>VBSM01002153.1:9610445-9635999 GCA_008086735.1 Cheirogaleus medius | reverse complement strand
CTTTCTTCTAATATCTTCTAGAAGCTTTCTTTTCTGCAGAGACGCTCTAACTTGTGGTGTTTCTCGTCCGCCATCTTGCTCCGCCCCCTGTCCTCATGTTTTTCTCTAGTTTCAGATTTTTTCATAGTGAATAGGTATTATTTACATTTAAGACTAAAAAAGTATTACTTGCTTTTTTTTATAAATAAAGGAGCACAGCAAAGGGAAACATCTTGTTTCAAAACTCATAGTATTATAGCGTACAGTGCTCCCCCCCATCCACAGAGGGAGGATATGTTCCAAGACCCCAGGGGCTATCTGAAACCACAGGTAGTATCCAACCCTGTATATACTGTGTTTTTCCCCTGCAGATACATACCTATGATAAAGTTTAATTTATAAATTAGGCACAGAAAGAGATTACAACAACAATTAACAACAACATAGAATATTTATAACAATATGCTATAATAAAAGTTATGTGAATATAGTTTCTTTCTTTGTCCTTTTCTCAAAACATCTTGTACTATGCTGAAGCAGTAACCAAAACCTCGGAAAGCATGGATGAGGGGGGACTACTGTAGTCCCTTCTTGTGATTGATCCTAATTATTTTATGACATCTTTTTTTAATCATGAAATTTATATCATTAGTTTCTCTGAATTTTCCTTCAACTTTTTGGTTTAAATCTGCTATTCTGAAAAAGTGAATATTAAACATTTTTGATTTGTGATGTTAATTGATAATATTTCCACTGTTGAGTGTTTTTGTAACCTGTCTGTTCTTAGAAAAGATATATTTGTTTTTCCTGGGAAGAAGCCCAAACTTCACTTTAGTAGTAGACTGAATATCACTTCATTATGTTCAGCAAAAAATGCCAGCAAATGCTAGTATCACTGGAGTGTTAAGTAACTTATAATTGATGGTGGTGACCCAAGCACTTCAGACCAGGGTTTTATCTTAACTTCTGCACCCCACATTAATACCTAGGTATTAATGAGTGTTTTTCAGGTGGTACAGTTATAAAAAGCAAACATGACTTAAAATAATAGTTTAGTAATAAAGCTTTATATTATACGGTCCAACTAGTAGGAATACCTTTCATTCTTTCTGCATGTGAATTGGAGCGATGGGGGGAACATCACAGAGACTTTTCAGATTGCATCAGAGGTCAATGCACTTCTACAGTGTGGGGGAAAGGAACGTAGAAAAGATACATATTAAAGTGAAACTTTGAAACTGAGATTTTTCCCCCCACAAATTCTTTATTGCTATTATGTAGATAATTTAGAGAGAAGAGAAATTATCACAGCATATTATATAACAAAAGAAAATGAGCTAGTTATAGGACATCACTAATGATTGTCTGTTAATCTCCCAAATAAATTTAAATTGCTTTATAGGGTTAGCAGGGTCACATTTTTGTGTTTTTGCAATTATAGTTTTAGATGGAGTGTAAGCATTTTATTCCTTACTGATTTTTTTCTTTTTAAAAAATTTTTTTCCAAGGTATCCACAACTAACAGTCATATTCCTTATGAATTTATCCTTGTATATTGCTAGTTACCTTATGTTTATATGCTCAGTGTTCTTTCTAGAAACAGCAGAGAAGACAATAATTAAGAAGGTATTTTGCGAGATTTTTTAAACTATAGCTTTCATTTGTAACCTGCAGTGTCATTCTTTGCATATGTATTTGCCTGTCTACCATTGAAGGACTGAGGGACTAAATTTAGATGTGGAATAGAGATGCAGTAATAGCCTCTGCACTCAAGGAGTTCAGTGTCTTGTGAGGCAGACGGTTGCGTAGACAACCAGTGCATCAGTGTGTGCTGAGTGCTGTGTTAAAGGGAAGTTGCTGGAGAGAGAAAGCTAGCGCAGACTGGCACAGAGACAAAGAAAAGGACCTGCAGGGAAGGCTTCCTGGAGGAGGTGATGCCTGTGCTCATCCTCCATTAATGAATTGGAGTTTGCCTAAAACAGGAAGGCTGAGAAAGCTTTGGCGAAGAGTGGGACCAGCACATCCTTTGGTGTGCCCAGAGCAGAAGGTACATGCAGTGAGGTGGCAGGAAGGGAAATTAGAAGGTGGAAACATGGGTTTGGGTCAGGCACAGGGGCTCACGCCTGAAATCCTAGCACTTTGGGAGGCCTAAGAGGGATGAACACTTGAGGCCAGGAGTTCAAGACCAGTCTGAGCAACATAGCAAGATCCTCATCTCTACAAAAAAAAAATTTAAAAATTAGCTGAGCATGGTGATACACACCTGTAGTCCCAGCTCCTTAGGAGGCTGAGGCAGGAGGATCACTTGAGCCAAGGAGTTCAAGGTTACAGTGAGCTATGATGACACCACTGCACTCTAGCCCAGGCAACAGAGCAAGACCCTTTCTCCAAAAAAAAAAAAATGTAGGAGTTGGAATCTTATCCTTTGTACAAGGCTTGCTGTCGGGTTGATTTTGGGTATGTTTCTTTTTGGTTAAAGCAAATTTCAAAATAAAATATTGCATCTAACCAGTTTTCTTTGAAAAGCCTGGGGCTTTCAGAAGAATTTCCAAGTATTGAGTACCAAGTTGGTCAACAAAACAGGAAACTGCCCTTAGAAAGCCTGGTTATTGTCAGAGGCACCCTCCTAGCACTCTTTTCCACGTGTGTCGGGTGGCATTGCATGTAGCACAGAGTCAAAAACAAATGAAATAGATGGACTTATTCTACTTATTTTTAAGTGTCCATAAGGTTGATCTTTGCATGTGCTCTAGTTCATAGCCTGCTCTAAGAGGCTGAGGCCAAATTGAATTTATCTGGGAACCTGCCACATCTATAAATGCTACACAGAGTAATAAATGGGACATTGACTTCCAAGAATCGGTGACAGTGCACTTCAGTTCCTAATTTAGAGTTCATGAAAATTATCCCTTGACAAACAGGATTGCAAAAGAGGAAACCATATTAGATGGATTCATCTTTTGACAATTGTTTAACTGTCATTTACACAAATGGTGCTGGAGGGAGTCAAGGTGGGGAATGAGTGGTTGAATGAGTGAATGAATGAATGAATGAATGAATGAATGAATGAATACAGATGGCAAGTGTTTTTGCGTTCCGAGGAAGAAGAGATGACTTAGCCTAAAGCATATCATATGTTGTTAATTTGTCCCACCCAGTAGACTTGGCTTCTTGAAGTGGGGACTACATCTTCGTCATTATTTTACATCCTTGGTGTTTAGGACGTGCTGGGCACAGAGTTGGGGAAGGCTGTGAGGACAGGCCTTGATACAGTCACCTTGTGAGAGGGCAGTTCTGGGGTAGCAGCGAGGAGAGGATTATGCCACCAGGACAGAGTTAGGAATGCAAGTGGAAGTTTACAACAGTGTTTTCAAACTATGGGTCTCATTCCTCAGTGGGTTGTGAAATCAGTTGAATGAGTGGTAATTAGCATTTTTTTTTAAAGGAAGAAGTTAGGAAATGTCAGAGTGTGTCCCATATAATAGAGGTAAGTTTGGGTTTTTTAATGTAACTTTGTTTTTCAGACAGATATGCATGTATGTGTAACTAGATTATAATAAAAATGTGTTTCTTGTGGGTCATGATCAAAATTGTTTGAACTACGATAGTTTAGGAGAAAAGTAGATTAAAGTCTTCATTTAATGAAGAATTATTCTCTTCCAAGTGTGCAGAGTACAGTGGCAGGTGTTAGTAGCACGGGGAGGAAGCAAAGGTGACTATGACAAAGCTCTCCCTCCCGTCTCTAGACCAGTCTGGGGCTCAGGGTCCATGTCACAGCATCTGGGAGAAATGCCCTTCCTTCACCCTCACGTCTCCACGGGTGAGGAGGGGACTGTGCCTCTCCAGGAGGGGAGTGTCGTGGTTGCAGCCCGGCCGCTCTCTGCATCCTCGTTGCTTGGCTCCGCTTGCGGGAGGAGGACGAAAGGCTTGACTGATTGGCGGCACCAGGAAGAGTCTGACACCCCAGGGCCATGTGGCAGTGCACGGAAGAAGGCAGGCCTGGGAACCGGTTGCTGGGGTCTCTTTATTAAAATATTACAAAATTGGTTTTATAAAAAAAGTAAAGAATAGTTTAGAGTTCGGGGGGCTCCTTGTAGCTGTCAGGGCTTCTCGCTGATGGGGTCTCATGGTCGGGATTTCTGTAGGGGTGGCCTCGGCCACGGTAGGGAGTCCCATGTGGACCTGAGGCCCAAGTTCCATCTCCAGCACTATCTACCAAGGGATCCTACACTTTAGGGGAACATAAAGATGATGCTAAGTCTGTTTCTCAGCTCGTTAGAACCCTAAGAGAGGGTAATGCTCCCTAACTGCTAATAAGCACCACTGGCTGGGAAATGTGCTTGAAAGGCCAGATTCTGGTTCTTCATCGCTGCTCCCATCAGATTTGGCCTTTGTGTGTGTACAGCAGAGAACCCTTTTACACATTCAGGGGCTGGGTGGTGCGACTCTGAAAACGTGTTGAGGAATTTCTTTCATCGGCATAATGGGTTCCAGTGTGAGAGGGCCGACCGGCTGGGAGTGGCTGAAGTGTTTTTGCAAGTGGGACGGCAACCAGCAGTGACCTACAGTTAAAATATTTTCTATTCTGTGATTGGTCTGAGAGAGTGTTTAATTGCTAATGACATTGCTTGGATTTTACGGAAATTAAATTTTCTCGTTTGCCACCCTTCTGGCTTACAAAACTTGAAACGCTTTTTAACTCCAGATGTAACTTAGATATGTCTTAATTCCATCTCACCAACCAGAAGATGGTGCTGTTGTGCTGGGAACCAATCTGCCTTTCCCACTTAAAGTAAAACTTGCTATGTAAATGCTTATTCATGCTAAGTAACGCAGACAGATTTAGCCTTCGGCTGCAACAGTGGACCCCTCTAGAGCACATAGACAGCGTGGAACATTCGTGGATCAAACCTTCGGAGTCTGGAGCTAGAGAAGCCTGGCACAGGGGCCCTTCCTAGGTACTTGCTCAGGGGCACCTTTGCGCTCAAGGTGAAGTGACACTCCTGTAGGAGTCACACTAAAGATGTCTGTTAAGTGATCTGTGAGCAGGCTTCCATGGCTTGATTTAAAGATTTATGAATAAAGATGAGAAAAGTTTCTGTAAAGGGAAAATTTTTTTTTCTTCTTTTCTTTTTGGAAAAGACCTGATTACCTATAAGAAAACTCATGAATCCAGTTTATAAGAAATACTTACAAATTAATCATTAATAGTTAATTGAATGCGCAACTAAAATACCCAAGTAATCTCTAAAGTTTATTTTAGCCACTTGAAGGAAACCCAGTTGGTATGATGGACTTGGAGTGAAATTGGTGGTTTTTTATTTAACCTCTCTGAGCCTTTAGCTTTATAATGGAATTGAGAAAATCCACTTTACAGGGCTTGGAAAAATTAAAAAGGTAATAAAGGTAAAGTTCTTGACACAATGCCTAGCACTAGCTACTTGGTAAATGTTCACTTTCCCCCCAACCTCACCCCATTCAGAAATCCAGACATTAAAGTATTACAAAATTGATTTTATAAAATATATGCATTGCCACGTCATGGAGACTGAATAGAAAGCTCTCGGTGTTTATATGATGAGCTTGCAAAGTACTTGCAGGTAAAGTCTTCTCCTGTCTGCACCTTTTGAACAAAAGACAAAAGCTGCTGCCAAATGATTTTTAGTTGTCTCTCCTTTTCTCTTCTGTGGCTTCCTACAGCTAGGCTGCTGTTCTAATTAATGTCTTACCAGCACAGTCAGGGCGCTCCTTCAGACCCTCTTGGGGTCCCACTTCACCAGTTACTAGAGTACCTTTCTGTTATAGAGGTTAGCTTTTGAGTCGGTTCATAAGTGTCATGAGGATTCCACAGACACAGAAGTTGGTTGCTATAAGGTAAGTTCAGACTTGTTAGGTCTATGGATTTATTCTCATACTCAGTTTGGGAAGCTGGTTTGGGCATGGTTTTAAAAGTATAGTCAGTTCTCATTATTCACAGATTTTGTATTTATGAATTCACTTCATTGAAGGTTTTTTGTAACCTCAGAATCAACACTGAGGGTGCTTTTGTGGTCATCAACAGACATATGCAGAGTTGAGAAAATTTTATGTTGCCCAACGCACATGTTCCAGCCGAGGTTGAACGAGATGATGCTCCACATTCTTGTTTCAGCTCTCATGCTGTAAACAAGTGTCCTTTTCACATTCGTTTTAGTGCTAGGTTTTTTTAAATTTTTGTCCTTTTTGTTGGTGATTTTGCTATTTAAAATGGCCCCAAAGCATAATGTTGAAGTGACATCTAGTGTTCCTAAACATAAGAAGGCTGGGAGGTGCCTTACAAAGAAAATACATGTTAGATAAGCTTTGTTCAGGCGTGAGTTATAATGCCATTTGCCCATGAGTTCAGTGTTAATGAATCAACAATATATATTAAATAAGATGTCTTTAAACAGAAACACACGTGAAGCAAGATTATATGTTGATGCATTGATGAAAATATGACCAGAGGCTTGTAGGAGCCTACTCTTATATTTTTCTAGTAATAATGATTCAGTATTTGCTAATTCAGTGTTCATGGTATCAAAAAGAAAAAAATTACAACAACAAATTTAGTTTAAAGATCTTAATTGGCTTATTTGTGATTCCAGAATCAGGTGGTACTGCATTGCATAACATGGAATGAGTGCTCCTGTGAGCTGGGCAAAGGGAGGTTGGTTTTATAGACAGGGATGAGCTGAAGAAAGCAGAAACAAAGAACAAAAAGCAGATTGGTCATTTCAAAGTTACTTTCCTTGTAAAGGTTAAAGCAGAGGGAACTCCCTTATAGTGCTAGCTAAAACTGGCTGTTGGGCCTTTGGCTATTCTCCTGATTCTCTGAAGGTCATATAGCAACTTTGTTTCAGCTTAATGACATGGAACTTTAACACAAGTGACTCCATTTTAGTTTGGTCCGTTGGGCCTAGTGCAGGAGCGCAGTCCAAATCAATGACCACCTATAAATTTTATTTAACAATGGAGTCTTTATAGGATATAACTGCAACAAGACTTGAGTATGTGTTGCTTTCTGCCTTCCATCTCCAGAGTGTTTGACCCAAGGCTGTTTGGGAAAAGAATTTCTGGGCTGCCTACTTTTTATTTGTTTTTAAAGGAGAGGTACCTATCTCAGAAACTCAGGGAAGTCATTCTGGTTCTTGCCAGGCAAGAACAGCGCTACAGAAAATGGGCTCACCACAGGGCAGCAGAGCCTCTCCCAGCCCAGCAGGCAGCTCTCTCTCCCATTACCCTGGCATGGTGACCGTAGACAGTGCCACGTGCTGGATGATTAGGTGAATGGAGACATAGGGTACAACTGTTGAATTTGACTTTCATCGAAAATGGCATGTGTATTCTTTTCTCGATTACTTATTTTCTGCAGATGAATCCTTTTAATGTGGATCAACACCTTAACTTCTCCTTTGTGTTGTGAGGTTTGAGGAAATCAGGGATGTGTGGTTTACTTTGCCAGCATCTTCGTTTCAGCTGCGTTCGAACTTGCACGTTGGCCCCTTTAGAAGGCAATGGGCCTGAGATGGGAGAGGAGTAAAATGCAGTGGACGACTCATTTAATTCTTTAGGCAGGCACTTGGAAAAAGTCACACGAAGTGAATTTGGTTGAAATCACAGTGAGAACGCTCAGTATCCTTTTATGCGTCTTTCTTTTCACCTCTGTATGTATGACACTTAATACAATCTTCTGGTGGAGCCCACAATTAAGCAAAGTGTTGCTTTTAGGTCTATTGAGCTAATTGAATCCCTAGATTCACTGAGTGGCTCTGGCCTGTCATTTGCTAGCAGGGCCCCTTTGCAGGTGGGTGAGAATGAAGAAAGGGTGACAGGAACATGATGGATGTGCTGAGGGACAGGGTCCTGCACCCCAGCAGAGCGCCCAGAGGCATGCCACGGCCTTCACTCACCTGACCGAAGCTTGTTCCACAGTCTGTGCTTGTTTGCCATGCTGACTTTCATTTGACTGATGTTATGCGCCCTGCCTCACTCTTCAAGTAATTTGGTGCCCTGCCCTGCTGTCTCAGACAGGTTGTCCCACTGCATTGGTGATCACAAAATACTGTATCAGTACTGAGTGGTGGAAATTTACGATTCTTGGACAACTTCAAACCAAGCTTCTTGAGTTTTCCAGACACATCTTTATCTTTCATATGGGAAGGGGTCATCTGTTTCATTTCTGGGCAAACAGCCTTTATCCCTTGGTGCATTTACTTCCTCATCGGCAAAGGGTCACATTTAGTAAGAGTGACTTAGGAGCTTAATCTGGGTGTTACTCAGAGATCTTCCAACTGAAATTCCGTCGTGAGATTGATTATCCGTAAGTATTCTGGATAACTTCAGATAAGCAGAAGCAAGAAATACTTCATTTAACACTCCCCATGTTTTTGAGTAGTAATAGTAGTAGTAGTAGAGTGTTTTAAAATCTATCATTGTTTAAATCCTTCTTCTTTTTCATGAAGTTAGATCCCCCTTCCTCCCCATATGCTGTTTTGGGCTATATCATTTAAAGGAGACATTCATCTTGATATGCACATGAAGTAAGAGTTTCATTTTATATGTGTGATACTACCACGTTGTCTGGTAATAGAAAGATTTAATGGATCCAAACAAGGAAAGATACACATAAAGCCACGGAGCAGGCTCTGAGTGGCACTGATGGCTGTATTTTGTTGTTGATTACTTAGGGAAAGTTTTACAAGCGGGTGGTAACTCAGTCTTAATATTGCTTCAGAGACATTTTAACTGAATAATGTTTAGGAAATTATATTTAAGTGGAGATAAAATATTTTCAGTAAATTATTTAAGTAAATTTAAAGAGTTTCCCCTAAATTTTCATTAGACTTCTAATTTTAGTTGGGGAAACATTTCCCCTCCTTGTCCTCCTTCCCCCCTTAAGTGCTCGCAAGCAGCGTGAAAAGTGATTATGTAAGAGCTTGATCTTTGTCTTCTTATCTTGATAAATCGAATACTCACAATGCTGCGTTTTAGCAGCAGCAGTGAACAGCTGCCCCTAGGAGGAAAGATCTTTTTCATAATTCATGTTTGGACAGGAAGGTGTACCTGGTAATGAATCTTGATTATCTAAACTGCCAGTGATGGACCAAGGGTATGCGAACATACTGGTTTGCCTTCAGGCTTCGGCTCTTCTTTGAGAGCTTACCAATAAGGAAAAACAAAACAACACATTCATAATCAGGCAGTTGCCTTAGGAAAACAGCAGTTCATGAAATGTTTTAAGTGCCTTAGGCTAAGAAAAATGAAGATTTTAATGAAACTCACTGGTCAGAATCAACTACAGTCATGCGCCACATAATGACATTTCAGTCAATGAGGGACTGTGTATACCAAGATGGTCCCATAATATTATAATGCCATATTTTTACTGTACCTCCTTCGTATATTTAGATATGTTTAGGTACACAAATACTTACCATTGTGTTGCCTACAGTATTCAGTACAGTAATGTACTTGTAGCCTAGGAGCAAAGACTGTGCCACAAAGTCTTACAGGACCACTGTGGTACGGGGTCTGTCATTGACGGAAATGCCATTACATGGTACATGACTGTATTTAACAAATATTCCAAATGGAAAGCACAGGCATTTCTCTGTTGATGTTCAGTGGTTCCATGTGTTCATTTACTGATGTGTGAATATGTATAGGTTTTACATGTCAGATGTTTGCTAGGCTGGAGGATCAGGTAATGGGAGGACCTGCAGGTCTTGTTAGCCTTTTTTGGAAACCTTGATTTACTTTTAGAGAATGCTACAAGAGATTGAATTTGGGGATATGTTTGCTCTGTTATTGTTTGAACTCCTAATCCCTGGGAGTGTGGAAGTTCTGAGGTAGCCAAATCTGCCTCGTAGCTTAGCTAATGTTTAGGCCTCATCTTAATTTTATTGGAGAAAAAATGAGAGGAACTTAATTTTACTGTCTGTCAAGTACTCTGTTTTACCTTGTTTTTCATATGAAAAAGAAAAAGAAATGTTTAGGTTGCCAAAGTGTATGTTATAGCAGCTCTTGATGGAGCTAAAAAGCAGTAAAAATGAAAGTGATGTTCTGATGAGTCTTTTACCTTAATTAAGCTATTTGGAGAAACTAGACTAGAAAATTAAAGGGTAAAGCATTGTGGCACAGGTACCCAGGCACCACCAGAGGGGCACACGCAGTGTCTGTAGCGATAGGAGTCTCCTCAGTGCTCTGACAGGCATGGGTAGGGACAGGGCAGAGCCAGCTGCAGTCAAGGCTGTTGATTTAGGTGAACTTTTTATTGCAGAAAAATTTCAAAGAGACACACACTATAAAGAAGAATATAGGCCAGATGCAATGGCTCACACCTGTAATCCCAGCACTTTGGGAGGCTGAGGTGGGAGGATCTCTTGGGGCCCGGAGTTCAAACCTGAGCAACACAGTGAGACCCCATTACTATAAAAATTAAAAAGTTAACTGGACATGGTGGCACATGCCTGTAGTCCCAGCTAATCAGGAGGCTGAGGCAGGAGGATGACTTGAGCCCAGGAGTCCGAGGCTGCAGTAAGCTTGGTTGTGCTACTGCACTCCAGCCTAGGTGACAGAGGGAGACCCTGTCTAGGAAGAAAGGAAGGAAGGAAAGAAGGAAGGGAGGGAGGGGGAGGGAAGGGGAATATAATGACTCCTATGTACTCATCTCCCTCCCCTTCAATCACTGTTATGGCTGATCCTGTTTCATCTCTACAAACACCTGCTCTCTTCCTTTTTATTTTATTTTGAGTCATATTCTAGCTCCATGTAATATTCCCTGATAAATATTTGTATGTATCTCTCAAAAACAGATGCTTTTTTAAAAACATAGAATATTATTGCTCCTAAAAAAATCCTTAATATCCTAAACTGTTGACAGACTGTTCAAATTTCAAGTTATCTCACAAGAGTCATGAGTTTTGTCTTTTTCCATTCAAGTCAAGATCCATATTAAGGACCACACATTGTGATTATTGAAATGTGTATGTCTTTTAATCTCTAGGTGTGTCTGTCTGTCTGCCTGTCTTTTCTCTGTCTCTCATTTGTTGAAGAAACAGGGTCATTTGTCCTACAGAATTTCCTACAGTCTGGATTTTACTGATTGCATCCACTCCCCTCCCTCCATGTAGCTTTATATATTCTTCTGTCCTCCTTTTTCATATGAATTGGTTGTTAAAGCTAGAAATTTGATCTGAATAAGATTTGATTTATTAAGGATGTAAGACTGCCTCATAGGTGGTTTTGTGTTCTTCCATCAGGAAGCACACATGATATCTAGTATCTCTTTTTTTGTGATTTGTTGGCTGTTAGTGCTTAACCTAGATCCATTATTTCATTAGAGGCTGCAATATGGTGATATTGTAATTCTAGTATTCCGTTTCCTTTTATTTGCTGGAATAAATCTATAAAGAGAAACTTTCACTTATCTGCTACATGGTTGGCAAATGGTATAGGAAAAGCAGAATTTATGTTTGATTCCTTTCTTTACTACTTTTTTAAAAAGTAAATTGATTTACTAGAACTGGACAGTGGTGACCAGTTAGTATCATTATGGATTTGTGGACATAATGGCGTAGAGACCTTTATTATATGATTCAATCCGTTGCGGTTTTGACCCTTGCTCAGTTACCCTAGCTTTGCAAATAAAAGCCTCTCTTGGTTGGCCAGTGAATTCTTTTGACTAGCCCTCAGATATGACAAGATATTCCAGGCTCATCTTGTACGTTTGCTGTCCCAGACCTAGAATCAGTACTTCTCCGCGGAACTCTGGTTATTTTTCATGGAAAAGGATATTTCAAGACCGCAGTCAGGGTGCTTGAGTGCTCATTGTACTGATTTGGTCATTGTTTCTAAGCCTTTACAATGGAGAGAGCTATGGAAATTTTCTTTCAGATAAAAATACAACATGAGTTCAAACTGCTATTTCTGATTTAACATCAGGACTACAGGTTTTTTACAAACTACAAACCTCTTTCATCTTACATATATATATCTTCTTTTTCCCATGCCAAGAATCCTAGTTCTCAGTGACACTGGAAATGGTAGAAATAGAATATCACATAATTATTTAATTGCTTTGTCACATAATACATGCCCAGCAGTCTCAAGAATAACAAAACCAATGCCGTCACCACCAGTGTAATAATTGAGACTAGTTTAAGATTTGTCTTTTGCAGTTCTTTTTGCCTGAGGGTGTCTCCCTCGAGGGATGCACAATCTGATAGCTCTATTTTAAAGCTTTTTGAAACAGTTCCCTCTCTGTGAGCTTATGCCCCCAAATGGGAGTCATTCAGGTTCATTTGTTTTCTTAATTTTCAGTTCTTAGAGATCACTTTTTAAAACATAATTTGTTTTGTAATTTTTTAAAATATCGCCATGCGTCCAAAGTCATATTTTAAAAACCAGGTATATTGGGAAAAGTCTAGTTTTTATTCCTATCTCCTCTAACCTGTTCTCTCCCTCCCCTTCTAAGTAACTGTTTTTAAAAATTTTGTTTATGCTTCATCCTTCTATTGTTTATTTTTCTTAATATAAATAGATAAGTATGCATACTTATTTTCTTGTATTTCTTAGGTAAATTGTAATATGCTATATTTACTTTTTCTACTTTGATTTTTTGGTGGTTTTTGGGATAGGGTCTCACTCTATTGCCCTGGCTAGAGTGCAGTGACGTCATCATAGCTCACTGGAACCTCCAATTCCTGGGCTCAAATGATCCTCCTGCCTCAGCCTCCTGAGTAGCTGGGCCTACAGGCATGTGCCACCACACCCAGCTAATTTTTCCATTTTTGTAGAGACAAGTTCTCACTATATTGCCCAGGCTGGTCTAGGACTCCTGGCCTCAAGCAGTCCTCTTACCTCGGCCTCCCCAAGTGCTGAGATTACAGGTGTGAGCTACTATACCTAGCATTTACTTTGCTTATTTTATTATTTTACAAAATTTTCAGGAGATCACTTTGTAGTAATGCTGACACAGGAAAGTGACTCCCAATGCTGGGAGCCACTTGAAGTCCAAGTGGGTCCTTGGCTTCATGCAAGAAAGAATCCAGAAGCGAGCTGACAGTATAAAATGAAAGCAGGTTTTATTCAGAAACTATAGAAAGTCTACTCCACAGACAGAGTAGACGCTAGTTCTCCCTGTGGAGGAGAACTGGACCCATGGTTCCTCATGCCTCTCTATTGAAGCAACAGGTTAATAATTATAGGCTAAACAAGGGGAGGGATATTCATGTTATTTCTTGAGATGGGGTGGTGTTTTTCTGGAATTAGGGTGACACCCTCCTTTTGACTACATATGGTCAAATGGGAAGTGTCATGGCATCGGGTGCATGATGAGAGTGGGAGGTTTTCTTAGAAACTTTCATGGTAATGAAGTATGTAATGAAGCTGTAAGGTCAAGAAGCAGTCAATTTCTCTACCATCTTGGCTCTTACCAGTTGGATCTTGCCCTGCCTCCATTGTGTTTTGATCAGGGTAGCCTGAAACTTCTTTTTGAGATTTCCAGACTCAGTCAAACGATATTCCTGCACGATTAAGCCATGCCGGTAGCAATGCCCAAAGCAGTACCTGCCAGTTTCCTGTCTCATTACTGCAGTTGTGGCACAACATAATGTTTGATTTTGCCTTGCTAGCCCATCTGAAATTTCTTTCTTTTAATAGATGAATTAAGCCCTTTTAAATTTGTTTATATGGCCAATATGTTTTGCCTTGGTTCTCTCATTGTTTCATATTATATATGTATACAAGTCTTTTATATGAGTAGTCTTTATGTGGTCTATTTTATTTATTATTCTCTATCCCTTCTAATTAGTATGTTCTTTGTTTTTGTGGGTTTTTTTTTTAAAGCAACTTAAATTTTTCTTCTAAGGGCTACCATATTCTAACGCCATTATATAATACCTTAGCCACCCCCTTTTTTTCATTATCCATTAGTTCCCTACTAGGAGGAATATTGAAATTAGTTAACAAACCCCTATCCTTTAACATATGGTTTGGAAAAATATCCTTTTATTTCCACTTGTTCACTATAAGGCAGTCAACAAGCATATTCTACTTTTCATATGGCCTCCCCATTCTTAACCTCATTTTTTGGTAGTTGCTACTTAACAACCACCCTAAACAGTGATTTAAAACAATACTTATTATTTCTTCCAATCCTGTGGGTTGCCTAGGTGGTTCTTCCGGTCTGTGCCAGGCTGGCTGGGGTGGATCACCTCATTCACACATTTTTGGCACCTCAGCTGGGAACACTGGAGCAGTTGGAGCCTCTCTCTGTGTGGTCCCTCATCTTGCAGATGGCTGACTCAGGGTTGTCCCATGGTGACTGAAGGGGTCCCAGCAGAGGAGAGGTCAAGCATCCTTCAAGCCTCTATTTGCATCATGCTTGTTAACACACCTTCAGCTACAGCAGGTTGCTTGCCAATCTTACATTCAAGCGGGGAGCAGTGAATATACCGCACCTCTTGATGGGAAGAGCAGAAAAGTCACATTGTAAGGGGTGTGCGTAAAAAGAACGAAGAATTTTTGGCCATTTTACGGTTTACCATAAATAACATAATACTTTAAGCTTGTCTACTTTTAGTCATTGTCTATTGGTTGCCTACTATGACAAATATGGAAATTAGCTAGTAATCTCTTTTTTCCCCCTGCTTTTCCTCCTCTGCATCAGATTTAAAGAAATATCCTTTACTGTCACATTACTAACTGTAAGGAGTCAGTCAGTACTCAAATTTATTCTGCTCTTGTATGCCTCTCCATTCTTACCTTTTCTTTTTTAAATAATTATACTGTATCTACATTGTTAGAGCAAACAGCTATTATGTACTATCTGGTAACCCTTACAGCCGTCATTTAGTCGCAGTTTTACAGGTAAATGTACATTTAATTCTCACTGTCAGTATGATGATGTTTCTACAGTGAGTTTGGTAGAGAGTACATGTTTTAGGAAGAGTCATGGGGAAAGTGTTCTTTGAGTTCTTGAGGGCTAGTTTGTCTGCAGTCTTTCTACTTGAGAGTCAATTTAGCTAGATAAAAAATTTTATGTAAAAGAACATTTAATTCAAATGTTCTTTCTTTGAATGTCTTAAATATGTTCCCTTTTTTTGGGTTTGAAGTGCTTTTCTCAAAGTGGCTTACTCTTTTTAACTGGATATACCAAAGTTTTCTTTAAAGTCCGCTACTTTTACTGAAATGTGTCTTCAGAGTAGTTGTTTTGGATTAGTTTTCCCAAGTGTGTGGTGTCTCCTTTCAGTGTGCAGTATTGAGCCTTTTTTGCTTATTTCAGCAGAATTGTCTTAGCTTATAATTTTTAGCATTGTTGTGTTCCATTGTTTTTGTTTTTTTCTATGAGAACTTCTATTATAGTTATTTGGATCTTTCTTTGCCTGTCTTCTGTATGTCTCACTTTTTAAAAAATCATTTTTAATCTCTTCATTTCTTTTCAATTTAAAAAATTTTTGCCTTTTTATCATCCATTAAAGGCATGTTGTGTTTATTCAATCTTGTATTTTTTCTAATTTCGTCTTCATTTCTAAAGTGATTTTTTCTTTTATATCTAGTTCTATTTTGAGTTCTAATGTTTTCTTGAGTACTGTCACCTCATTTCTGAGTTTTTCTAATTCTGACTTATATTCTTTCATGTATCATTTCTTAAACCTTTTCGTTCATTTTAAAATATGAGGTACAGTTTTCATGTCCTGCGTAGCATGTCTTTCTGGCCTGCTTGCATTGGCCAGCGATGATTTGTCTGCTTTGCAATAACTTCCTAAGGGATTTAAACACAGTCCTTTTCTGTTACCCCTTGTGACTGTATTTTCTTTTTCCTTTTAATATTAAAATCTCTGAGGAGACATTAAATTGACAATAAAATATTTTCATGTACATACATTTAAGCTTAGTTGTCAGACCAGTGAAACCAATGAAACATACCTTAGAATTTGCTACCTGAGATGGGTTTAATGTTTATACTGGGGAGGTTTTAAAAAAGACTTTGGAAGCCGCGTTCAGTGGCACATGCCTATAGGTTCAACTGCCGGGGAGGCTGAGGTATGTGGATTGCAGGAAGTTACATCTTCAAGTATTCACGTGCATAGGTTCAGGTTATGTGTGAAATATTTATAGCTGAATAGGGAGAGATGGGAGCAAGTATGTATTTTGGCATTTGGCCAAGAAATGAGTAACCAGCACAGTAACAAGGGCAAGTTTAGTCTGAGGGGACAGTAAGGAGCAGCCAAGTATTGATTTGTAAAAATGTAACATTGTTTGTTCTGTGGGCCACATACTGGGTTATTACTAACAGAGAAGTTACATGATGAAAACTTAGCTTCCCTCTGGCATCTGCGATAATCAATAACGTGATTTACCTGTGCGGTTTTATTTATGCAACAGGTCATCATAGTGTGCTTACTGTATGCCTGCTTATTCCCGACATACTCCCCTCCTCTGCAGACCTCTTCCCCGATACTTCCTCCACTTGGAGTGATCTTTCCCCAGATATTTAGTGATTGCCACTCCCTCTCCTCCCTCAAATGATTGTTCTAAATTTCTTAAAGATACTTTGCCTTACCTCCCCTTTTAAAAGTAACTCTTACATCTCTGCCCATTCCTTGCCCTGTTGTTTTCCAGAGCACTGATTGATTGATGTTTCTTTTTGGCTATACCCTTTCTCCCACCAATGTCTATTTCCCTTTGCTAGAATCTGAGGTCCATGATACATCCCATGGTGCCTAGAACAATATCTGACGCACACTAGGCGCTTGGACGTTTATTGAATGAATGCACCTGTGCCGGGCACCACACTGGGTGCCAAGGATGCAGTGGTGAGCAAAACATCCCCTGCCCTCATGGAGTTTGTAGTCTAGTGGAAGAGACAGAAGTTAGTCCAATAAAGCATGGAAAGTGCTTTGTGAGAGGGCAGAACAGGGGAAGTGGACCTAATCTAGGGCAGTCAGGGTAGGCTTCTCTGAGAAAGAGAGTTTGGTGCTGAGAAGTAAACGAATCTTCAGTGTGAGCTTTGTGACAGTGGCAGGGAATGCTCCAGGAAGATGGAACACCTTTTCCAAAGGCTCAAGGAGTGGAAGACGGTGCAGCTGCAGTGCTGTGAGGGGACTGGAGTGGGGAGCCAGAAGCTGGGAGAGACAGGCTGGGCCACATCCAGCAGGGCCTTGTTGCCTGAGTTGCAGATTTTGCTCTAAGTGAACTATCTAAATAGTAATACAGTTCACAGCTACATAGTAACATGTTGAGCCATAACTCAGAAAATATGCTATTCCATAATTTGTCTAATAAATACAGGATTTTACAGCACACCCAGAATGGAACTATAATGATTAACAACAGAATCCATTGGTGATGGCCTGAGAGGTCAAAGCATAGGTCAGATACAACAAATATATGTTCATATTTGCATTACATATTAGCAGGTTGTAGTACTTTACTGCTTTTGTTTATAATGGTACACTTTATTTGCTGAAGTTTTGAAAATATTTTTTTAAGTGCTCCTGGAAGAAAAGCATTTATTTGAGTTGTAAGAATTAAAAAACAACAACAAAACCCCTTTAAAATGTACAACGTGGCTGCTCTTATTGCTATTAATAGTTTCACCTGGAAGGGCAAGTTTTTTAGAAGCTTGTGGGTGAACAAGGGTATCAGAGGCAGTAAGGCAGAGTGGAAAGAGCAGGCATTTTGCGAGTCTCGTAGTTTTTACTTTGATTTGGGGGGCTCATCAAGGCTTTCTGAGCCTTAGGTTTCCTTCTGTGTAAAACAAACGGGGGACAGTACTTTGCACGTACATCTGTAGCAAGACAGTGAGCCTCTTCCTCACAGGGGCACGGTTGGCACTGGCTCCTTACAGCGTAGACCTCACAGGATCCATCCTACGGCGGTAGGATGATGATTAGCACAACACTTAGCACAGGCCTGGCACTTAAGGAGCACTCGACTGAGTGAGAGTTCTTACCTGCACAATGCAAGAGAAAATTCTTTTGTCTTACTGGTTTTTGTACACAATTAATGCCTTTTTGACTTACGCTTTTCAGAAGGAAGGAGAAAAATCACTTTATTGTTAGACTCTAAAGACTTTCCACAATTACTTACGTATGAATTAGTTTTTAGATGCATTTGACCTTTTAGTACATGGATCTCTACTTGAATCTGCTAAACCTAATAATTCAGGAGGCAGGGGAGAGCCAGACATATCTGAGGCTCATATCTGTGTCATGATTTCAGCTCGTTGATTCAAGCTTATGTGTGATGTATTGTGTCTTAGCCATCTTCTCTGACTAGCATAGGAATTCATCTGCTGCTTGATCACTTCCCAAGTAATTTTTTTTTAATGAGCCATCAAATAGGATGTGGCTTGAGGTTGCTCAGCAGTGGGAATAGATTTGTGTTAATCTGTCTAGACTCTTTCCCTGTCCTTTGTGAACAACAGCATTCATTTCTGAGCAGAGGGTGCCGGGTGTAGACTGGGTCCATAGAACAGGCCAGGCTATCTCATCCTTGACCTTTAAAAGATAATGGGACCTTGGACTCATCACCCTGTGTCAGCTGATGGAGATAAGTAAGCTAGGGCTTTAGGGTTTGAGCCAGCAGTAGATTTTTTATTTTGTTTTGTTTTTTAAATAAAGGTAGACTAATGTACAATTTAAAGGAAATATTTGCAAAGGATGTGAGATAATAAAAGAATAAGAACTTGTGATCTGATTTTCTGTTTTCATGGGACTCTTTAAAAGAAGAAATGATCCAGAAACTACTGTTACTGAGCAATCCCATGGTTGGGTGGCATTCAGAACTTTTGACATTGGTGAATATTTTTTCCTCTGTGGCTCATTTCTTTTCTGAAAAGAAAATGTGGCTCAGAAACATTTTCTGCTGTTTTTATAGGTATCTTTTCTTCCTTTGTCATGTCTTTCCTCCTTCCTGGTTTAGTATAATAGAAAAGTAAGCCTGGCTAGATGATAAGGACTGTGTGCACGGCAGAGTCAAAACACCATGTCACAAAGATGGTGATGGCTGGACATCTGCAGCCTGTGCCTCTGCTGTTGGCAGTCGAGGGCTGGAACACAGAGACCCAGGCTCAAAACGTAGTGCCCTGGCACGGGCTTTGGAAAAGCAGAATGATAGATTAAGAAATTAAGTCCAGCTGAAGGTTTGGGTTTCCTTACTTGTTATTTTAACTAAGTAATTGTTTTCTTTCTCTTTGAGTCTATGATTTTTTTCTTCTTTTTTAAATCATAAAGATCAATCTTTCTTCTTTACTTGTGGCTTAAAAAAACAAATTTTTATAAAGCTCTCTACAATTTGTGGTTCAGTACAGGCACTTAGTAGTCCTCTAGTAGATAGCTTTCCTTCTCCCCTCCCCCCCCACCAGGATTTGTTAAAAAGACAGAGAAATACACTACAGGGTAAACTGGATATGGTATATGTGTTGATGAAAAGAACTACCCTGATGGCAGTTACCGTTTAGGAGAATATGTAAGTTTACTCAGTTTTTCTGTAGTTTTTGTTGAAATTTGTTTGGTGAAACTCTTCACCCCAGGCTTTGAAAATGACCATGACCTTTTTCTTTCCCTCACAAATGAACATATTTCCCCAAACCTCTGCTGTGTGTGTCTCCTGGGAAGAGTCTCAAGCTGCAGACATGCTTGCAGTGCCCTGACAGCGACACCCAGTAGATTAAATTAGTAATTGTTAGGTGTGCTGGGAATCTTTCTGAATAGGAACATTTCCACCTATTGTTTTCCAGCTTTGTTTTGTTTGTTTGTTTGCTCCTGCTGAGGATTTAGAACTCTCCACTGAAAGACAATGGTTAGGAATGTGTTTGCTTGAGTTGAGCCCTCACATTTTGGTTTTGTGCCTGTCTGCCCTGGTGAGTTGTGAAACCTGTTTCTTAGGGGCCAGAAGTACCGTGTTTCCCCGAAAATAAGACCTACCCATAAAATAAGCCCTAGCAGGATTTCTAAGCATTTGCCCAATATAAGCCCTACCCCGAAAATAAGACCTAGTGATAGGCGTGGCTGCGCAGCATATCTGCACAACCCATGCATTTCGTCGAGGAGTGGTAAAGAAGACGAGCAGCCCTTCTCATCTGCCCCATGAGAGCTCGACATGAGAGATTGGGGCCAGTGGTTCTAAAGGAAATAGAGTCGCAAGAAATTCAGGATGGAATTCAGGGTTTGGAGAGTTATGATGATGTTCCAGAAGAAGACGACTTAACTGTATTTGAATAAATGTAGATTGTTGTACCTTACTTAAAAAAAAATAACACATCCCCTGAAAATAAGCCCTAGGGTGTTTTCTTGAGGAAAAATAAATATAAAACTCTGTCTTATTTTCAGGGAAACACGGGTAGTAACAAGGACGTTTAACCATTATCTTCCTTCTCTAGCAAAAGAAATGCAATGCCAAAGTGTTTATTCCTTCAGGAACAGAAAAATATATACAGACCTCCTCTAGGGTTGGGAATGTACTTATTTATATGAAGCAGGTTTTCACCTGAACAGTAAATTCCCTAGTTTTTCTTTTTTCTCCAGCTACTAAAATCTCTGAAGTTGTTTTAATACATTTTACCCCAATACTTGTCTGTTGCAGTTAATAGTATAAATATAAACATTTTTCAGGTGCTCTTGGATATTGGTGGTTCTTGACGAAACATTAGAGCTTCATATTTATGGGTTTTAAATGATGAAGAGGGTTTTGTTTCCTTCTTTTTTTTTTTTTAAATAAGATCTTGCCCTTGCTCTGTTGACCAGGCTGGAGTGCAGGAGTACAGTACCCAGGTCACAGCTCACTGCAACCTCAAACTCCTAAGCTCAGGCAATCCTCCTTTCTCAGCCTTCTGAGTAGCTAGGACTACGGGCATGTGCCACCACACCCAGATAATTTATTTTTAGTTTTTTTTAGTAGAGACAGGGTCTCGCTGTGTTGCCCTGGCTGGTCTCAAACTGCCAGCCTCAAGCAATCCTCCCACACCACAGCTTCCCAAAGTGTTGGGGTTACAGGCGTGAGCCACTGCGTCTGGCCCAAGGAGAGTTTATCTTCATAATTTGCTATCCATTTGATATCTATCTTATGTGATGGGTGGGCGTAGGTGTTAAAATTCACATCCCCCCAAGATCATTTCACATGAAAATGGATTTAGTGTGTGTCCCACCACTGGAATGTAAAATCCATGAAGTCAGGCTTTTTATTTTAACTTATAATCGAAGTTTAACATACTTACAGAAAAACGCACGTATCATAACTGTACTGCTCAGTGAATTATCTCAGAGTGAACGTATCCATCAGGAGGAGGATCAGGAGGGCGAAGGTTTTTTATTTTGAATTACTCTCAATGCCTAAAATATAATAGGTGATCAGCAAATATTTATTGAATGGATCAGTGATACAACCTGTGAGATAGGTATTCAAGCTATTTTTTTAAAACAACTAGCTAGAGAATTTATTGATTATTTATTGTTTGGTTATTATCCCTTGAAAGCATTTTTTTTTTTTTTTTTTTTTTAAGAAACAAGGTTTTGCTATGTGGCCCATGCTGGCCTCAAACTCCTGGGCTCAAGCAATCCTCTCACCTCAGCCTCCCAAGTAGCTGGGACGACAGGCACACTCCACTGTGCCTGACTTAAAAGCATAATTTTTAATGAATATGAATAGCATAATTTATTTAGCTATTCCTCTACTCTTGAACATTTATTTGTGGTTTTTAAAATATATTTTAAATTTTTGAAAGTTTTTATACATCTTTTGTGTATTAAAAATTAGTCCTCATTTCAGGTTATTTTTATAGGATGATTTCCTAAAGGAAGAATTACTAGATCAAACGATATGATCCTATCTAAACCCCATCTAGTTTAAACAGAACATTCACTGACCATCAAGGGACCTCCCTGCTGAAGAAGGCACATAGAAAGATTATTAACACCGTGCCCTTTGTTCCTAGCTTCTAAGAACAGTTTAGCAGTATCTGCTAGCAGAGTGGGTGGCCAGTACATAGTATCTTCTTTGACATCATCTCCTTGCAGCATACTATGACTGAAACATCTTGGGTTTGTATTCCCGTTTCTTCTTAGACCAGCTGCAGGACTTTGGGCAGGCCATTCAGCACGTGTTCAGTTTTCTTCTCCGTAAAGGTGAGGGTAACAGAGCCTGCAGCATGGGCAGCATTGCACTACGTGTGTTGTAGTCTCGGGAAATGGTCGCTGCCGTCCGAGTGCAGATGGCCCTGCTGCTCAAGGCTTGCCTAGTCGGTGTTCCAGACCATTTTTGGTAGATGGGTCAACTGATACAAGGTGACCGCTTCACCTTGGCCAAGAAAGCCAGATGTGAATTTACAGGACAGGATTCCCACCTTCCTGTTGTGTCCACTGGTGTACAGGGAAGGGAGCAGTATCATAATCCCTTTCAAACAAGATTCATTTGAACTACAATAGCGTGCCTTCTTAGCTTAGGCTGCCCTCATCTTTCCTTGCTTATATGTGATAACATCCATTTCTATTATCTTTGCTGGAACAAACAGATATTGCATTACGCTTTTCTCACAGGAGTCAGCTCTTTGCAAGATTGTTTCTAACCACAGAGAACTCCCAATAGCTCCCAGAGTGTCTTCGGTGAATCTAGCCTACAAATTGACTTGTGTAAACTACTCTGTGTGGACATTACACTCACCACCTTGTCTCTTCTCCCTTGTTGTTCTCATTCCACCAGAAAGGAGACTCAGTCATTCATTCAGCTGATATTTATGAGATGTCTCTTTGGGAGGAAAGTCTCCCAGACTTCTGCTAAGCACCCCTAGCACCAAAGGAGAGCCGATAGGAGCACTCACGCACATTGGCTGAGGGGAATGGAGCACAAGTCGGAATTTCCCTACAGTCTTGTGTTTGATTTAAACCAGTCTCACAAATTTTAAAACTTTTGTTCTGTAATGCATGCATTTTATTTTAATACCAAACTGTTTTAAATTACCAGATTAATTATTTAATTTTTCCTCCCTGATCTCCAGGAAAAACCCATGCCCTAGGAAGTTAAGCCACAGTTACTCAGTGGCTTGTATTAATAGCAGTTGCAAGCACGGGGCTGCTTGGAAGCAGAGAGAAGTAGCAGTGGTGGGTATTCTACCGGAGAAATAGCCCTGGTGGCACAGAACACCTTCCTTGTCTTCAGAGGACAAGCTCGGGTGTGTGATCAGAGGACAGGCACAAAGGCACAGATTGTTCATTCACTGGGTACCAAGGAGAGTTGCATGGTAAAAGTTTTACACTTGTGTGAATTCAGATTTACTCTGTTTGGATAATTAGTTTTTAGGCAGTGAGACTGGTTCGGCTTGTCCCTTCACTCAGTGAAAGTATGTGTGACCTGGAGATGTGGATCTGCTTTTCCCGTGTGAATATCAGTTCTCACACTCCTCTTGTAGCCAGCGTCCTGCTCAGTATAAACCACGTGTGTACACGAACGTGTGTGCATGCATGTTTAATAACATGGTGCTCACAGGCAAGCCATCTTCTTCCTCTGGTGTGTGAGAGAAGAAACAGCAGTGTGTTCCGACATTGGAGGGAAACCCAGCTATATTGGACTCAGTGAGAGATGCATGTTGTTGTCTAATGTGGCATCTCCAAAAGGAATTTTTAAGGGTAATTTTGACTGAAGGCAGTTTTCAACTTTAGCCTCCCCTCCCCTCTCCCCACACATGTGTGCTCTGCTGCAACTCCAGTCTTAGGTGCTTCCCCGAAACAACTGTGGAAAGCACCTCAGTTCAAAGATAGGAAAACAGTTCCAGGGAGGGTGAGCGACAGTCCAGTAACAGGGCTCTCTGCCCCTCGAGTGCATACTCATTCTACTGCACCATTCTGTCCCTGTGATGTTTGTTAAAATCATTTAAATCCTGAAGTGGTCAAAAAAATTGTTTTCTTTTTTTGTTAAAATAATCCAAACAACATTTAGTTAAGCCTCGTAGAGAGCTGAGCACAAGGTCTGCCTGTGCTCTCTTTGGAAACAGCAGTGAATTATGGCTGCACTCTGGCTCCAGGCCGTGACAGAACACGCCCCGATTGGTGTGAGTTTTGCGCCTTGTCTGTGACTTTCGGGGTGCATTCAGTAGCTGCCTGCTAATGCATTCCCTGGAGAGTCTGCTTGTGGGGAGAGAACGTGCAGGAGGCCGGCTGTGAGCTTGGGGGAACAGATGACTCAGCCTTGCAGCCAGCCGCCAGTCCAGGGGCTCTCCCCATGACTGCTTTAATAGAATGGTGGCATGTTGCCTGGTAACCTGAGAGTCGGTGGGGGGGTTCTTCTACGTACTTTACCAAGAAGCCTTCTATCAGCTGTTGATCATGTCAGGGTGGAGTAAGAAATAAACTTGGCTCGGCAAGCTGACATTCTTTTTTATTTTTCATGCCTCTGCCTGCATTTTATTAACAACATTTATACTGTCTCTTCTTTTCTCATTTCTATATTACTCAAAGGGAGAAGCTGAACAGTTGACTCCCATATCAAGTCCTCTGGGGAATTAGTTATTGAAAACATGGAATTTTCCTTAATATTAGTCAAAATTAATTCATTGGCAATTCAGACCTATGGACTGTTTTACCGGGTATTATTGCAGCAGAAGAGTCTCTAGCCATGTACCTCCTTGCCAATAACTTGGTTTTGGCAGAACAGATCTGGATGTAGCTTTAGAAGCAAGCTGGGCCTATTCTTTTCCTGTTGGTAAGGGCCCCTGACTGCTGCCCTAACCTGGTCTAGGGCACAGGCCACTGTCTGTGAGCTTGCTAGAAAAGCATGGTTTATGGAACTTTACTGTTGAATCCCATGGAAGTTGCTTTCAATTACTTAATTTTTTTCTTTAAAGTCACAGCATAATACTATGCAAAGGCAGTATAAGTAAATTCATTCATTAAATATGCTTTAAAATGAGACTTATATAAGAGACATTAGATGTGGGACTTCCGAATTAGAGTTTAAAGCATGGCAGTATTTTTCTAGGGAAAAAAATAATACTTTTTAAAATCCACTAGTATTCCATTATCAATCAGAAAACATTCTGCGTTCTATATAGATTCTTGACTTTCAGAAGTTGTTTTTCGATTTTCTAATTTGTGTTGAGTATTTTGACATTATAGGAAACCCTTGGGTGGTTGGAAATTTTACGGTACAATTTTATAAAATATTCAGAAATACTTTGAAGAATAGTAATAATACATTTTCCATTGTATTAATTATTTTTTAAATTTTTTAGTTTTTGATTCTTTAGAGGCAGAGTCTTGCTGTGTTGCCCAGGCTAGACTTGAACTCCCATCTCAGCCTCTTGAGTAGCTGGGACTACAGGCGTGTGCCACCGCACCCACCTTGTATTAATTTTGTACATATAAACATTAGGCTTGACTTTTTAAAAAAATCTAACCAGTTGATTTTGCATTGGATATCTAAGAAAACAAAAAGATCTATGTTAATTTCTCCTTAGGATGTAGAAACCCAAATGAACGTTTAGAACAATTTAGAGATACGAACACCTTGAGGCAGTAAAGCTGAACAATGCCAGTATCACTTTTTTTTTTTTTTTTT
>VBSM01002153.1:9553492-9610345 GCA_008086735.1 Cheirogaleus medius | reverse complement strand
TCGGCCTCCCAGAGAGCTAGGATTACAGGCGTGAGCCACCGCGCCCGGCCCAGTATCACTTTTTTTAAAAAATCTTCTTCTGCTGGCAGAGAATTTCACAGACTCTTTTACTGTGCTGGAGTGGCAAAGAACTTGTTACTTCTCTGAATTTTGGGAGTTGCCACCTTCTGAAAGCACTTACTCAGCAAAGGGAAAAGCTCCCTCTGCCCTCCCCCTTCCTCTCTCTGCCCTTCGCTCCTCCTCTCTCCCTTTTGTCTTTCCTTCTCCCGCTCTCCTGTGTATGTGTTTGACCCAAGAAAAACGTCCCTCGGCACCCTTCCTCTCTTTTTGGCAGCTTAATACACTCCCGTTCAGACCTGAAAGCCTGTAGATCTTATGTCGGCAGCAGCCGCTCTCCACAACAGGGAAACAACTTCCTTAAGGAAGGAGAAAACAGAGGTAACAGAGGTGGAATCGTCTTTCTAAAACCCTGAAGTACAACAGAAAGTGATTTGGTGATTTTTAAAAGGAGAAAAAGTAATACAAGTGTAGAATCACTATGTTAAATGCAAAGACAGGATAGGACTTTTAAAAGTAAAATAATTCTTACTCAGTTTTGTGCTACCATTTGGGGATGTTTGGTAAGCCTTGGGGTTATATTGGATAGCATATGGACAAGACCCACCAGTGAAATAAGTCATTGGGCACATCATCTCATCAAAGGCAAAGATTAAAATTGATGTGAAAAATAAAACCAACATCCTCGTTCTTTATTTCCCGTTTGGAGAAGTGTGACTCTTTCTGTCTGCTGCTTTGTGAAGTCAAATATTGCCAATTATAACAAGTAAATATCATTGTCCCAAGGCAACCTGTGGTCTGAAAAGAGAATTTCATTCCTTTTCTCACCAAACTGATCTCTGTGCACAGAGGATGGGAAGCCCAGGCACAGTGCCAGCCGGGCTGGCCCGCTGTTAAAGGAGGTTGTGTTGGCATTTTTCCAGATCTTTTTTCTTTTTCTTTCTCTCTTTTCATTTCTTTCATTTTTGTTTTCTTTCACTTTTCTTTTCATAGAAATGGAATCTCACTATGTTGCCCAGGCTGGTCTCAAAATCCTGGCCTCAAGCAGTCCTCTCACCTCAGCCTCCCAAAGCGCTGGGATTACAGGCGTGAGCCAATACGTCTGGCTCAAATCTTCTTGGTGGTGACAGATGATGTGTGGGGTGTCCTGTTGACACTGTAAAGTTCAGAATGCTCTGCATCTGTAGATGGATTGCAGGGGCGGGGAGTGGAAGAGGTGAAAAGCCCAGGAAAGGGGCTTGTGTTCCTAGTGTAGCATCCGGGTAACTTGGGGGAGCACGGTGGGCTTCTAGTGCTGGAGCATGGCAAGGAATGGCTAAGGGGAACAGTAGACAGTTGTCCCGTTTACAGTGTGTGTGGAATTTCTGTGACTCCTTCCTTAATAGGTTGGGAGAGGCCACTTGTAGTGACTGACACCCTTCCTCCCAGGGGTCATGACTCACCCTGCTGGTGAGATAGCTCATCCCTGCCTGGCTGATAAGGACCTGTCCTTCTCACTGTCTCCCCAGTTCCTCTTCCTTCTTCCAGGTTTCACTTGGTTAATAAATAAGCTGAGTCGTGAGGCTAAAGTAAATTCTTTTATCAAATGAAAACCACTTCAAAAACATCCACAGAGAGACATTTAATGAAAATGTAAACATCCAGCACAGCCTCGCCTATATTAGATTATAAACAGACTTGAAGCTTTGCAACTATTGAAACCTTTACATCTTAAAACATGTGCTACTCTGGCAGGCTGTTAGCATACATGGTTATGGGAAGTGGAAAAGTAGATGGTGCCACTTACGCTTTATCAGAGTGTCACTAATCTTGTGGCAGATCTAATGCTTCATAAACAGCTCAACAAGTTGCCAAGGTTACCTAGTCCAAAAGCGTCGTCTTGGTGCTGGTGGTGTATACGTGTATTTTGGTGTATATTCGCACCTGGCGTCCAAAGTTCCTGAGAACTGGTCCAGATGAAAGGACCCTACTTAATCTGACTGTAGACCCAGACACTACCTCCATCCAGTGGCTCAATTACACACAGGCTCCGAATAGGTCGTGTCCTCAAAGTTCTTTTGTTGATTAACCTTTTGGAACACAAAGCGCATTGTTGAATAGAAATGCTGTTTTGAATGGTGGGTGTCAGTGAGCTGTGGTGTGTTTCAGTCTTCAGGTCAGGGCCCGTTAGTGGGTCAGAAAATCAATGCTGGTTGATAGCAGCATAAAAAAAAGAAGAGAGAAAGATGAACAGAACACATCAGAGTGGGTTTTCTGTAGTGTCGGTAGGGGGTGTTTGGTGATACTGTTATGATTTAAAACCCATTGCAAACTGTAAGCTGCCATTAAAGCAGGAAAGGCACTCAGGTAGGGGAAGTGGTGTCAGCGATGGGTTAAGTACTGGCCATTTCCTGCAGTCTAGAACTGTGACATCAGGCAAGTTACTTAACCTGTCTGAGGTTCCGTATTCAAAATAGGCTGTCTTACAGAGGTAGGATTAGTGATAGAAAAGAATAGATTACGATTAATATATTAGGATAGTGTAGGATTTAGAATAATGTATTAGGATTAGAGGTAATATAGCACCTGGTGCTTAGTAACCTCTCTATAAACCATGATGATTATCTGTTTGTACTTCTTTATGATATGTATATAAGCAGACCTTGAAGATATAAAATAGCATAACTAAAACATGTACTATTTAGTCTTCCTTGGAGTGGAATTTATTCAGTGTTCTTGACATTTAGGATCTGCCATTTCGCATGATCTAGGAGATCTTTGATTTTACCTTAAATTATTCTTGTGTGGTTGAGACATCAATCTTAATTTTCTCCCATGAAGTGTGAAGAATGTTGTAAATTGCTTAGGCCTTTCAGCTGTCTGTCAGCTTCCTCAAGACTATTAAGTACGGAATTGCTTCCCAGCTCCTATTTTAAGTTGTCTGTTTTGTCTTAAAAAAAAAAAGTATTCTTTTTAAAATAAATAAATAACAATTCAAAAGTTTTTTTGTAAACTCCATCTGCTCCTACTTGACTGCATCATAAATTCCTTCTTACCTTCTGCCTATCACTACCCCACCTTTCAAGGAGCTGTGTCAGCACTTGTGACAACCTTTTTTTGTTTGGCTGGAGGGGCTAGCACGGCATCAGCGTCGTCGTCAGGGAGCTCGGGCTTCCAGTCCCTGCACTGCCACTTAGCAGTCGGGGCCTTCAGCCGGTTCCGCAGCCTGCCTCGGCCTCTGCTCTCTCCTGTGTAGAAGCTCAGTTGTTACCATACTATTAATGTCTTGTTGTTTGAGGAGAAAAGGCTTCGGGCAGATTGGTGGCACTCAATCGAAGGCGACTGGCTCTGGCATGAAAACCTGTGGATCCCTTCCATCTTTCCACGATCCTGACTCGCCTTCTCTCCCGACGCTTTCCTTCGTGTTAGGAATTCACGTGGTCCGCAGCCCGCACCATGTCGGGGTCCTCACTCTGCTCTAGCTGTGGTCCCCACACCACTGAGCTTATTCTTACCGGGGCCCCAGTGACCTCTCGCCACACCCCAGCAGACCACCTTCTCACCCGGTGCATGGCTCAGCACACTGCAATGTGTTCTCGAATCCTCAGGCATCGTACTTGCCACGTCTGTCCCCCTCCCCTTCAGCCCACAACTTCGGGGCTCCCGTGCCTGCTCTCCAATCCGTGGAAGGACTAAAGGTGGGTATTCCTCAGAGTTCACTCTGGAGACTTCTTAATCTGTGCCTTCTCCGTCAGCGATTCTATCCTGTCTCAGGGCTCAAGCTGTCTTCGTGCCACGGATTCGGAAGTCGACTCTCCCTGCCTGTCCCACATTTCCCAGGTACCCCAGAGCCACCATCTACCCCGTCCCTGTGCTCTTTGTCCTGCTCCCTGGTCCCTAAACAGTACAACCCTGCACTGCCCAGGCTGGGACTCCGAGGACTGTCCCTCCATTCTGTCTTTTTCTCTGTATCCCCACCTCCTCCATCCTAACTCTAACTAGCTGCCATCCTTTCTCTCCCTATTTGTCGCGCTGGCTTCCTACCCATCTCCCCAAATCGTGGTCAGGAGGGGGAGATCCGATCACAAGCTCCTCCTGAGCAAACCTTCAGTGGCTCCCACTGCACTTAGCACGGCGCCTCTGCCCGTCACTCCAGCTTCCCTGCCAGGTGTCGCCGTTCTGGTCTTTCAGTCCTCAGTCCAGACTGTTGCCTCACTCCAAGACTGGTCACTTCACATTCCTTCTTCCTGGAACACACGTTTGATATTTTCTACACCGTCTGCTCTCCCAGCCCTCAAGTCTCAGGAAAGACCTGAATGCCATTTCCGTGGGGAAACTGTCCCGGAGCCCTAGGCTTGATCATTTCCCCTTGGGAAACCCCGGAGCACAGCTCCTTTTCTAACCCTCAGCTCAGATGTGGTGGTGTGTGCTCTCTCTACCCCATGAGTACTAGAGCTGTGTCTCTCTGATTCACTCGTAGCCTCAGTTGTCCACTTTTAGAAGATGGCTTGCTTTTTCACAAATAAGTGAATAGATGAATAAATGAACAAGGGAGAATTAAATATATAGTCATCCTTCGGTATCTGCAGGGGATTGGTTCCAGGGCCCTCCACGCGTGCCCAGATCTGTGTTTACTCAAGTGCCACAGTCTGCCCTGCAAACCTGCGTATAGGGAAAGTCAGCCCTCCGCGTTCGCAGGCTTCACGCCTTCATATCCCTCGAATACTGTATTTTCAGTCTGCGTTTGGTTGAAAAAAAAATCTACATATGACCGGACCCAGGTTGTTCAGGGGTCAACTGCATTTGTTTCTAAAGCATCTAGCATAGTTCTTGACATACAATGAGTACTTAATAAATGGTAGCTTTAATAATTTTTAATGGACTTTTCGGCCTGTAACCATGAAAAAAGAAAAACACGAGACTGGTTAATCAAAGCAGTGTTCCTTAGTGACATCATTCATTAAATGCCCAGGCAGCTGGCACGGGCCGTGGGAACTTACAGCCTAGACAGCAGGTAGACCTCCCAGTCAGCCTTTAATATCCCGTATTTACTGTCTCCTTTTCTGCTGCCCCTACTCATGTTAGAGTCATCATTTCCCGCCTGGATTCCTGCCTAGCTGGGGCTCCTTTGCAGTCTTTTCCTTTCCTTACTCCTCTAGATCGTGGGTTCGCTCAAGGGCAGGGAACGTCTCTTCCCCTCTGCTGCGCCCCAGCGCCCAGCACTGTGCCCGGTGCCGGTGTTTAGGAATGAATGAATGACATGAATGTCTCAAAAGCAGACTAGAGTGCTGTCAGGAGACTGTGTGAAAATCAATTAACTAATTTTGGTCTTGGTAAAATTTTGAAAATTTACAGTTCAGACCTTTTGATTTTATACTTGTTGAGATTGCTGGATTACACCCCGATTCTAAATGATAGGGCTGTTCCATGAGCTGTTGCAGACTCAAGGGGCGTCGGGCCACCCTCACATCTGTCTCACCACGGCATGATGAGTTTGATGAATGGCGGCTCACTGCATCTGCATCACTGTGGAATGTCATACATTGGCTTGGGCACAGTTCTTTCTGTCTCAACTGTATGTTTTGTGATTAAATAGTAGTAACCTCATTTATTAAGCACCTACTATGTGTCTGTGCTAAAAGCTTCATATATATACTTCTGCTCCCCCAACAGCTTGGTAAGGTAAGTAGAGGTGCCTATGTTTTGGATAAAGAAATGGGAGTCTGGTGAGGCAGGTGACTCACTCCAGCAAATTAAGATTTGGGCAGGATTCAAACCCAGGCCTGTGTAGCCTCAGAGCCTGTGGTGTTCCCACGTGACTTTACTGCCTCCCTTTGGGTAGGTTTTAAGTAATTGAACATCACCATTATCTTCCTGCCCGGTTTATAAAGAGTTTTCTTTGCCACTTCTCTGGCCTTAACTGGAGAGCGGTGAGGTGTGAGAACAGTGGCCAGCTGGAATGCCTGTCTTTCTTTAATTGAGGGGGTGGCGTGGCGAGAGCACAGAGGTGTGGGGCGGCAGAGCCAGGGTCACACCTCTGCCCTGTCCTGCCACACCCTCGCTGGGTGCCAGTGGAGCGTTCTCTCCGCCTTATCAGTGAGGCAGAAGCAGCACTATCTGCTTTCCCAGCGATGGGGTCTGTGGCGCTTGTCTGCAAACGCTCAGCTGCGCTTGCTGGTGTGCTCTGCGCTCCGAGCACGGTCTCCTGCGCGCCTCCTGCGTGTCAGGCTGTTACTAAGGGCCCTGAGTGGTACACCAACAAGTTTGGACTTTCTCTGGAAGACTCGCAGGGTCTGACAGAAGAGGATGGATCGTGTCAGCAGGGGAAGGATGGACTAGAGAGGGTAAAAAACAGGGCTGTCATTATCTGGGCTGGCCTGCCCCTTAGTACCTCTTGGGCACATAAGAAATATCTGCATTTTACCAAGTTTCTGTTCAATCACTGATTCCTGCACGCAGCTTAGCACCTGCCTAGGCCCTTAGATGGGCCAAGGGGAAAGGCATCCAGGATTTTTTTGAATACAGGAAAATGTTCCCAGTGACCCTTAGGGTTGGGTGTTTCTGTTTTGATTTGTTTTTAACTCTGTCCTTTAAAGATTTTTAAAGTTTGTTCATGCAGAATCCATGATGAACCCTCCGTTCTATATCTGTTAAAATTGGAGAGGTGATCAATCTGTCGTAAACCCAAACCTGATCAAAACAATATGGAATGCGAGCAAAGTTTTGTATCCAATATATTCATATTTAAATAAGCAAATACACACCAAACAACATTCGGTGTCATCCAAGCATGAGGTGACAACCCAGAGTGACAGCGTGGTAGTTCAGGGCCCTGGGCTGGCGGAGGGGAATAAGGACAGGTTGTCTTAAAGAACATCAGAAGTGGCACTATTGACATTAAAACTCTCATGGCGTTAGGGGAGTAGGGTTTGGGTCTGTGAAATAGGCAGAAGTTGCTCTTGGCACACGTCACTTCTGGTGGGGGGAAACACACTGGGTTATCGAGCAGAGACGCCTTCTGGTGTTTACACAAAGCTTTGTAGGGAGAGATGGGCAGACTCTCTGGTTTTCTTGCAGACAGATGTATGCCTGTGTTAATCCAAATGACACAAACCGGGACCCTTCCAGTGCACGTGGTGTCATGGAAAGAATGTAGACTTTGGTTTGGGTCCCAGCCTAAACCCTTGTAATCTTTGGGACCTTGGGCTAGTCACTTCTGATTCTGTTTCCTTATCTATAAAGTCAAGATAATGCTTACAGGATTTTCTATGCCTGACATAGAGTAAATATACAATAAATACTTCTCTTTCTTGTAACCATTGGATTAGTGCGAATATAGGCAGTTCCTTTAGATGCTGAGAACTCGATGTTTGCTGAGGCTAGCCATTGCAGAAAATGCAGGACTAATAGTGCATAACTGCTTCAGCAGTTTCCTAATGTCCCCCACCCCTACCCTCAACAGTTGCTGCAACAAAAAATGCCTTTAGCTGCCTGAGTAAGGCTAGAAATGTCTGGCATCTCAGCAGCAGCATTTATTCACACCACATATAACATGCAGGGAGCCCTACTTCCCTATGACTGCAGACGTTAAAACAGGAGTAAACTTTTGGCTGGTCTTATGAGACCCTCTCGCTTAAACTGTGTCGGAAATGGCTGTTAGTGTGGGACAGTGTAAACAGCAGAATAACTATACGTTTTGCTTGTTTAAAATGTAATGAACATCTGTGAAACCACCACTCAACCAAAGAACTAAAACATGACTAATAAATCACATCTACCTCTTGTTCTTCTCCTTCCCATCCTTCTCCCTCCCTGCCAGGACAGCCACTCTCCTGGAATCTGTGCTGCTCATTTTCTTGCTTTTTTGTGCGTGTTCTTTCTCATACACATGCTTCTGTGAACTGACTGTGCATGATTTTCCATGTCTTTTGCCCATTTTTCTGTTGTTTCCTTACTGATTTGTAGGCATTTTTATGTATCCTGCTGCTAATCCTGTCAGTTGTATGCCTCACAAATATCTTTCTCCAGTTTATAGATTGTACTCTTGTTTAAAGCGTCTTCTGATGGCCAACAGTTTTTATATTAACGTAGCCAAACTTACGGATTATTATTTTTTTTTTTATGGTTAACCTTTTTTGTGTCTTCATAAATTCTTCCCTACTTCAAGCTCAGAAAGATAGTCACTTACATTTTCTTTTCAAGTTCTCAGAGTTTGCTTTTGACATTTAAGTTCTTCATCCATCTGGAGTGGATTTTTCAGCGTGGTGTAAGAATCCAATTTCATTTTTTTTTTTCCTATGGATAAACAATTTTTCCAGCTTTTCCTTTTCCAGGCTGTTCTGTCAAAAATCAAAGTTTCACAGATGCGTAAGTCTTTTTCTAGGCTCTTACTTCTATATCACTGGTCAGTTTGTTTAGCCCTGCACTGTCTTAGTTCCTTTAGCTTTCCAGTAAGCTTTCTGAGCTTGCAAGGCAATAACAGCCTTCCTGTTCTTCAGAAACCTCTCGGCTATTGTTGGCCCTTGTGTTCTTCCATTTAAATTTTAGACTCCATCTTTCATGTTCCACAGAATAATTGAAGAGTAATTTATATATAGTAAAACAACCGTCTTTGGTGGGCAGTTCTGTTTCAACACATGCATGCAATCAGGTAGCCTCCACCACAATTAGGACGGTTCTATCAGCCCCCACACTCCCTCATCCTATTTGTAGTCAACTTCTTCCCCCAGTGCCAGCTCAGCTCCAGTCTCTCATAACCACTGTTGCTTTCTGAGATGTTTTTCTTAATTTTTATTTTTAGTTTTTTCAGTGTTTAATTAAAATGTTGGAATTTTTTCCTGGAGTTGCATTAAATCTATAGATCATTTTAGAAGGGAATCTACATCTTATGTTAAGTCTTCCTGTTCATAAACATAATGTATCTATCAACTTAGTTCAAGAAATTTTGTTTGCTGATAATGGAAAGTTCTCAAAAAAAAAAAAATCAAAGCATTTTAAGTGACTCTCTAAAATTCCTAATACAGGAAATATCTTATAATTGTCAACCTAAATAAATTACATTTAAATACACAACAGACATGTGGCACTATTACATTATAAAATATGTATGTGTATATATTTTATATATATGATATATATGTCACCTCTTAGTTCCAAACCAGCTTTGTTGCTTACCTGCAAGACTTCAGGCAAGCTATTTATCGTCTCTGATGCTCAGTCTTTTTATCTGTATGGTGACTAGACCATCCCTTCCTCGTGGGGTTGCAGTGAAGATTAAATGCTGTAATCTGTGCAACATGCCAAGGGACAGTGGACCAGGCACGATGAAGCAGTGAGTGCATGAGACTATTATGTAAGGGGAACTGGTCTCACCTCCAGGGAAACAGGGAGGACTCTGAACGTGTTTGGTTCCCCAGTGGCTTTGACAAAGTGGCAGGACCGATAGATTGCCTCAAATCATTTCCCTGACAAATTTGGAAAAGGTTAGTGTTACCCAGCAGCCTGCTACATGCTGCTTCTGACAGGCGAGCTGGAATCACACAGTTGACAGCCAATTCATTTTGCTGATTCATCCATTAGAGGCGTGGCTTTGAGCCAGAGCTTGGCTTCTAGATTAAAGGCGGAGAGCTGCAAAGCTGCTGGGACTCGAAGGAATGCTGGTAAATTATTGCCACGTGAAGGCCGGCAGTGAAAAACGGACTGTTATTTGTTTTCCCTTTCAAGTGAGCCTTATTCCAAATGTGCTCAGATAAATTCCCTCACCATGGTCAGAGAGTTGTTTGCAATATTTGTCCATCAGCTGGGAGCTAAATTAATGGAAACAATCAGACACCGTTAAACAGATAGTCTTAGCTTCTTTATGACCCTGTCATCACCTTTGCTTTCATGGGGAATATTCACCCAAGCCTCCTCTTTCACTTGGTAATCCAAATTAAACTTGAGAGCGAGATTATTGCAGGAATCATCTCTTTTGGGCACGCTTGCAAAGTAAACCTTCCAGATTAAAGAATGAAATTTACAGAAGAAAATGCAGGAGGTGCTCAGTTGCCAACAGTTGGTATACAGAAACGATGGTAGAACCTATGAGTTCTCGTTGTACATCACGTTGATAGATTCATGTGTTTTAGTACAGAGTCTCAAGCTTACAGGGAAATCACCTCTGCATAAAACTGGTATGTGACAGGGTGAGCTTCAAGAGGGTGGGGATTGTGTCTTGTTTTACCAAATACCTAGCAGAGGCCCTGGGACAAAGACAGTAAGCAATTGCTGGATGGAAGAATGGATGGATGATGTTTGTTGGATATAAATTGTTGGGAGGCTGGATAAATGAGTCAAAAAATCAGAAATATGACACATCGAAAGTAGGAAAAGTAACTGTTCCAAGGAATAAAATTTTCAAGAAAGGATCCTATTTCTGTGATTCTCTGATATGAGTAACTGTTCAATAGCACATCCCCAGAACTGGCTGCTTTCACGGTTTATCTCCTTGGGAGTGAGTCAGAGCATGCCGTTTTGAGCTCACGTTTCAGTAATTCACTCTGCTTCTTTGGGAGACTATATAACAGAAAAGTTCTCTAATACTTTGAGGGTATTTTTCACCCCTTTTTCTCTTTAATTCAAGAGTGAATATTTGAAAGTACAGCAAAATTCTTGTTAACAATTTGTTTTCTGAAGAAATAGAAGGTTTTTTTTCTGTTGTGTTTGTTAGATGACTAAATGTTTAGGGCACAACATTCTGGAAACCATTGTTGTGCTGAGAAGTTTTAGTCAAATCCGGTCTAGGTGAAGATTAAAAAGCATCAGGCGTTGGGTGTGTAGAACACTGCCTCTGATGAAGTTGTTTTTCCCTCTGACTTGAGGTCCCTGATGTACCAGAGTCCCTTGTCCAGTTCTGACATGCTCAAAGCCTGCTGCCCATCACCACTTGCTGCACTCCATCGTGCATTCATTCACATAATGTTTATCGAGTACCCAGCACTTTTCCAGGTGCGGGTGCACAGTCTATGTTTCTGATGTCCTGGTGCTTTTGCAGCTATCCAGGTACCAAGTCTGCCTCACCAGCATGGCCAGACTCCCACTGTCTCGCCGCCAGCGTGGGTACTAACTGTTGGCAGTGATAGTGGGCTAGGAGAGCAGATGCCCAAACCGCGTAAGCCAGCACCAGCGGATGGGCAGCCACCCAACAGGCCTTCCTGTGGTCCTACCTCCCACACTACCAGCATGTTCCATCCACCCGCCTCAGAGGAGGAGGCAGCATGGGATTAGAACAAAACTGACCCTGCCTTAGTCTGAAGCATTAACACCAAGGGAGGAATAAGCTCTAGCTCTCAAGTACTGCTGCCAGCCGGAGGCACATGACAGAGAATTAGCAGTCTTTCACAGCAGAAGGAGAGGTGTGTCTCAAATATCGTGGAGCTGTCTTAAATCTGCAGCGTCCAGAGTGAGGGGCCGAGCAGCAAGGAGGGCCCTGCCACTAGGGTCATAGCAACCCAGCCTTGCCATTTGCCCCGATGTGGCCCGTGGTAAATGCCTGGCCTCTGTGACCCTGCTTTCTCATCAGTAAAGACATTCCCTCCTTTGCAAGTGTCTTGTGAAGATTAGACATAAAGTATTAGGCACAGATATATGGAGATACATCAGTACCTAACACTGTGATCACCACCACTGTCCATATTGCTTTTGTTATTTTTAACAAAATAGTTAAAGGCTTCCAGTTTTTCTTTACTAGCTTTGTTTATTCTCATTTCTTACACTGAAAATGAATAATTTTCAAGCAGTAATGTTAGCTGCAAATACTTTGAAAATTCATATTTTACTTACGTCTTTACGGTTCTTTACAATTTACAAAGCACTTTCACACTGTAAGGGAGCTTGGGGAATAGTGCTTCTCTCTCTCTCTCTTTTCTCCACATGAGGAAACTCAGACTTGGAGAGTTTATGGGACGTGTCCAAGGTCACCTGTCTTCTACGTCAGAGATCCCCAACTTTTTTGCACCAGGGACCAGTTTTATGGAAGACAATTTTTCCACAGACCAGCTAGGGGGAGGGGGGCGAGGTGGAGCTCAGCCATGATGTGGGCGATGGGGAGCGGCCATAAATACAGATGAAGCTGTATGGAAGCTGTGGAACGGGGGTGGGGCTCCATGGCCCAGTCCCTAACAGGCCACAGACCGCAGTTCTAAGTGACAGAGCCAGGGTCAAGCTTAGACCTGAACCCAGGGCTCCTTTGACTACCTTGGGCCACCTTTCAAAAGTGACATCTTTGGGGTTAGGCCAGACCTTCATAAGGACTTGTTTCTTTTCCTTGTAGCTGTCAATACCAGCAAATATGCAGAAAGCTATCGGATCCAGACCTATGCCGAATATGTGGGGAAAAAGCAGGAAGAGAAACAGATCAAGAGAAAGTGGACAGAAGATGGTTGGAAGGAGGCTGACCGGAAGCGGTCGAACACCCAGTGCATGTCTTACGCGCTGCAGAATCACTACTACCACACCAACAGGTAGGAGTTCTCAGCTGTTGGTTGACCGGGGCAGAGTTATAGCAGTCGCTGTTCTTGTTGCTTCTTATAGGATTGTAAGTAATAAATCTGACTTTTAAGATTGTTTTCCTAACTTTTCACATTATATCAGAAGTGGACTACTACCTTAATTCCTGTGTTTTGAAGAATGCTTTATAGAACACAGCTGTTGTCATTAACCGGCACAAAACCCCCTTGGGGCAGACGGCATATTTTACTCCCACCTCAGGGGCGAGGAGACGGAGGCTCTGTGGCTCGTCCACCAGTCCAGCGGGGGCACCAGGAGCAGAGCTGAACTTGTCTGCCCCTGGTCCCCTCTCAGCACGCCGTGTCGCCTCGGCCTGCGCTTCTGCACTCGTTGCAGCTCCCGCGCGGATACTGAACCTCATGTCTGCTGTGGAGTGAGCACTCGGCACACCCTTCTGATACATGCTGGCAACATTTGGTGCCTTTGTGAAACTACACAAAACGCCAGTATAGAAAATATGAAAAAATGTATATAAAGTTGAGAAAAGTATGAATTAACAGAAGAAAAAATTAGCCATTATCCCAACACCCAGAAACAATTACTGTTAGTATTTTGGATTGCCCTCCATTCTTTTAAAGTGGTTTTTTAGGGACTTTAAAAATTGAGATGTAGTTAAGATACAGTAAAATACACAAATGTTATATGTTCAATTCAAAGAGTTTTAACACTTATATATACCAATGTAATCACCCACCCAAAGCAAGATACAGAACATTTCTGTTTCCCTTAAGTTTCCTTGTGCCCCTGTTCAAGCAATCTCAAATTCCCACTACCCTAAGCGACCATCTCTAACATTTATACTACTATAGATTAATTTACCTATTCCCCCAATAACATGATTCAGATTTCACTGACCACAGTATATTAACTGTGAGTGATTGAGGAAAGTGCAAACGTCACCGCTAGCTCTTCAGTTCACACATCACTGTGTAAACAGTAGATGCACATCATGTCAGTGACCAGTCCCATTACTTCTTTTAGAGTCTGTCTGTGACTGGTCACTGCACATCCATTATTCCTCCACTTACAGACAGCAAAACATTGTCTCCCAGTGATAGAGCCATGCAACTTTTTTTTTTAATGGATAATCAGAAGAAGGAATTGATCAACAAAGATGAAAGTGCAACAAAGAACCAAAAAGCAATAACGTTAGTGAAATTCAAATCAAACACAGGGAGAGTTATAGAACGAGAGTTGGCTAACTGTGGGAATGTTAACACTATTGCCATTTGAGTTAAGTCTGCAACCAGAGGAACTTAATGAAGGCAACTTACCAGCATAAATGAAGAAAATGGTTGTGATAAAAAGGATGAAGATGTCCCAAAGGAAGTAACACCAGCACAAAATTTCATATTAAAGGAACTCTTGGAGATATTTCACATATTTTACTACATTGAAAGTGCTTTTGTTCAGTAGGATAACCTTTTAGAAGCTTATCTAAACTTAGGAGTGTGACAATTCACCAAGGCATAGAAATGATGCTCATTCTGTATCATAAATTATATGACAGGAAGAAGGAAAGCACTGTTCAAACTACTAGATAAAGAGGTTTTATTTTTAACAAAAGCCCGTACTTTATTCAGATTTCCTTGATTTTTACCTAATGTTCTTGTTCTGTTTTAGTTCCAGGGTCCCATCTAGGATACCAAGTTACATTTTTGTCATTATGTCTCCTTAGGCTCCTCTAGACTGTGAAAGTTTTTCAGACTTTCCTTGTTTTTGACAACCTTGACAGTTTTAAGGAGTAGTGGTCAATTGTTCTATAGAATGTCCTTCAATTTGAGTTTGTCTAATATTTTCCTAGTGGTTGGGCTACGGTTCTGGGCTTTTGGATGGAAGACCACAGAGGTAAAGTGCCATTCTCATCAGTTCATACCAAGGGTACATGCTGTCAACATGACTTCTCACTTTTGATGTTAACCTTCATCACATATATGTGGTAGTGTTCCTTAGATTTCTTCATGTAAAATTACTGTTTCCCCCTTCTGCACTGTCCTGTTTGAAAGGAAGTCACTGTACACAGCCCACACTTAAGGAGCGGGGAGTTCCACCTCCTTGCAGGCGGAGTATCAGCATCAGTCATCTGGAATTCTTCCAAGTAGGAGGTTTGTCTCTTCTCCCCGGCTCATTTATTTATTCAATCATTTATATCACTATATAGACTAAGTTTGTTACAGAGAACTAAAACACTAATTCTCAATGGTTTCTAATGTTTTAAATTGCAGTGTACTAAATAAGTCATGATTTTGCCCTTTTTTCCATTTCTCTATTTATTTGTAACCTAGAGCAAGAGAGTTCGTAACATTTTGACAGAAATTTTTAAAGGTCACAAAAATCAATATTGATCGTTAAGATTGGTTTGCACCTTTTAGCTCATCCAGATGTTTTCCTGGTCCTGTGCTACATGCAAGGAAAGGACTGGCTGTAGTTGTTAAAGTTCTCTTTAGTTCCCTGATCTGTCTTTGTTTCCTCAGGAAAAGTTCCTTTTTCCTGTCTGTATTTTGGTCTGTTTTGGTTTTTGTCGTGTTGGAAGCTTTCTTCAAATATTTGGCTGTTCTTAGCCATTCATTATTATTTAAGAATGAGCTAAAAATTGATGAGAAGCTCTGAGCGTGGAGGCAGATCTTACTGATGGTTTTTCTGAGTAGGGTGATGAGGTGAGAAGCTAGCTTTGTAATTATATGTCTTTTCTCTGAGGCTTCTTTAGTTTCCTTATGGATTATGCTTTTATGTCTACGTAAGAATTCTCTGCCTAAATTAAGGCCACAAAGATGTTCCCATAATTTTTTGTATCAGTGTTACAGTTTTAAGCTTTATGTTTAGGTATGTGATCAAGTTGATTTTTATATATGGTGTGAGGCATGGGTAAGAGTTCATTTTTTCCATATAAATCCAGTTCAAGCACCATTTTTTGAAAAGACTATTCCTTTCTCTATTCAGTTATCTTGAGTCCTTTGTCAAAAATTATTTGGTTATATATATGTGGGTCTATTTCTGGACTATATTCCATTGATCTACAGTCAGTTTGTCAATTTCTACAAAAAGTTTTCTAGCTCTTTGGTTGAGATTATGTTGAATCTGTAGATCATTTTGGGGAGAACTAACAATTATATTGAGTCTTCCAATCCATGAACATAGTATATCTTTTTATTTATTTAGACTTTTTAAAATTTCTCTCATCAGTATATTTTAGTTTTCAGCACACAAATTTTGCATGTGCTTTATCGGCGTTGTCCCAGAGTATTTTGCCCTTAGATGCTATTGTAAGTCATATATTTTTAAAGTTTGCTTTCCAATCATTCATTGCTAATAAAATGAAATACAGTTGATTTTTGTATTTTGACCTTGTATCCTTGGACCCTACTAAATTCACTTATCATTTATAATAACTTTTATAGATTATATGGTATTTTTTGTTTAAACAATCATATTTGCAAGTAAGGGCAATTGTATTTCTCCCTCTGCAGTGGACCATATGAATTTTATTTCTTTCTCTTGCCTTACTGCACTGGTTAGGGCCTCTAGTACAGTGTTGAATGGAAGTTGTGAGAGCTGACATCTTTATATTATTCCTGATTTTAGGGAGAAAGCTTTCAGTGTTTCAACATTAAGTGTGGTATTAGCTGTAAGGATACAGTTCTTTTAGAGACCGATTTTCTGTTTGCAACTTGAGGGATATGTTCTGAGTACAGACTGGCAGAGGAAGCTGGAGGCCTCACTTCTCTGTATGTGGGGGACGGCTGCTTGCCTCCCTTATTCAGTTCATATGGCCTCACTAACACTCCCCACCACTGTACCTGGTGCCTCTGAGTCCTCGGCCTCTGTGAGAGAGTCACTTTCACCAGAGACTAAACCTCCTGTCCAGCTCCTGCTGGCCTGGGGGAATGCTGTCCCCTGGCTTCCCAGGGATGGGGCGGGCATTCTAGGACAGCCTTTTCTCCTGTTAACATGGCCCCAGCCCTTATCATGTGTTTGTTTTAGGGCCTGATTTTTATTGAGACTTTGCAGGACTCTGTTGGGTGAATGAGCCTTTTGTAGAACACTTAGATATCTGTTTCCTCCTCTGTGTTCTTTAGCACTCTCCTCCCTACTTTCCTCAGAGTGTCTGCAAGGTGAGCTGATACCCCATTCTCTGCTGCTGACTCGCCTGTTCTCTTTGCGTTGGTAGGTGTTAGCCTCTCTCTGCAGATAAATGGGTGTGTTCAATCTCTCATGTTTAAGTTCCTGGAAATTTTTTTTAAGTATTTTATTTTCTGAAATAGCAGGGCTTTCAGTATACAAGGATGATGTTTTGTTTTTCCTCTATAACCTTAATCATATTACTTACTGACTTGATTAATAAATGCTTTCACTGAAGCCTAAGGTAAATTTTAGTGCAAAAGTAAACTTTATCTTAGCCTCTGAACATTTCAGATATTTTGAATTCATCTCCAACTAAATTGTATGTTGAGTGTGTTTTTTTTAATTTAGCAATTAGTAGTATTAAAGTAATATATTTCATATTTGTTATCAATTAATCTTTCCTATGTTGAATTAAAGTGAGTTAACAACAGGGGATTGTTTAAAATATTCAAATAAGGTTCTTGTAAAAAGTATTTCTAATTGAATGCCATTGATTCTTTGTAATCTTGAGCCAATTTTTCTCTTAGGCCTCATATTCTCATATTTGCAAATAAGCTTTATACCTAGGACTGAGCACATACACAACACATTCATATTCTCTCTCTCTCTCTCACACACACACACACACACACACAAATGCATGCTTTTATTCTACAAGAGATGTCTTTTATTACTGGGCAGCTATCATACAGGCCTTATTTAATGTTCATTTTGTTTTCAAACTCAAATTCTTTATTAGAAGTAAGAATCACAGTTCGTCAGCAATCTCTAAAGGATTGGCTTCTGAACTGAGCATTGGCTGTCCGACATCCTCCCCCCTTCCACCCAGATCATGCCCCGAAACTCAGAAATGGTCATGCTCATGGAATTTGAATTCAGCATGAGAGTTTGTGAATATAATAAAAAGGCACTTTCTAGCTCCCACTTACTCGGATTTTTCCATTTCATTTTGCTGTGTGAGGTAGTTTGACAGTGGGCATTCCTTCGTTCCCTTAGCTATATCTAGTAGGGAATGTGTTTTTATCCAGCCTGGCTGGGGAAGTTGCCCATACACTAGAATGTAAACTATGTTGATATTATATATAATTCGGGACGAAATAAGCAATTTGGTGTTTGTTACTTCCTTATTGCTTTTGGGAGAGAGGGTATTCACTTATTTCATTTATTTTATTGAGTTTTTTTTTATTTTTATTCTTTGAGACAGAGTCTTGCTCTGTCACCCCAGGTACAGTGCAGTGGCATCATCATAGCTCACTGCAGCCTCAAACTCATGGGCTCAAGCAATCCTCCTGCCTTAGCCTCCTGAGTAGCTGGGACTACAGACATGCACCATGACACCTGGCCAATTTTTCTATTTTTAGTAGAGACGTGGTCTCACTCTTCCTCAGGCTGGTCTCGAACTCCAGTGATCCTCCTGCCTTGGCCTCCCACAGTGCTAGGATTACAGTTGAGGGCTGTACAGTGAAGAACTGGCCTTAGGAAGTTGGGAAGTGGGCAGTTATAAAGCAGTCCCAAGAACATTGGACTTGGAGTGCAATCTCAGACCCACCTAGCCAGCCACACCACCTGGGAAAAGTCACTCATTCTGAGGATGAGGTTTCTTTTCTGCAAAATGGGAATGTAAATATTATACTTGTTCAGCTTCCAGTAGTTGATGCAAGTATCAGACAAGAGAATGTTGTGAACAGCAGCCATTTAAAATGAAAATTGGTTATTGTTTTATCCAGCAGCGTGAACCTTCCAGCCAGCTAAAGGACTGACTCTATCTGTCTTTAAGACTTCCTGTAACACTGCAGTAATACTGGCAGCGTGGTGCTGGCGTAAGGAAAGACAAGTAGACAGTGAAACAGAATAGAGTCCAGAATTACAATCACACGCGTGTGATCAATGGATTTCCAATAATGTTTCCATGCAAGAATTCCTTCCTGGCATCTCTAGGGACATTTGTATGTTATTCCAAATCATGAGAAAAATCAGTTGAGAAATCAGGAAAAATGCTACGAGAATTAAAGTTTTAACAGTCAACATGGGCATTACTAGTTTGAAGGAATTCACTGGCATCAGGTCAAAAGCAAAAGCACAGTCAGTGATACGTGGAGTCAAAGGGTTAAGGTCAACATTTTCTGGAGCAGGACAGGAACGTATAGGAGAGAAGGTGTCACAGTCGAATCACCCAGTCTTGCTTGTCACTGTCGCCATGTTACAAGTATGTGTTCGTGGCATCGGCTGCTAACAGTGAGTCATTCTTATCTATAAAAAGCTATTAAGTTTATACACATTAGTCCACTTTATAGAACTCCTATAAGTCTTGCTTCAAGAAATAATAAGTTTAGGAAGTAGTCCGAAAATTGGTAGCTTTGAAACATGATTCTGTGTAATGCTGTTAACCTTGCTAGTATATCCAAATGTTACCTTATCTTCTTAGAATCCAATAATATTCGCTGGTGTTTTCCAGTGTTTGAATATTTGATGTAGACTACAGCTCTTGTAAATACTTTTACAGAAGAAATGTAAAGAGAAGATACATGAATATCACTGTGGAATACTCTATCATGAAGTCAGCTGATATAAAATCTGAATTAGGAAAAGCAATATCAATTTTAACAGCAAAATGAAGTCAAGCAGATAAAGTATTTTCATCACTGAAAAAGTAAATGAGCTTGTATGAAGCAGTACGTAGTTTAATACCCAGCTTCAATTTGCTTTGGACACACTCTGAATAATTTAACATCAGCATAACACGAAAGAAACTTCTACTTTGGCATATTTTTCACAAAATTAGTATTGACAGTTAATGCCTGTGTGTTTTAAAATATCATTTAAGAATACTTATTTTTCTAACATAAATATAGGAAACAGAATAACTTTTAAATGTTAAATATTTGTGATATCTTTCAATTTTTAAATGATATTTATTTGGTACCTATTCAGTGCTAATGTATTCTTTTAATGTTTTCTGTTACCAAATGTCTATATCAGGTAGTGGTTATATTTGCATGTCATTGAAATATATAACTTTTTACAATATATTGGTTCATAATAGTAACCTATGCATGTATCATTATATCTTACTTTACAGAACTGACCCTTGAAACTTTCAATACAATCCTATCACAGAAAAATGATTCACTGTTTACGATATCCTGTTATTCAGAAACAGCGGTAAAGGACTGTGAAAAATACAGAATAATTTATGATTTGGGAGTTTTGACTTCTTCCAAATCTTGAAGTTAATGGCAGTTGAGAATTTGGAAAAACTAAAAATTCCTGACAAAGGTGCTGTTAATCCAGTAGGCCCAGGGTAGTTTCGTCAACAAATAATACTGAAATAATAGGAGTGGCATTTTTTTAAAATGAACTTCTGCTTTCACATTATACTATATACAGAGTGACCTCGAGATGACACCTAGCCCTGCATGTAAGAACTAAAACCATAATAACACTGCTCCAACATGAAAGAAAATCTCAGTGCCTTGGATTAGGCAAAGATTTCTTAGATTTGACAGCAAAAGCATGAGCCATAAAAGAGAAATATTGATAAATTTAACTTAATCAGAATTAAATATTCACTTCTTCAAAAGATACTATTAAGAAACTGTAAAGGCCGGGCGCGGTGGCTCATGCCTGTAATCCTAGCACTCTGGGAGGCCGAGGCGGGAGGATCGCTCAAGGTCAGGAGTTCGAGACCAGCCTGAGCAAGAGCGAGACCCCATCTCTACTAGAAAGAAATTCATTGACCAACTAAAAATATATAAAGAAAAAATTAGCCGGGCATGGTGGCACATGCCTGTAGTCCCAGCTACTTGGGAGGCTGAGGCAGGAGGATTGCTTGAGCCCAGGAGTTTGAGGTTGCTGTGAGCTAGGCTGACGCCACGGCACTCTAGCCCGGGCAACAGAGTGAGACTCTGTCTCAAAAAAAAAAAAAAAGAAACTGTAAAGAGAAGCCACAGACTTAGGGGAAGACATTATAAAATACGTATCTAAGAGAGTAGTTGTATCCAGGCTATATGAAGAACTCTTACAACTCAATAATAAGAAAACAACCCAACTTTTTTAAAAGGGAGATGAGGACAAAATATTTCAACAGGCACTTCAAAGAAGATATACAAGTGGTTAATAGGTTGGTAATTTCCTATAAAGCTAAATATACATTGTAAATGTTTGTTTATCTAGCACCCAGAAATCCTACTTCTGCGTACTTATCTTAGAAATAAAAACTTATGTTCACAGAAAAGCTTTTACACAAATTTTCATAGCAGAATTATTTATAATGACAAAAAATTGGAAGCAGCCCAAATGTCCATCAACTGGTAAATGAATAAACAAATTGCACTATAGCTATACTAGGAAATAATACTACTCAGCAATAAAAAGGATGGAGTACCAGTACTTCCAGCAGTGTGGCTGGCTCTTACAGTGTAATGCTAAGTGAGAAGGGTCAAACACAAAAGACTAAATATTGTGTGGTTCCATTCATGTGAACTTCTAGAAAAGGCAAAACTTTAAGGACTACAAGCAGATTGGTGTTTACTGGGACATGGATTGAGTGCAAAGTGGCACAGGAGTCTTCTTAGGGGAAGGGTATTGTTCTATATCTCAATTGTCATAATGGTGGCATGGTTATATATTGATACAATTCCCAAAGTTAACCAAACTGTACACTTAAAATGAGGAAATGTCATTGCATGCAAATACTGCCCTAATTTAAAATAAAGAGAAAAATTTCCTGTGGCAGCTAAATTTTTTTGTTGCTATTTTACAGAAAAACTTATTTGTAGGAGCTTGTAAATATGACCTTTCTATGAGCAAACCTTCTTTTTTCTACTAGAAGGAAGAAGTTAATGGAGATGTTCACCCTTGCAGAATTTGATTGGTAGCTGACAGTAACTTGTAGCAAAATACTAATCAAAGTTCAATGTTGAATTTTGACATACCAAGTTGTATCTGTAACATTTTATTTTTTAATTAATCACCACTTCCTACAGTGGATTTAAATGTGCACTTCATGTGCATTATAAACTAGCTTGCTTTGTACATTATAAGTCTGCATGCAAAATGAGCTTATACTAATGGGAGGTTGTTTGGCCTGACTCTGATTTTAACTTTTGACATTTAAAATCAGTATATAAAAGAATACCTTAACATGTATGTATTGAGAATGCCTATACACATACACATATACAACAGTACCTTCAAAATGTATAAAGAATCATATCCATAAAGGCCGTATTATATATATATGGTTTTCAGTGTATAACAAAAACTGGCGGGGTTTTTTCTTTTGTTTTTGTTTTTGACACAGGAAAGCAAAAGCAAGTTTATTGAAATAACAAAGAAACAGAAGGTTCACTCCATGGGCAGAGCAGCAACTCTCTCTTAGAGTGACAGAGAGTAGCCTAAAAACTCTTTTTTTATCCAAAACTGCGTTAGTTAAGTTATATGGGATACAATCACAGCTTTTATTTTTATTAGAGGACGGTAGTTGACAAAATTTTGTTATCGTGGGTATTGCATACACATATTAATACATATGCAAACACTTGAAATGTACTAATTACATACATATCCTGAGGGCTTTCTCAGGCAGGATGCCCAATAACCAACTAATAGCCCCTCATAGGAAGCAAAGGATTCTTATTTGAGAGCAGAAACTCCAGATTAGAAACTAAGAAATATGTTGTAAATTAATTGAGAAAATGTTTACGAAATGCTTTGTAAACTTAAAAATTATATAAAACAAGAACCTTCCAGAAGCACATCTGGCATAGTCCCTGCCTGTTGTGTAATAGACAGTCATAAGTTTGTGGGGAGGAACATTACAGATGCATGGGTCTTACTGGGCAAAAATACCATCATAAATAGCAATAAATTCAGATATAAACAATATATTCCAGCAAGGGCCTACAAAATCATTGTTTGCGATAATGTTAAAATTAAAGCAGTCAATCCCCATGTCTATAGACTAGCCACCTAATGTTGAGGTGTGAGTTTTGACAAAAGCATACTCCTGTAAAGATACAGAGTATTAATATCACCCCAGAAAGTTCCCTCATGTTCCACCAGTCAATCCCTGCCTACCCTCCCATCCTCACCATTCTTCTGAATTTTTTTCTTTTTAAATAGTTCTCTCGACTCCCCAGGTGAAGAGACATGTGAGTTACACGTGCTTCAGCCTTTCACGTTAGTTTAGCCTTTTCTAAATGGATTTTTGAAATACTCTTCTGTGAAGGCTTCATTCACTTAGCAGAATGTTTTTGAGATTCGTCTGTGTTGTTGGATGTATCAGTAATTCCCTGTTTGTTTTGTTGCAGCATGGTATGACTATAGCCCAGTTTGTTTCTCCATTTTCCTATTGATGGCCACTGGCACTGTTCCCGATTTTTATTTATTATAAATAATATGGATGAATAACTTAAAGGCCCCTTGAAACAGACAAGCAGAGTGTTACTGGAAGCATGGAAAGGAAAGAACTCTAAACAGGGATTGGGAACGTTCTGAGAGGATGGTGGTATTTGAGCAGGAAGAGACGGGCGGTAGGATCTTAGCCTGACCAGTAACGCTGAAATGGGAAGCATAGGAGGTACTGGACTGATAAGCTCTCTGATGAGGGTGATGGACATATGGTGAGTGCATGTGGTGGAATTCATTAAGGTAAACCTATATAGTCTGTGCAGCTTGACTACCTACTGAGAGAGAAGGCTAGAAAAGCAGATTGGGACCCAGATGATAGAGGATCCTGGATGCTGTGCCAAGCAGTTTAAATTTAGGTTTGTAAGTGGAGATCCATAGAAGTTTTCCTTTCCCTTCCCCTCCCATCTCCCCCTCCATTCGCCACCCCTTCCATTGCATTATATGTTGATGTAGACTCATGGATTCCAATTGTTTTCAATGGTTTAGAATTTATTACTGCCCCTTAATTATTTTGGTGTTCACGTCCCAGATTTGACCAGTGGGAACCCTTTCAAGCTGGTTCCTATGTCCCTGTGGTGTTTCTTGAGCAGGTTCTTACTTTCTGGTGTTGCAAGATATTTCAGGCTCATATTATAGCTTCTCTTGATCCTGGAATCAGCCACCTCTTTGAGGAAACCTGGTTCCTTTTAGTGAAGTATGGTATTAAAAACTAAGATCGGGATGCTAGATGTGCTCATTGCTACTGGGGTGTCTTTGCTTCTTTCCTTTCAGTGGACAAAGCTAGGAAATATGTGCATGGATAGACATGCTTACACATAAACATATGTGTACACACATACGTGTGCATGCATAAATATGAACACATATGCACATATTTATTTTAGAAATCACAAATGCAAACCCATATCTCCAATTGCAATCAATCTCCACAGGGTTCTACCTTCCCTTCCCTTATTCTAATATTTGTATGTCTGTCTTCCAACAGCATCAACACATTTTCTGATTTGCTCAGTACTATAATGCATCTAGGTGTTTTCAGAATTGCTTCACTAGTTCTATTGCAGAAGCAAAACTACTAAAGAGTTCAGGAATTGTTTGTAGTTCTCTCCCACACCCCACTCAAGATTGGGAATAACGGGTTCACAAGTTGGTATTTTGCACTTTGTTTTTTGTACATTTTTTACTGGAAAACATTCCATAGTCATTCTCAGTGCATTGAGGTCTTCATTCCTTTTTTGTAACTGCTTGGTACTTCATTGATTGTATGTGCAATAGTGTATTCAACCAATTTTCTATGCTTAGACATTTAGGAACTTTGCGGTATTTTGCAATTACAAATAATGCTATAATGGATAACTTGTACTTATGCATTTTTGCATAGTTGGAAGTGTATCTTCTAAATTCCTAGAAGTGGAATTGCTGGCTCAAACAGGAAATGCCTGTGTAGTTTTGTTAGCCATTGCCACACTCCCCTCATAAGAGTAAGTTGTGCCATTCTGCATTCCCACCAGCAATGTGTGGAAGGGCCTGTTTCCCCGTTCTTACTAATGGGGTATGTCACCAAGCTTCTGCTGTTTTTGCCAATCTAAAAATCTAGTGCGTGAAAAACGATATTTCAGTATTGTTTTATTTTGCATTGTGAATCAAACATCTTTTCATATGTTTAAGATTTTTACATTTATAAAGTAAATTTATAAATTTCTTATTGTGCCTGTGTTATGAGTCATAGTAAGAAAACCTTTTTCTACACCTAAGTTTTGTTGGAATTCACCCAAGTTTTCTTTTTAGTACTTGTAAAGTTACATTTTTTTTACATCTGGATATCTGGCCCACTGGACATTTATTCTTCTGAATAGTATGAGGAATGGACTTAATTTTATCCTTTTCTACTTCTCCCAGCACCATTTTTTAAAAGTTCATCTTCACCCCAGTAATTTGAGATTCCATCTTTATCATACACTAGATTTCTATATGCAGCTGGGGCTGTTTCTGGACTTTGTATTTTTAACACCCATAGTTCCAGCTGTTTTCATTAAACAGTTACGTCTCAGAGGCTACCCGATTCCAGAGGTTGCAGTACAGAGGAGTTTTTAGGCTTCTTCCCCTTTTGTGATGGAAGAATGAGTCCCTATTACTTTCTTACTTTCTGAATTTTCTAAACTTTCTGAAATCAGCCAGACTTTTTCTAGTCTTTAAAAAACCTTATTTAACACATTGACTGCCACACTAGGAAAAAAGAAAAATGTTTTCCTTGGGGCCATGGTGTTTAATTACAAAAATAAAACAAAAACTTCAAAAACAAAGCGATCCTTTCTAATTTAATGAAAAATTTGTGATTTTTTATTGTTTTCTGTGTGAGTTATATGCAACTTAAAAAATAGTTCTCTCGACTCCCCAGGTGAAGAGACATGTGAGTTACACGTGCTTCACGAAGCCCTGGGCTCAAAACTAGTGTAAGTTAAATACAACTCACTTGGCAGTTAATGTGTTAAGACCAGGTATGGTGGCTCACGCCTGTAATCCTAGCACTCTGGGAGGCTGAGGCAGGAGGAACTCTTGAGCTCAAGAGTTTCAGACCAGCCAAAGCAAGAGTGAGATACTGTCTCTCCCAAAAATAGAAAAAATTAGCCGGGCGTGGTGGCACATGCCTATAGTCCCAGCTACTCGGGAGGCTGAGACTGGAGGATCGCTTGCTTCACAGCTCCTCAATAAAAAGAGATGTTTCAAAAAGCTCTACAGGAGATGTGAAAAAGAGGACATGGAGGGGTAGCCAGCCAGTCTTAAGAGGAAGAGTGCTCCAGTCTCTCTTCTGCCTCCTTTGCCGCCTTAGAACAGCAGTGACCAGCCTTTTTCACACCAGGGACAGGTTTTGTGGAAATTTTTCCACGGACTTGGGGTGTTGGGGAGTGGAGCTCAGGTGATGATGAGTGGCCAGGTTCCCAACAGCCCACAGCCTGGGGGTTAGGGACCATAGCCTTAGAAGAACCACCAGGAAAGGAGTTTATTCTCCTTGTTCACATGCGTGCACTGTGAAGTGCAGTTCTCAAGTTCAGAAAAGATGTGAGGGGAGGGGTAATGTGCAGGAACTTGAATATTTGGGCAGCCAGAGTTTTTATATGGAACATTTTTAAGTATTCACTTCCTAGGGTAGGCTGATAGGAGTCTATTTGTTCTCTCTCTCTCTCTCTCTCTCTCTCTCTCTCTCTCTCTCTCTCTCCCCCCCACCCCCTCCCTCTCTGTGCTTGAATGGCTCCCTTAAATGGAATGCCTTGAATTTTTTTATGCTTTTCATAACTTGGGGGCTATTATGAAAAATCTGTAAGACCCATTTAGAGGAGAAAGGACTCACTGGCTATATGGACTCTTTTTTTATCCAGCTATATTTCAGGGAACCTATTTTCTCAAGGAAAAATCAGGACACACAATGTGGTTTAATTCAGCATACCAAATCCTATAAAGCTTTAAAAACGAAACTAGGTTTAATTATAAATTTTTAACAAGTCACATATTTGGAAAAGAAGAGAATAACATGAAGGTGGGTATACTCTATGGCTGCAGTCCCCAGAACCCAGGCCGTGGACCTGTAGTGGTCAGTGGTCTGCCAGGAAGCAGGCGCACAACAGGAAGTGAGAGGGCAAGGGAAGCTTCATCTGTATTTACAGCCCCTCCCCATCACTCGCATCACCGCATAAGCTCCGCCTCCTGTCAGATCAGCAGCAGCATTAGATTCTCATAGGGGCACGGACCCTGCTGTAACCTGCACATGGGAGGGATCTAGGTTGCAGCTCCTTATGAGAATCTAATGCCTGATGATCTGAGGTGGAGCTGAGGTGGTGATGCCAGCGCTGGGGAGTGGCTGTAAATTCAGATTATCATTAGCAGAGAGGTCTGACTACACAAAATAAATGTAATGTGTTTGAATCATCCCGAAACCAACCCCCACCCCTTGGTTCGGGGAAAAATTGTCTTCCACGAAACTGGTGTCTGGTGCCAAAAAGGTTGGAGACCACTGCTCTATAACTGTATTCAGGTTTCCAGCAGTGTGATAGCCAGCCGATTCAAGAATTCTGCAGGCTGCTGTTATCCATTAGTCAGTCATGAAGGCTACACTGCCGCCTTCTGATTTAATGTAATAAAAACTATTGTTATAATAGCTCTCCTACTGTGTTCTACTATTCTGTTACAATAGCTTTATCAAAATAGAGACCAGGAGTTTTCTTTACAAATTTGTTGTTAAGCACTAAGAACAGTTTATATTTTGTGTATATCTATATACAAGCATAATTTAGAACTTTCTTCTGAATAAGCTTGTCCTAGGTAAACTTTCAGACTGCAGTTCATAAGAAGGTCTTTAATTTTTACACACAGGCAGCAGCTGCCCGTGTTGATGATTGCTAGTCAAGTGTTAATAGAATTAAGAGTATTAAAATATTTTTATAGACTGGTCTTCCTGTTACTCTCAATACCTTTCATGTTGTTCCACTTTGCATTTCAGTTTTACAGCCACCAGCGCAGTAGGAAAGAGAAATTTGAGTCCAACTCAAGAAGCTGGCCCAGAGGACAGAATATCAGGGGAGATTTCTGACACGGAGCTTGAGCGGACAGATTCCTGTGCCGAATCCCTCTCAGAAGGAAGGAAAAAGGCCAAGAAATTAAAAAGAATGAAGAAAGAGCTTTCTCCAGCAGGTTTGTATTGGAGTGTGCTGAAGTTCTGGGGTTGTGTACTCTTTAAGTGCTCTAGAAACTTCTATTTTGGGGGGAAAATTACAGGAAGACGTCACTTGGTGGCAAAGCCCTTGTCGTCTTCCACCAGATCAGATATTTTTAGGATCAATTTAATTTAATTTGAGGAATCCTAAAAAGCCCTGGCTTGGGTAGCATAAGGCGTGGGGTGGTTGGGGGGAGTCTCCTTGTTAAAGATGGTTAGTCTATTTTGGTAATCTTCTCTCTTCTCCATGGTTTAGAGAGTTTCCTGGTGTGTTAAAGTAGCCTCAGTATTTAAAATGTGCATTTAAATTTGCACAGAGGCCTACTCCTACATATAATTTTCAGTAGCGGAGTTTTCACTGTTCCCAGCAAAACCCCCAGGCAACCTGGATTTTTCTCATAAGCAGAATTATATAAGAAGCAAAGGAAACAGGAAGTTGACACGTGTTGGGAGCCTACTACATGCTAGACACTGTAGTAGGAGCCTGTCCTCTCCTTATTTCATCTGGTTTTCAAATAGCCCTGAGGTAAGGACTCGCCCTTATTTTAGTGAAGCAGATGCCAGGCTCAGAGGTTGAGAAAGTACGCAGGTCCTCGTGGCTGGTAAGAAGCAAGCTGAAGGGTGAACCCAGGCCTGCCTGAGCCCAATCTCATGTCCTCTCTACCTCGCAGACATGCCGTGGGGGGTCCATGGCCTAAGTCAGCCCTCGGTGCACAGGTCTGACACAGTGCCAGAGCAGGAGGCCAGACAGGCCTTCCTGTCTGTCAGCATGTGTGAAAGGCCATTCCCCGCTGCTGAGGGACATCAGCCATGGCTTGGTCAGGCAGCAATGACATGATAATTGTAGCCACTGCTTGCTGAGTGCCTTCTAAAGGGTCCAGGACAGCACTTAGTGCTTGACAGAAGTTGATTCATTTAAAGCTGTGAGGCGGTCATCATTGTCCATTTACAATTAAGAAAACGGAGGCCCAAAGGGTTATGTGACTTGCCCGAGGTCCTGGAGCCCTTGGGTCCGTCCTGCAGGAAAGCCAGTGCTTTTACCCAGGTTGCATGTTGAGAGGCATGGACCTCGATGTGATTATCATTCTCCTTTGTCATGCATAGTGACAGGTGTCCCGGATAGCAGAACTAACAGTCAAATCAAAGGAAGGTGGTAGTCAAGCAGTGGAACTCGATTCATCCCCAAGCTAAGAATTCACCGTGTTTTCATTCATTCCTTTTCTGCATGTGACCTGATCTGACTGTGGGAAGTTTTCAGAATCTCATTGATATTAATGAAATCACAGAAGGAGCAAAAATGTTGCATATGCTTTTTATACATTATGCTGAAGCTTAATTTTAACAGAAAACTTAAAGTCTTGTTTGAAGCCTTGATTACATATGTTAGCGTCTCCTTGAATCGGGCATCTCCCTTCACTGGCGGCTCCTCCTTTCCGTAAGTTAAGTATTGAGGAAGTTTTTAATCTGTAGCATCCTTAGTCTTCACATTCGATACCTGTTCCCACTGTCAAGTTGTACATGCTCGGCAAATGTTAAATATTAAATGTCAGCATGGCTGTGAGAGATCGTGCTGAGCATGGTTTGGAGGGGAGGGGTGGGACTTTTCCCTCCTGTATTCCTGTCCTTCATATCTTGGTCTCATTTAAATTTTTTCAGTTTATTACTTCTCAGGGACAAGCTTTTCATTTCTTCCTTCTGTATTAGCATAATCTTAAAAATATTGAAATTAAAATACCTAATAATACACTGCATTAATAGATTAGCTCCTTTTATAGCTTTCATAATTTTAAGTGAAAACTTTCTATAAGTTATTTAGGGTTTTGAATTTATAATACTGTAATTAAAATAAGGGGTTTTTTTCTCCCATTGACAGTAAAGCTGTCACTGCCACAAGATTTGAGCTAAAAAAAAAATTGTAGATTTTGTACTTCTTTGTCAGCACTGCTAAAAAAGAAAGGGAAAGAGAGATGTCTTGACAACTTTTAATTGAATCAGAAAACTTGAGAGAATTGGGCTTTCTTCTGGAGCACCATTCACCGAGTGAGACCTGACAGTGCAAGGTGGAAATTTAATGGATTCTTTTCACCTGGTTTGTTTTAAGCGTTTAATCCTATTAGTATCAGCAGGAGGTAAGTCAGGATATCAAGTGCTGAACCTATTGAATATACCAATTTTGTTTACTCAGTTACTTTAATAAGGTCCCATAATGAGTGAGAGTAAGAAGTTCATGCCCTGGGAAGGGTCCGTATTAAACTCTCAGAGGTATGCAGAGTGTACCAGGAGCCATAGAGGCCTGGTTCTGGTGGTGGTAGGTGCTGTATTAGAGTGTCAGGTACAGGGTGGCAAAGTCTGTCCATCCAAAAATAGTTCTGAGGCATTGGGGCTGAGCTGTAGTATCCGGGAGGGTATCTCAACAGGTACTCTACGGAGTCACGCAGGTTGTGGGTGCCCAGCACTGGCAGTGAGGGCGTGAAAGACGTAAGAGGCAGGGTTCCTGTAGGAATCCTCTGTTTTCCAAGGAGGAAATAGTAAAAGCTAGGACCACAGAATATCATGTGCTACAGCAATCCTGGGACAAGTGCTGCTCAACCAATGCCACACAAAACAGTGACATATCTCTTAGGTGTACATTTTAATATCTAAGATACACTACGAGTTAAGTACTAAATCCTATCCCAGATAACAAAATGACCTAAATATCAGAAGAAATGACCATTTATTGATTTATATTATATGCTAGATGTCATGCTAGGAACATCCTTTAATGTCTTATCTAGTCCTTATAAACACCCAGAAGGCACAGATATCATTATTTTCCAATTATAGAGAGGAAACTGAGGCTAAGAGGTACAGACTTGTAAAGTCAGAGTACGGGGGAGGCTGGCTGGCTCCAAAGCTCATGCACTGCACCCCTCTGCAGTGGGTGAGATTTGTCCAAACTATAGAGGAAATGAAGGATTCTTTACAAAGGTGAGTATTTCTTACAGCTGTTCTAGATCAAAAACAATTACCAGCCTGGACTCTCGTGTGATAAAGTCATTTGATAAAAATCCAAGTAACCACTCCCCCTTGGGGCTTCTATTTTATGTACGTATTATGTACTCGGCAAATATTTTCTCTCTTAAGTATAGCTGTTTCTGTTCTGTTTTCAGGAAGCAAATATATAGTGTAAGTTCTCTTTTTTTGGTATTTGTTACGATTAGTGTTGACTGGTAGTGCTAGGTACTTTCCATCTGAGGAATTCAAGGTACATTCTTGGTTTGGTACATGAAAGAAAACTACGCTGCGTACCATTTATGCTGGAATAAAATGTCTGTAAAACCCAGCCTCACCCTCACCCCCTCACTTCTTCAGAAAGTCCCAGGGCCAGCGTGGACAACGGCCTGATGCTGCCCAGCTGGCCGTTCTCAGAGCACTGTGGGACAGTGCAGTAGCTGGAGGTGCCATCAGCACCATAGTTAGTGTTTACAGAGGCGTGCCAAAAGAAGATGCATTGACTATTCATGGTTATTTTTTGTCCTGTAAATAGAGATGTTGTTCCAAGTCTCTTTCCCCTACCATTTAAAACAACACATTAGACCTTTAAATGTTTGCCAAGTGCAGTGAGTTTTATTGGAGTCTAGACTAATCTGCTGAACTTTCCGAGCTTAAACCCTTAGGGTTACAGTATAAAAATTTAGAATCCACTTAGAGCAGCCATCCCCTCATGCTATTACAGGTCCCATTAAAGGCCTCATTAAAGTCATAAACAAGACGGACAGTGGCGGCTGTCGGTCACCTGAGAGATCAGGCTAAAGCAGCCCAGCGACATCCCAAGGAGCCTTTTAATTACTGTATTAAAATGTGGTTTTCGGCTTCAACATGGCGAGGGAGGTGTGTGCAGGGCTGCCGAGACGGCGTGCTCAGTACACATCTGCGTCCTCCCTGTGCCTGCTGGCATCTCCCGGGACTTCCCTTCAGCCGCCGGGGGGACCCTGCTTTCCCAGTGTGGGAGACCCACACACTACACGCTACATGCCGCCTCGAGCACTTCCTAGTTAGAAACTTTATGTAGCTGCCCAAAGGATCTTTCTGTATGCAGAATTCTACTCCATGAAAAATGATATAGTAGCAAATTTCCAGTGTACCATGCGGTGTTTTAGATTCTGTTTGGGATTCACCTGGGAAAGAGACGTCTTAGCCCTCGAAAGTTTTCTCCCTTTCAACCCTAGTTAGGTGAAAGGGTAAGTAAGCAGAAACAGCCACCTTTTGTGTTCACCACCTTTTGATCTCATTGGTTGTTTTGGTTAATAAAAATAGTGTACTCACCATGAGAATTTATAAAATGCAAAAAGTGGGAAGAAAATCAAACCCCACAGTCCTGACACTTGATGCTCTGTTCATAAGTGTTCTTACTCTGCCTCTCATTTGTCTACATGGTTGGCATTGGACTCTTTGTGCAATTTCTTTTGTATTTTTTCCCATTTTAGAAACTCTTGGTTAGATCTTAATTATCAGCATAATATTTCATATTAGAATTTTGTTGGATTTTTAAAACATCATTCCTAATATCTTTTGCAGCGTCAGCCTTATTAAGACAAAATTTGCACCCAATAAAAGTCATCACTTTCAGGTGTATAGTTCAATGGGTTTTGACAGATATGTACAGTAATGTAACCACTACTATAATCAAGATGTAGAACAGTTCTGTCCTTCCAGAAAATTCCCTCATGCCCATTTGTAGTCTGTCACCCCTGACCCTCAGATTCTGGTAACCACTGATCTATCACTGTAATTTTGCCTTTTCCAAAATGTCATATAAATGGAATCATGCAGTAGTTAGCCTTTTGAGTCTTTCATTTAATGTCTTTCATTCAGCATGATGTATTTCAGATTCATGTTGTTGCATGTATCATGAGTTCACTCAATTTCATTGGTGAGGAGTATTAAATTTTATGGGTATATCACTGTTTATTTATCCATTCCCCAGCCGAAAGACATTTGAGTGGGTTACCACTTTTTGGCAACTAAGAAGTGGCTATAAACATTTGTGTACAGGTTTTTGTACGAGCTAAGTTTTCATTTCTTTTGGGTAAATAATTAGGAGTGGAATTTTTGGGTCATATGGTAACTATATTTAACTTTGTAAGAAACTGACACACTGTTTTCCAAAGTGGCTATACCATTTTGTATTCTTTACCAATAGGGTATGAGGGTTCCTTCTAGTCACTCCTCACCTCCACCCCCACCCTTTTGTTTGTTTGTTGCCATTCTAATGAGTGTATAGTGATACCTCATTGTGGCTTTGGTTTGTATTTCCCTAATGACTACTGATGTTGAGCATCTTTTCATGTAATTATTTGCTATCCACATCCCTTCTTTGGTGAAATATCTGATTAGATCTTTCACCCATTTTTTCATTGGGTTATATGTTTTCTTCCTACTGAGTTTTAAGAGTTCTTTATAGATTCTGGACACAAGTCCTTTTGAGTGTTTTGCAAATATTTCCCTCCAGGCTGTGGCTTTTCTTTTCATTCTTTTAATAGTTACTTTTGAAGAGTAGAAGTTTTAAATTTTGTTAAGGTCCAAGTTATCAGCTTTTTTTTCTTGGAGTATGCCTTTGGTATTATATCTAAGAAATCTTTGCATAACTCTAGGTTGCAAAGATTTTCTCCTATATTTTCTTCCAGAGGTTTTATAGTTTTAGGTTTCATATTTAAGTATACAGTCCATTTGTCCCCCTTAATATTTTGAAATTAAAAAAAAGAAGACTGACTTGTAAAAAAAAAAAAAAAACCCCACAAAAGTATACAGTCTGTCCAAGCAAATCTTTGTATATAATGCAAGGTATGGATTAAGGTTTACCACAGCAGGAGGCAGATGTTCCTAAGTATCTGCTTAAAAAGAAAAATTGTTCCTAAGTGATTCTTTGTGCTCTAATGTTAGGTCATTAAATCTGAAATGTCCGATTTCAAATTAAAAGTGTAGTTTATTATATCTCAAACAAGAAGCAGTACAATTAATCAAAAGATGCGCCTAAACTGTGGACAGTTTTCTAACAGTAGCTTGTTTATGCCAGAAGCGAAGAAGCCTGAGGAGTGAGTGTCAATGAAATAATGAAAGGCGTTCTCTACAGCTTGTTGAGAATTGAATATTTTTCCTTGCCAGAATTGGTCCAAAGCCTGGAAGAAGTGGTAGTCAGTTGGTGCAAGGTCTGGTGAATACAGTGGATCACAGAGAGTTTCCAAGTCCACCTTCTATAGTTTGAGCAATGTTATTTGCACAACAGCATTGTCTTGCAAGAGGATTGGCCTGTCTCTGTTGACCTATCTCAGCTGCTTAATTGCAAGCGAATTCATCATTCCATCCAGTTGGTTGCAGTAGACATCTGCTATAATCGATTGAACAGGTTTCATGAAGCTGTAGTGGATAATACCAGCGCTGGACCACCAAACAGACACCATTAGCTTTTTTTTGATGAATATTCGGTTTTGAACTGTGTTTCAACACTTCATCTTTATCCAGTGCTTGCAAAAAGAATCCGTTTTTCATCACACGTAACAATACAGTGTAGAAAGGGTTTGCCTTTATGTCGTGATAGCAAAGAAAGGCAAGCTTTGAGGCTATTTCTCTTCTGATGCACGGTTAATTCACACGGAACCTGTCTATCCAGCTTCTTTACCTTGCTGATTTGTTTCAAATGGTCCAGTATTATTGGAATAGTAATGTCAAACCTTGCTACTAATTCATGTGTAGGTTGAGATGGATTCGCTTCCACTATAGCTTTCAGCTCATCAGTATCCACCTTGGTGTCAGGTCGCCCGCGTGGCTCATTTTCAAGATTAAAGTCACCAGAATAGAACTTCTCAAACCATCAATGTACTGTGCATTCATTAGCCACATCCTTCCCAAACACTTCATGGATATTTCAAACTGTCTGCACTGCATTGGTTCCACAATGGAACTCATATTGAAAAATAACACAGTACTTAAATGTATCCTGAAGTCATAAAAAAAGTACAAATTTTTGGCTTACCCGTGGTTTCACAAAAATTGCTCTAAAAAAATTTTGAAAGATAATCACAAGACAAAATGTGTGTTTGAAAGAATGACACTGTCCCTTCACAATAAAAAAGAAAAGTGTCAGAGTGAAACGCCAGAGATACCAACTGTCAAACTTAGTACTTAAGGAAGTCGGACATTTCATACTTAATAACCTAATAAAACAGGGCTATGAAAGTGAGTTCTCTGTTAGGTTGACCATAGCACCTTCCTTCCAGAAGCTTCTCCTCTAACAAAGACTGATCCTTTGTTGGTGTACAGCCCTCCCTTTCTGGGAAGTGCTGGGAAGAACACTGGTAGTGACCTTCAGTCCCCTCTGGTCTGGGTCTCCTATCTATCGCTCCTAAAGTTCTGGTACCTCTGTGTACATCATTCTTGCTCAGTGGCTGCACATTTAGGCAGTAAAAACTAGCATCTTTTTGACACCAGGTTGTTGCCTTCCTAGGGAACAACCATGTTCAGTGTTGGGCCACCTGACTGACAAGGGGAAGGGACCTAACTTTCTTTAAAAACTTACTCAGGAACTTTGCTGTATCACAGAAGTCCTGTGAGCATAAAGTGGTGCTAGGTCCACTTTATAAATGATGCCGTGAGACTTGTTCAGAGTCATCCAGCTGGTACAATGGCCAGACCCGACTTCCTTCACCGCAGGCTTTTGCTTATGCCATTATTTCTCCCTGGCTCTGCACAGTCACTTCCCGTGTGTGCTACGGCTCACCGTCATGCTCACACACCCCAGCTAATGGCCGCGCAGGTTACAAGTATTGCAGTACAGTTGCTTTTAGCAACTTATCTTTTTTCGTCTCAGCTGGATTTAATTTACTTCAGTTCCCTGCGATTGGCGTTGTAGCTCTTACCTTTAGAATGGCTAACAGGCTACTGTAATATTTCCTTAATACGTGAATTATCAAAATGCCTCATTGATATTTATTTTCCTACAGTTAGGTATCGTGGGAATGTGTGATCGAGCAGACCGTGCTAGTTGCAGTTTACCATGGGCCACTTGCAGTATCCAGTGGTTCCTGGGAGAGAGGGGTGTTTTGCTTTTTTTTTTAATCATCTTTACTCCTTTTCTGACTGGATCGTGTGAATCCTTTTCACGTGGATCATACCCTGTCCTTCACCTCTCAGGAGTAGTCTCACAGTCTGTATGGGGGGTCCCAGGACATGCAAGTTCCACACAGCCATGAGACCCAGGGCAGAAGAGTTCCAGTTTTTCCTCTCCTGGTCTCCCCATCCTAACTCTCTGGATCTTATCGTAGTAAATGACCAGAAGTGGGAATTCTCATGTTACCTGGAATTCTCTCCATGTGATTTCTTGTGTCTAGACCTAGTTACCTTTAGGCATCCCTGTTACTAACGACAGCTACTCTCAGCCAAGTGAGTTCCTAGTTTGTAGGACACTGCACCCCCTCCATTTTTAAAAGTCACTTCCCACTGGAGGCATCATCAAAGACTTCTCTCCCTTTGTGTACAGCCCTCCCTTTCTGGGAAGTGCTGGGAAGAACACTGGTAGTGACCTTCAGTCCCCTCTGGTCTGGGTCTCCTATCTATCGCTCCTAAAGTTCTGGTACCTCTGTGTACATCATTCTTGCTCAGTGGCTGCACATTTAGGCAGTAAAAACTAGCATCTTTTTGACACCAGGTTGTTGCCTTCCTAGGGAACAACCATGTTCAGTGTTGGGCCACCTGACTGACAAGGGGAAGGGACCTAACTTTCTTTAAAAACTTACTCAGGAACTTTGCTGTATCACAGAAGTCCTGTGAGCATAAAGTGGTGCTAGGTCCACTTTATAAATGATGCCGTGAGACTTGTTCAGAGTCAGCAGCTGGGAGGGAGACTTTGCCAGTTTCTCTGCCAGCCCTGCTTTGTGACTCGAGGCGTGGTGCCACTTGTGCAGCTCGTGCCTGGTCTGCCACACGTGTCATTGTGAATGCTGTCGTTCCTGGCTCAGTTCACATTCTCTGAAGTCTGGGTATCGGTGGTCCAGGGCCTAATTGTTGGCCGCTGCTGGTGCTGTTATGGCAAGTGGCACGACTGAAAACGCAGGGCTGAAACTGTTCGTAACTGAAGATTCTCTTCAGTCCAGCAAGAGGGACCTTAGGCAACTTGGCTGAAGTTGGAAAAAGCCACAAGCTGCTTTTGCCCCTTTGGGATTTCTAATCCCCTGCTGGTCAGCCTCCCTCTGCCCCACAGCTGCCACCCGAGACTGCTCATATAGGTGCCGACCACACCACAGTGCAGAGAAGCCAGTCTCCTGGGACTTGAGCAGGGGTCTTGGATGCTTCGGAATGGAATGGGATGGGAATTCAAATCCCTTCTCAGTCACTAGCTAGCTGTGTGCAACTGGTCACGTTATCTCACCTCTCTGAATCTGTTCTTGCATCTGTAATATGGAGAGCTACTGTGAACATCCACATTGTAACTCCTGTAAAATAAATAAATAGAGGCACTTAAAGCTGGGGGTGGGAGGTGCTTCTTTAAATCCTCCTCCCCTCCCCCCCCCCCCGTGATGTTTTCTGTGGCTCTGCCTTCCTTTGCTGAGCAAACTCTCCCCAGGCAGGACATGTCCGTGCACGTCCCAGCTGTGGCTGTGCAGCCGGCCCCACCTGGCCCCCGGGGAAGCTGTCTCTGCAGCCAGCACAGGGCACTCTGTTTACCTGCTGGTCGCGTTGCGTTCTCCTGGAGGTGCTGTCCTCCTCTCGTTCATGTCGTTCTGTCCTTTCCCACCAGGAAGCATCTCGGACAGCCCTGCCACACTCTTTGAAGTTCCCGACACGTGGTAACCAAGGCTTGAGTGAAACAAACCGCTGGTGCTGTCGCTGAGGAGGAGCCAGCCGGCACGTCTGGAAGCCATACTGTGTTCAATTTAATCAAATGTGGTATGGGAGGGGTTTGAAACCAAGTATATCTCCTGGAAAAGAAAACAATTTTTATTTTTGTGACCGTGGTTTTTTTCCTTTTTAATCTAAACTGCCTGTTGACACTCCTCGTGGTCGTAGGCTGTCATGAATGTGTACGTTATTAACCAGCTAATCATTTGTTGCTTGTGTGGAAACCTTTGCTGTCAGGAATGTGCATAAGAATCCACCTGAGGGGGAATGTCGGCTGTGAAATATGCAGAAAGAGCTGACATTCTGGGCGCTGTGATCATGAATTTGGGCTTGAACTCTTTCCTGCTTTGAGAGGTTCTCATTCGTCTTCTCATCGTGCTCAAATTTGGTGGCATTTGCAGAACAAGGTTGCTGTCTCCCTGCTTCCCGCAGTAGCTGCCTGAAAATATGAAGCTCTCGCGCGTGTTTTTCCAGTAGGAAGGCGTCCACCAATGTCATCCCACGAAGGAGCTTACCATATGCCTTGGCCTTTGGGGCATATTTAGAGTTATTTTTCCTAACGTGAGTTTCTCGTGGGGGGTGTATGAGTAGAAAAGGTCAGTTTCTGTTCTTACATGTGGTGGCGCGTTGGCTTTCCCATGTCTTAGCCTGCTTTTCTCTTCCGTGTGGGTGGCAGCAGCGTGTGTGCATACGTGTGCGTGTGTGTGTGGAATCATGGCAAATCAACATGCACCAGCCCTTTCTCTATCGAAACAGATCCCAACAACAGCAAGAGTTCGTGGATCTACTTCCGTAGATCTGCTTCAGATAGATCATTGTTAGATATTTAACATTTTTGTATCGTGGAAATAAAAATGAAAAAATGTATTTCCAAAAGATGAAAATTAAAGGAATTTTCATAGGACTCTGGTTCTTTCTCTTTTTTATAAGTGAATGATGTATTCACTGTCTACATAGATATATATTTCTCACCCCTAAAAAAGTCTGGTAAGTCACCAAGCCTGGTGTTTGTGGATTTTTTTTTTTTTCTTTTTTGCCTTTTACCCCTGTGCCTGCCCTAATGGGTCAGATCCTCAGAGCTGGAGCTGAGCTGGTGGTACGTGGCCTCCTGGGGGTAGGAGGATTGAGCTCTTACAACTCACATTGGGATTCCATGGTAGTTTATGGCTGGAAAGACTCCTTCCCTATCCAGAGCCTCCTAACCCTTCCTCTTCCCCAAGAGTTCTCTAGCCACAAAGTCCAACCCCAGGCTTGGTGGGAAGGAGCGCCCACCCCGCCTCAGCTGTCGGTGCTCCAGCGTGAGGAAGTGGAGGGCGGCTAAAGGCGAGTAGTGGAACAGGGCTGCCAGGCCAGCAGCACTTAAGGCAGAAGTGAGCAGAGTACTTGGCGGGCAACAAACCTCCTTTGCGGTGTAGACCTTTCAAGGGAGCCTGATGGAAGCCTCTGGACCTAAGATAATGAGAGTCTTCACTGTGCCCTGAGCCTACTCAGGAACTCCCAGCGCTCCCTGCTCAGAAAGCTTTGCAAACACTTTACAGGTGCAGAGAGCAGCTTGGGGAGGCGTGCTTCCTGGGAAGGACGTGTGCTCGGAGCATCGTGGACTGTGCTTGCGTCCAGTCCCAGCTCTGCGTTCTTGGACACATTATTTATTCTCTCTGAGCCTCAGTTTCCTCAATCGTAACATCAGGGTAATAAACCTACCTCACTGGGTAGTTGTGAAGATTAAATGAAGTTACATAAAATGCCCAGTGTGCCCAAGTACACGATAAATTGTAGCTATATTTAAAGATTATGCTTTCGATCTGAAACCCTTACTGAATCTGCTTCTGTCTGCTGGGGCAGACATAGTCACAGTCACTGGAATTTGGCTTAGACTTAAAACGCCCAATGGAGCTCTCATACATGCCCGGATCCCTGTCATCCCAGCTGTAGCAAGTGACTTAACACAGTTGAGCCGGTTGTTCCCCCTCCACACGGACACACCAGGCTTTCCTTGCCATCTCTTTGGGCCATGAAACCCTAGGATGGTGCTTCTGGCTTTTTAATACAGAGGCCTAAGGCTGTCTAGTATGACAGTGGAGCTGTGGTTTGGGGGCTTCTTGGATATTGTGGCCAAACCTGGAGGCAGGCACGGGAGTGGGGCCCTCTGTGTTTCACATGCCACATGACGTTCCTGTCAACAATAGGCCACATACACAATGGTAGGCCCATGGGATTGTGATGGAGCTGAGAAAGTCCCCTCTCCACCCATGTGCTTGTGTTTTAAGCTAAGTGTTGCTACAAAGGAGTCAAAAAGTTATAAGTTTATAAAGTAAGAGTTATAAGCTAAGATTATTTTGTTTAAAGAAAGAAATCTTTATAAATTTAGTGTAGCCTTAGTGTACAGCGTCCAAGGCCTTCACATTCACTCCCCGCTCACTCACCCGGAACAACTTCGAGGCCTGCAGGCTCCATTCATGGTAAATGTCCTAGAAGGTGTACCTTTTTTTTTTTTTAATCTTTCACACTGTATTTTGACTATTGCCCACATTTTATCAGGTTGTTTGTCTTTTATTAAGTTGTAGAAGTTCACTACATATTGTGGATATCAGTCCTTTGTCAGATAGTTGTTTTGCAAATGTTTAATCCAAATCTGTGTCTTGCTCATTTATTTTCTTAACAGTATCTTTTAATGGGAAGAAGTTCTTAATTTTGATGAAGTCTATTTTATCAATTTTTTATATGCCTACAAAACCCCCAAGTTTTCTTCTGGAAGTTTTCTAGTTTTAGTATTTATGTTTGAGTCTTTGATCCATCTTGAATTAACTGTTTTATGCATGGCATGAGACTGGAATTGAGGTTCCCACATTCTGTGTGGATGTCTAGTTACACTAGCACCACCTGTGGGGAAGACCTTTTGTGTCACATCACATTGGTGCTTTAGTCAAAAATCTGTTTGCCCAGTAGTAAGTTCGGGTCTTGAGTATGTTTGGTTTTTTTTACTACACTTGATCTTAGCCAAAAGGCTGAGAAGCGATGTTTGTTTTTTTTTAATTGACAAATAACAATTACAGAATTTATGGGGGTATATAGTGATGTTTTAATACATACAATGTATAGTGATCAGATCAGGGTAACTAGTATATCCATCTCAAATATTTGTTTTTTTCTTTTTTTATTTTTTTCAGAATATTATAGGAAAACATTGTTATTTCTTTGTGTTGGGAACATTCATTATTCTCTTTACTCGCCATTTGAAGCTATCTAATATATTATTGTTAACGATTGTCATCCCACAATGGTATAAGTTCTCCTATATAGCTGTAGTTTTGTATCCTTTAACAAATTTCTCCCTATCCCTCCCTTCTCCCTGCCCTTCCATGCCTCTAGTATCCTCTGTTCTACTGTTTACTTCAATTAGATCAACTTTTTTTAGCTTCCACATATTAGTGAGAACATGTGGCGTTTAACTTTCCATTCCTGACTCGAATGACAGGATTTCATTCTTTTTTATCCCTGAATAGTATTCCATGGTGTATATATACCACATTGTCTTTATCCATCCATCTGTTGTTGGACACCTAGGTTGATTCCATATCTTGGCTATTGTGAATAGTGCTGCAGTAAACATGGGGGTGCAGATGTCTCTTCCATATAACGATTTCCTTTCCTTTGGATAAATTCCCATTCGTGGGATCGTGTTGTAGTTTTATTTGCAGCTTTTTGAGGAACCTCCATACTGTTCCCCATAGTGGCTGCACTAGTTTACATTCCCGAGTGTGTGTTCTTTGAAAGTGCTGTTCTTGTGGAACAGCAGCACAGAGAGTCTCATCATCCTGCGTGTGCAGTGGTTCCCACTTGGACTGTTTTGCAGCACCTCTCTTGACGTGGAGAGGAAAATGCTGTGACACTTGGTTACTGCTGAGGCCAGGCCAGGCTACCCTCTTCTGACCCAGGAATCCAGTGAGTATTAAAAATAGTTCAATCTTTTTGGATACTTTTTTTTTTAACCTCATGACTTAAGTTTCATTGCTTCAACTGAAATCTCTTTTTCCCCCAAATGATTCATGGAGTAAATCGATGCATCTGATTTTGCCGAGGAGGGGAATTAGAATACCTGAAGGCCGGTTCGTGTTTCTCCTGGTTGTGAGCCACCCTCTCCAAGTTGTCTGGTCCCTGCTGAAGTAGTTCACTTTGTCTTCAGCTGCTCGCCCGTTTCTGTCTCGGCCTCTTGCCTTTTGTAGTCATGCTGTGAACTTGAACTTCAGAAAGCACTTGATGCAGACTGGCCCTGGTGAAAATGCAGCAAAGAGGGCCTTTTTAAATGGAAATGTTCTAGGCAAGATGTTAGGTTATTAAATAGGAAATGTCTGATTTCCTTAAGTACTAAGTTTGACAGTTGATCTGACATTTTACTTTGACACTTCTTGTTTTATGTTTTTTGTGAGGGTACATCCTTGGTCTTTCAAACACACATTTTGGCTTGTGATTATTTTTCACATTTTTTAAGAGCAATTTTTGTGAAACCATGGATAAGTCAAAAATTCGTGTTATTTTCGAATATGAGTTGCATCATGGAACCGATACAGCACAGACAGCTCGAAATATCAACCCAGGATGTGGCTAATGTACGTGCACGGTACGATGATGGCTTGCAGAGTTCCATTCTGGTGATTTTAATCTTGAAAATGAGCCACGTAGGCCACCTGACACCAAGGTGGATACTGATGAGCTGAAAGCTGTAGTGGAAGCGAACCCATCTCAACCTACACGTGAATTAGCAGCAAGGTTTGATGTTACTATTTCAACAATATTGGACCATTTGAAACAAATGGTCAAGGTAAGAAGCTGGATTGATGGGCTCCGCATGAATTAAACGAGCATAAGCAGAGAAATCATCTCAAAGCTTGTTGCCTTTCTTTGCTCTCACGACCTAAGGGCAAACCATTTCTATGCTGTATTGATATGTGCGATGAAAAATGGATTCTTTTTGACAATTTGAAGTGTTCGGCACAATGGTTGCATAAAGATGAAGTGCCGAAACATAGTCCAAAACCAAATATTCATCAAAAAAAGCTAATGATATCTGTTTGGTGGTCAAGCGCTGGTATTATCCACTATGGCTTCATGAAACCTAGTCAGTTGATTACAGCGGATGTTTACTGCAACCAACTGGATGAAGTGTTGAGGATGTTTGCAATTAAGCAGCCGAGATTGGTCAACAGAGACAGGCCAATCCTCTTGCAAGACAACGCTCGACCACATATTGCACAAACAGCGCTGCTCAAACTATAAAAGTTGGACTTGGAAGCTCTCTGTCATCCACCATATTCACCAGACCTTGTACCAACTGACTACCACTTCTTCCAGGCTTTGGACCACTTCTTGCAAGAAAAAATATTCAGTTCTTAATAAGCTGTGGAAAACACCTTTCATTGTTTCATTGCCACTTGCTCTCGAAGCTTCTTCGCTGCTGGCGTAAGCAAGCTACCCTTAAGATGGCAAAACTGTGTCTGTAGTTTAGGCGCATCCTTTGATTAACTGTACTGCTTCTAGTCTGAGATATAATAAACTTCTGATTCAAAATCGGACATTTCATATTTAATGACCTAATCTTGTCCAAAACAGACAACCAAAAAGAGCTCTTTATTTTTTTCTCTTTTTTTTTTTTTTTTGGAGAGGGAAAGTGGGGAATATGAATCTGTATTTCATAAGAAAAGGGTGAATCCTTATGCTGATCATTTTAAAAGTAAGAACATAGGAAAATACTAAACCAGAAAGCCTGAAGCCAAGGAACCTTGCCTGGGTGAGCAAGTGTAAACCTGCGTAGGGCCCAGTGTGGAGAGAAGCCGGAGGCAGCCGTGCCAGGCCCATGCAGCTTTTCCATGGAAACTGCTTGCCATATTTCCAATACCAGCCTGAGAACCAGTCGCCAGCCTTTCGACGCTTGCCTCTTCCAGCAGGAGGAAGGGTGGGAGGGCAGGACTCTTCCACCCAGCTGTCCTGCAGGTGCTCTAAGCCTGGACGGTGGAATCTTCCTTACTGGCAGGCCCTCTGTGCGCAACAGCCAGAGTGCTGAAAACACTCAGACTGAATGTGGTTCCCTGCCTGTTTCTGTTGGTAATGAGCAAAGTCAAGTCTCTTTACACATCTCCCCTCTGCGCACTGCGGTCTAGTTTGCACAGCCTCTTATTTGTAATGACCCAGAATCTGAGAATTTAGAGTCATTCTTTTTACTCCGGAAGGACTAATCTTACCCGGCAGGTTGTTCTCCGTTTTTTGAATGGGGTAAAAATCACCTAGCGTCTTGGAGTGCTGTGCTTACAAATTACCTTGGTAAATGGTCATGACTTAGCAGAGCTTAGGCTTTTGGAGGTTGAGTCTAAATGGGGAAACATGGAGGGTCTGTTGGGCGTTCCTGCTGCTTTTACAAGCCTTGGTAACTCTCCACTGTCTGGGTACGTGTGGATCAGCAAGTCCTCCGCGTCCTGATTGGGTGGCGCGGTAGCAGCACCCACCTCGCCCAGCCTCAGAGCCCTCATTGTCTTGCTTTTCCATTTGCTCATTGCCACTCAGACGCTTTGGCCACTAGCATCCTGAGTTTCCATTAATAACAGGGTTGGGGAAACCACACGTTACAGGCAGCATGCGCCATTGAAGGCGTCCGGACCTTATGGTTGCGGAGCTGAGCCGGGCGTGCTCTGCGCCACCAGCTGCGGGAGCCTGAGGCCCCTGCGGCGGTCTCCTCACCTGCCAGGCCGGACTACGGAACAGATACCCACCACCCTCCTCGCAGGGGGGAACAGAAGGCACCCAGAGGTAGCCAGTGCTCCCTACGGCCTTCTCGGATCCTCCCGTTGTTTCCTGACACCAGGAAGTACCAAGAGTCTCCTTGAAAACGAGAACTCTCCATTTGAAAACAAACTCTCCCTCTGGCACTTAACGCTTGCTCTCTGAAAGTAAATCCCACTGTCTTTCCACCCCACTGGTTTTCTGTGATGATAATAATAGGAAATGTGTGTTGGAGCTTCCTCTGTGCTAAGCACTTTACAATTCCTGAAGCGTAGGCACTCTTATTCAAAGATAAACTGAGGCTGGGGCAGGTTCCCCAACCTGCACTGGAGGTCACGGCCAGGGGCAGAGCTGGAATTCAAACCCCTGATGTCCGACTGCCGTGTGCCCACGTGCCTAGCCGTGATTCGATGCTGTCATCGTATGAAGGACGTCACCAGGAAGGGAGATACAGATGCGAAAGAGGTAGACGTGCCGAGTGACATGGGTAGCCGGATTCCGCCTCGTCTGCGTGTGCCCCGTATCCATCAGGAGTCTGTGTGCCTGGTGGGGGCCGGAATCCCCACCCTAGGAGTAGAGTCACATCCCTGCAACCTCCTCCTCAGTGTCATGGGCAACCATAAAGCTTTGTCCGTGCCTTAGACTGTTTCTTCCTGGAAGGGGGGTTCAGCATTAGGAAGCAGAAACATTTTAAAGGCTCTCTTTGTGCATTGCCAAGTTGCTTTCCAATTTACACACCTGCTAGAGGACTACAAATCCTGAGTTAGCGGTGTCCAAAACCCCCACCTCGTAAACCAGGTACTCATTTCGATTCCAGAGGGGGCGGCGGGGGCCCAGAGCTGCGAAGCAACACACCCCGGGATCTCCACCCCCGGGAGGAAGCAAACACAAGGTCTGCGCCCGGTGTGTGAAGCTCCTTGTTCTAAGAGCGTGGCTCCCGGCCAGGGGCATCAGCATCACCGGAGAACTTGTTGGAAATGCAAATTCTTGGGCCCTACTCCAGCTCTTCTGAGTCAGAAACTCCAGGCCCGGGGCCGGGCGGTCCGGAAACGAGCCCTGCAGGTGAATCTGCTGCCCGCGCAAGTCTGGGAGCCGCCGGTCCAGGGGGAGCTCAGGCAACCGAGAGGGGAAATGTCCCGTGCTTGTTTATGACCAAGTCTGCCACGGCTGGGAGCAGATCCAAGGGAACTGTCACTTCCATCGCTCGCTCACATTAACAGTTGGCACCTCTTAGCTTGATGGTGTCTTGAGTGTGGATCCAGTTGGCCCACGTGGGAAATGGCCGTCTTTCCCTCCTGTTAAGGGTCCAGCTCTCATAGACACTTGTTATCCATACCCAGAGTTTATGGTGTGCCACACACATTATTATTATCCTCTTTGCTCCCGCGGGATGGGAAATAAAAGCTTAGAGCAGTTTAGAAACAGCCTAAGGTCGCAAAGCTAGTAAGTGGCAGAACTGAAATCCGAACCCAGTCTGTCTGCCGGAGACTGTGCTCTCGGCGGCCACACTGCCTGGGAGAGGGAGTTGAGACACTTACATAATGTGGGAGCCTTTCAAATTACAGGGCTGCTTGTTGTTCTGGAATCTTCCAAAGCTCTGTCTTGAGTGCTGTGAGGAGTAGCTTTCCCTGCACGTCCTAAGCTGGGACCCCGACAAACCAAAGCCGGTCTTGGGCGCATGTAGCTCTGGCCTGGCCGCGGATCCCAGTGAGCTGGGGGGGTGAGGGAGGTGCGCTCTCATTGCCCCCCCCCCCCGCCTGTTTTAATTGGACTCTTAGGAATTGTTTCTAGAGCACCGCACCTCCTGGCAGCCCCTGGCAGGTGCCTCAGTGGTGTGTCACCTTGCCCGTGACGCTGAGTGCGATGAAGTCCCAAGTCCTGTCTCGGATGACAGGTGGGGGCAGAGGCACTTGGAAGGCTGGGAGTTGAGGGGACGGGGATGCTGATGGATGAGGGCACCGGTGGCTGTCTGTTTACCGTTTCTCCTGGGGACGAGCTACGGTGGGATTCAGACTCGCACTCTGGCTACCCCTGAGGCTCCCGGCCCAGCTTCCCGCGGGGGCGGGGGGTACCAGGGGCCAGAGCCCAAGAGCAAGGCGAGCCTCGCTGCTGCCCAGAGGAATCCCCCGGGAGCCTCAGAAGGTGCCTGCACAACCACGCAGCAGAAGAGGCTCCCAGCATTTCCTTTTGGGGATAGGGGAGGGAAGGCAACCGAAATGGGAAGAGGTGTCTGAAAGCCCAGAGGAAACCGGTAGGCCCTTCCAGAAGTTCTATTTGTGGTAAGAAACCTTGGCATGGGGCGGCCGGCTCTACTGCAAAAATAGACCAATGTGCCGAGAAACGGCTCAATTCTGGAAGCAAACGTCCCTCCGCGGGGAAGAAGGCTTGAGCCGAGACTCGGGAGGATCTGCCCCCTCTCCTCTGCTTCCCTCTGGCCCCCAGCACCCTTTTGGGGAGAAATAAAAAAGATAAACATTTTTAAAAGAACTCTCGAGCACAGCCGTGACTTTCCCATCAGAAGTGGGGCCAGTGGAAACACAAAAGGAAGGCGGCCCCGCAGCCCCTCCCTGTGACCCAGGCCGGCTCCTTTCGCCAGGTCACACCGTCCTGTGGCTCCACGCGGGTGAGATGGCCGAGAAAACAGGGCAGAACGCGCCGCAGAAGGGAGCGTGGTTAGAAAACGATGCCCTTGACCGTGATAGTGTCCAAAGGCAGGACCCTAAGAAAGGTGGTCTGGGGACCCTCCTTCACACCAGGCTGACAGCCTCGGGGGCCTTGGGACACCACTGTGGAGGAAGGGAATGAGACGAGATGGACGACTGGGGACATCCTAACTGGAATACAACACGGCGGCCTCTGTCCGTGGAAGGTGCTCCTTGGGCTCCTCTCTCAGGCCAGGCTTCTCCTCCCTTAGGAGCCGTGCCCTGGTCCCTCGCCGCAGGGGACAGCAGCGTCACCGGCTGCAGATCCTGATCGGCTTCCTGACATCACCTGGGGGGGTGTCGAGTAGCCCCAGCACATCTTCCTGCCCTGGACTCCCGGCCACGCTGAGGTCGCTGTGAACAGGCACCACGTGCGGGGCCACCTGTGGAGCAGAGTTCCTTGGGCGGGGACACTTTACGGCCCAAGTATTTTGGGGGGAAAAAGCCCCATAAGGAGCTTACCCCACTGTGTCCTCACTAGAACTGGAGCCTGAGCTAATCAGACCCGCTTGCCCCTTCCCTCGCTCTCCCTCGGGGCGGCCAGGAACTGTCACCCTCCGGCTGTGACTTTGCACTCAGCTGCCACTCAGCCCGCCGGGGCCTGGAAGATCAAATGTCACCTGGAACTGGCAGCCCAACTTCCCAGCAGCTCTTCTCAGCCGTGAGAGGACTGAGGCGAGGACCAGAGAGGGAACTCCCTCTCCTGTGACAGAGAACCCTCGGTTGGGTGTGTCCTGGAGGGGAATGGCAGGGTCTGTCCCAGGATCTTCATTAGCTGGTGGTTAGGATCCTCGGCCAAACAAAAGGAGGCAGGGACGCGAGGGGGATGGCCAGGAAGACAGAAGGCGGGCGGGCCCACGCCACGTGCAGGAGGGGCCTGCGCTGGGAGCTCCCTCTGCAACCTGCACTCCGTGGGGCACTTGGTCTTACAAACGTGCACGGAAAAACCTGTATCCACAAACATGCAGAGTCGCACTGAAGCGGAAACGGGTTCCTTTTTTCTGGAAGCAACTCAGTTCTTTAAGCTGATCTTCTCCAATTATGAAATTCTGGGAGAGCCTGCCATCCACAGCACCCCCACCCACGCACAGCAGCAGGAGGTGGGCACATGACCCAGGCCCGGCCAATCAGAGTGCCCACTCGCCCTGGTGGTCACATGACCCAGATGGGCTAATCACAAGGAAGACTCGCCTGTCTGGACCGCTAGGATGGAAGAACTGGGTGGGGGTGCTGAGCGCCCCCTCCCGGTCCGCACCGAGAACCACCTGCAGTGCGACAGGGGGACGCGCAGCGCGGGGAGCGTGCGGACGGCAGCTGCACGTGGAGCGTGTGTGCCCAGCGCCAGCCCCGCCGTGCTTTCCACTTCCACAGAGCGGCACATCTTTATCCCCCTCGGCGCGTCCTAGCGTGGGTTCCATCTCTCACACGTGCCACCACAGCAGCCCGAACTGTTACAGGAAGCGTCTGGCCGCGGCAAGGACCCTGCAGTCTGTGCAAAGAGTTTCCCATGTGCTGTAGACGCGTGCACAGAGTAAAACGGAGGTGTCGGTCTTCACTGAGACCGGCTTCGCAGCTCCTTGAGAAACAGGCATGCCGTGTTCATCATTGACAAGCTGATGACAAGCCCTTCTCCACCCTCCCGACTGGGTGCACCGACCGGGTTGACGCCCCGTGGGACGGGTGAGTGACCAGGAAAGGGCTCCCGGGGGAGAGTGGACGGCACCCCTTCACCACCCATGGAAGGTCGGCTCGTCTGGTAGGTTCCCCGGTGAGGGGTGGCCCCTCTCAGCCGGAGCTTTGCAGCACATCCTGGTGGGGAGCGATTAGGGTCTTCTCCAGAAGGAGGCGGCGTGTGACTTGGCACTTTCTAGTCTGTTTGTTCCTCCTCTGGGAGGGCGTTTCCAGGGGCCCCGCCGGAGGCAGCCTGCGTCCAGTCCCCGACAGCCCTGCCGGCCCCAGACACAACCCGCCTGTTCCCCAGACCGTCTGTTACTCAGGGTTTTTGCTCATTCACTCCAGCCTCCCCCATCACTTATTCTGAGATTGGGACCGTTTCCCAAGCCCACAATTTCCTGGTCCACAATGTTCCTTTCTGAGTGTCCCCACAGGAGAGACAGGGAGCACGGTGAGTAAAACCAGCAATCTTTGCTCCCCGCCCTGGTAGAGGGACTGTTCTGCCAGGCGGCTGTCACACACCACTCCTGTCTCCCGTTTGCCTTCACATAATGAAAATCATATAAGAGATGAAGCAGGAGCGCCGGATGATGCCCCCCATAGATCTCTCTCTAGAAGCATTGGAAGAAAGCACTGGAAGCACTGGAATGATTTGCAGTGAAACAAATTGGAAGTCAGACTTAGCCTCAACCACTTACTTGCTTTTGACCTTGTGTAAGTTCTATGTACCTATGAACCTCAGTTTTCTTGTGTACAATGGGGACAATGATACTGCAATGTGTACAATTAGGTTCCGCTGTGAATAACAGAGGTCTGAACATGGTGGCCTCTGACACTCGTGTAAAAGACTCCCGAGACAGGCGGTCCCAGGCTGGTAGGATAGGTCTGTAAGTCATCACAGCCCCAAGCTTCTTCAGTCTTCCCGTACTAGCTTCTATTCCAATGGTCACCTCATGGCCCAAAGTGGGTGCTTGGGCTCCAGCCATTGTGTTCCAGACCACAGGAAAGAGGAAGTACATTCTGATTCATCTTTGATGGAGCCTTCTTAGAAGTCCTTCACAACACTTCTGCTTGTATTTCATTGGCTAGTATTCAGTGACATGGCCACGCCTAGCTATAATAAAGTCTGGGAAAGGTAGCCTCTAAAATGGCCCCAGTAATCCCTCTGTCCTGGTATTCACTTCTTTGTGTAATCGCCTTCCCTTGAGCGTGGGCTGGACCTAGTAACTTTCTTCTAACCAACGGACTATGCAGAAGTGATGGAATTTCACTTCTGAGATTAGGTTTTGCAAGAGATGGTGTTTCAGCCTTGGGTGTCTCTCTTGCTCTCTGGCTCCGAGGAAAGCCAGCCACCACTTGTGAGCTGCTCTATGGAGAGGCCTCTGGGGAACAGCTAGCAAGGCCCCAAGATCTCAGTCCAACAGCCTCATCATGAGCGAGTCAGGGAAGAAGATCCTCTCCCAGTCGAGCCTTCAGATGACTGCAGCCCTGGTGGAAACCTCAGCTGCAGTCCCACGAGAGACCTGAGCCAGGGGACCCACCGAAAATGTGAGATAATAAGCCTTTTTTGTCTTCAGCTGCTAAGTCTTGGGCTCATTTGTTACACAGCAATAACTAGCTAACCGACACAGTGGTTTTCCAGCTAGAGACACGTGCCCAGGATTCTGTTACTAAGGAAGGGAAGGATGGAGAATGGGGGGCTGTCAGCTGTCCCTGCCACCTGTACCTACCTCAAAGGACCGTGAGGATGAAATGAGGTAAATCTGTAACGTGTGCGCATACACCTTGCCAGCACCCTGGAAGTGCCTAAGGAGGGGTGGTGGTTAGCAAAGGACCACTGGGCAGAGCCTACTGACTTCCCAGGTTTCTCACCACGCCTTCCAGGAGACAAGGTTGGGCCGTGTCTAACGTGACATTTTCTCTGGCTCCCTCTCCCCTTTTACAGTTCAGAACCCCCTTCCCCGATCCAACTAGTAGAACGACAACTCCTATAAATCTAAAGACCCCGGGCCCAGCTGGTGGGTTCATAGAATGGTAAGATTTTAGAGGGAAAGGGGCTCAGACCCCCTCTCATCCATTGCCCCCACTTCCGACGTGAATCCAGACACTCGCTCAAGGTCACAAAACCTCAAGGCAGAGGAGGAGCGGGACCCTCCTAGAGGGTGACCTGGCTCTCCGTCCCAGTGTCTCTCCGCACGGTTATTGCTCAGGCAGAGCCCAGTGCGCGAAGCATTTATAACGTTTCCTGTATATAAAAAAATTGCACTAATTCAACCCAATTTTCTCTCCCCAAGAGAAGTTGAGGTCAGGTTTATGGGACAGGCGGAGCTTTGTGAGCGAACGAGCTCATGTTTCCTTCTGGGTTTCCTGTGGGCTTGGGAGTCCCTCCTCTTGTCCCTCCGGCTTGGCAGTGAGCAGAAGTCCTTGCAACCAGCCCCCCAAGAGCCTGTCCCTGGTGAATGTAACTGGTAGGAAAGTCTAGAGAGCGCGGCCCGGGCTCCCGCGGCAACGTGTGCTCCCACCTATGGCACGCATGGAGTCTGAGGCCGGCGCGGTGGCTCACGCCTGTAATCCTCGCACTCTGGGAGGCCGAGGTGGGAGGATCCCTTGTGCTCAGGAGTTCAAGACCAGCCTGAGCAAGAGTGAGACCCCGTCTCTACTAAATATAGAAACAAATTAGTTGGCCAACTAAAAATATATAGAAAAAATTAGCCGGGCATGGTGGCACATGCCTGTAGTCCCAGCAACTCGGGAGGCTGAGGCAGGAGGATCGCCTGAGCCCAGGAGTTGGAGGTTGCTGTGAGCGAGGCTGACGCCACGGCACTCTAGCCGGGGCAACAGAGTGAGACTCTGTCTCAAAAAAAAAAAGAATGGAGTCTGCATTCTCACCCTTCCCCCAGAGTGCAGGACGTGTGTCACCCTGGACTCCCAGATCATTTCACATGCAACGAAATCCCAGGTGTTCGGAATAGATGGAGACCAAGGCCTCTCAGTGAAAACAAATGTTTTGGGGAGGACAAAATTTGATAAGTGTTTTTTTGGGTTTTTTTTTTCCCCTTGTGTTTTTTTCCCTTAATCCCCTTCAGTAATGACGGGCGGTAACGACGTGCCGGTGCTCCTGTCCTCATTTCCATTAGTCAACTGGGCTGTCCAGGGACTTAATAAAATGTTCACAGAAGGCTCAAATGCATTATTAAAAAATCTTTACTGGTCATTTGAATTTCATAAAAGCAGCAACTTCATTAAAATCAGTGTGTATGGGGGGACACGGGGGCATGTGCGAGGTCCTAGTCTCTTATTTAATGCTGTGTTAACATATTTTTGTACGTTTTAAATATTAGCATTAATAAGTTTTTTTTAATACATATTTTTTTAGTCATGGGGTCTCACTGTGTTGCCCAGGCTAGAGTGCAGTGGCTCGATCATAGCTCACTGCAGCCTCGAATTCCTGGGCTCAGGTGATCCTCCTGCCTCAGCCTCTCAAGTAGCTGAGAATACAGGCGTGTGCCACCACACCTGGATCATTTTGTATTTTTGGCATTTTTGGTATTTTGGTATGTTGCCCAGGCTGGTCTCAAACTGCTACGCTCAAGCAATCCTCCCAGCTCAGCCTCCCAAGGTGCTGGGGTTATAGGTGTGAGCCACCACAGTTAATACTTTTATTCGTATACTGAGCAGGAGCATTTATGAAGCAGCCACCAACCAGGTGCGTGTCCGGCTTGAGTCTTCATGGTGAGCATCTGATAACTGTTGCACTTGGTGACAAAGTGACGGAACTGGTACTTGAGTGGCTGTTTTTCTTGACGCCGTGCTCTGCCATTATATTCTCTATCAGGAATTTGATGTGCTCAAAAGATACAGTGAGTTGGCTGTTTGCTAACAACGGGGTTCTTTCAGGTGGCGTCCTGCCCAGGAGACGTTACCACTGGGCTTTTGTGACCCTGGCATCTGTGCTTACCTGGTGTCAACCCCCCAACACTCACGTTCTCAGGCCTCGGTGGGTGGCCTTGTCACCTCAGCACTAAAGCTGCGTGCACAAAGGCAATTGGTCACAGTGTGTCCGTGCGGGGCCTGAGGGAGGCCATCTGGGATGGCTCCCCTCCCAAGGCCACTCAGGCCAGTGCCCCGGGCCCACTGCCCAGTGTGTGCCCGTCTCTGTCTTACAGACCATCACGTGTTTGCAGGGAGCCCTCAATATCCTCCTGCTTATGTTTTCAGAATGGGGGAGCCCATCTCACCGGGAAGGTAGCAGGGGTTCGGGGGGACAGCTGTCTCGCAATGGAGGGGGGAATCCAGGCAGACGAGGACACGCTGGGCTCACTGTCATTTGTGGGGAGGGTCACAGGGTTCATTCACCGGGTGAAGCTGGAGGGAAAACCCAGACCCCTGAAGGGGTTTTCCAAGGGAAGGAAAGGGGCAGCCGTTGCACATGGTTACGAAAAGCAAAGGCAAGTAGCAAGTGAACAGTGACAAGGGTGAGCTCTTTGGAAATCAAGTGGGTGGCCCAGGGAGAGGGAGGTGAGCAATGGAAAGTGTCCCGCACTCAACAGAGCACTGAGGCAAGGCACCGGTGCAGGGTGCCCGGGCTGGGGACGGATTCTCTGAGCCTTGAAGTCAGAGAGGGAGTTAGCCACCAGGGCGCTGGGAAGCGCATTCCAGGCCGAGGGAACAGCGTGGCCAAGGCCCTGCGGTGGGAGGCTCCCCCTGTAAAACCAACCAGCCTCCAGGCCCCGTGGCTCTCCCTGATGTGTTGTCTTGGCCACAGAGGGCTTTAAAAAGCCACAAAACTGGACAGGTGTCACACTGCTCGTGGCAGTAGCGGCAATTTGGCGCCTGTGGTTTCAACTCCACCCATTTCCCATGTTTATGTTACCAGCCTGGCCCCTGAAGGGAATCCGTGAGCCAGGCCCGACCTGCCACCTGCCGGCGCTCACAGCAGCCTCGCAGGGTGCCCTGACCTGTGCCCCGCCCGGCGGAGCTGGGGCCTGGTGGCCCAGCTGGCTGTGCCGGGGTGTTTGCTGTTCCCGCCAGAGGAAGGAGAGAATGTATGACTGCCTGTCATTGCCTTGTGAGGGCTCCACGGGGCCGGGCCCGAGACGTGGCTGGTGTGAAGGGCCCAGACCTGCTGTCCTGGGGAGAACTGTCCCTGCACGAGTTGGGGATGCAGCCAGTTCCGTGGCACTTGGTCCTGGAGCAGGGGGCAGGGCTGGGGCTGCAGGGGAGGGGGAGTCCATTGTGGAGGAGGCCTTGGGCTGCCGAGGAGGACCGAGTGGTTTTGCTTCCTCCAGGAGGCCAGCAGCACAGCCTGGGACACGCCATCGCTGTGCACGTTTTGCCATCAATAAATCCAGAGAATTTATTCTCATCCACTCCTGCTCTATAAAACAGGGTTCAGGCCGGGTGCGGTGGCTCACGCCTGTAATCCCAGCACTCTAGGAGGCCGAGGCGGAATGATGGCTTGAGGCCAAGAGTTCGAGACCAGCCTGGACAGCATAGTAAGACCCCATATCTACAAAAAATCAAAAAATTAGTCGGGCATAGTGGCATGCGCCTGTAGTCCCACCTGCTACTCAGAGGGCTGAGGCAGGAGGATTGCTTGAGCCCAGGAGTTTGAGGTTGCAGTGAGCTGTGATGATGCCACTGCACTCTAGCCCAGGCAACAGAGCGATATTTTGTCTCAAAACAAACAAACAACACAAAAAAACAACGCCCCCCCACCCCGCAGGGTTCAGGGTTCATAACTATACTCCCTTTGGTAAAGCAGTTGTAAAAATTAAATGAGATGATTTGCTCTTTCATTCAACAAATTTGGGGGGGCAGGTGCCAGGCACCATTCTAGATGTAATTGATACTACAGCAAACAAAATAAGACAGGCAGACATGCTCTCCTGGAACTGACATTCTAGGACAGGGGTCTGCAAACTGCAGCTCACAGGCCAGGTCTGGTTGGCCATCTTCCTGCAGGGACTGTGAGCTAAGAATGGTTTTTGCATTTTTACACGGTTGCAAAACAATCAAAAGGATAATGGCACTTCATAGCATGTGTAAACCATGCAATTCAAAGCTCGGGTCATAAATAAGGTTTCACTGGAACACAGACAGGCTTCTGTGTTTGCACGTTGTCTGCGTCTGCTTTTGCGATATACCAGCAGAGTCGAGTCGTCACAACGGAGACCGTAGTCCCTCAAAGCTGAAAATGTTCACTATCAGGCCCTTTACAGAAAGAGTTTGACAACCCCTGTTCTAGATTCTTGCTGTTCAAAACGTGGTCTCTGGACCGTGGCATCAGTATCACCTGGACGCTTGTTAGAACTCTAGACCTACTGAACCGGACTCTGTTATCTAGTAAGATCTCCAGGTGATCTGTGTGCACACTCAAGTGTGAGATGTTCTTGCAGCGACATGGATGGAACTGGAGGTCATTATCTTAAGTGAAACCAGCCAGCTATAAGAGACAGCTATCACGTGTTCTCACTCATAAGCGGGTGCTGAAAAGCGTGCACATGTGGACGACACACAGAGAGGAAGGATGGCAGCGGAGACTCGGAAAGGTGAGGGGGTTGGAGAGGGTGGAGAATGAGAAATTCCTTCATGGGTACAACGCACATTATCGGGGTGATGCATGCCCTAGAAGCCCTGACCGGGCCGTTACACAATCTCTGCATGTAACAAAGGTGTACTTGGCCCCCGTGAATTTATATAAATAAAAAATAAAGTGTGAGACGTGTTGCTCTAAAATGGTACGTGCAAAATGCTCAGTGCATTGTCGGGCACTTAGTAAGTGCTCCGTGAATATGAGCTACCGTGGCAGACAGAATCGTGGTCCTGGAAAGTGGTTTGTGTCTTAATCCCCAGAACCTGTGACGATGTTAATTTCTGAGGTCAAAGGGGCTGCGCAGGTGCGATTAAGTCAAGGCTGTTGCGATCAGCAAATTCACCTGGATTACCCCGTGGGCCCTGAGGCTGCGATCGCAGGGCCCAGCGGAGGAGGCAGGAGGCACACGGAAGACGCCGGAGATGTGCTGATGGCGGCGGGGGTGACAGCGATGTCCTTTGAAGGTGGCAGCCAGGAGCAAAGCAGTGCAGGACCTAGAGCGGATTCTCTGTTGGAGCCCCCAGGAAGAACTCTGCTCTGCCGACCCCTGGATTTTAGACGTCTGACCTGCAGAACTGTAAGGGAACAAATTTATCTTGTTTTAAGTCACTAAGTTGCGGTAACTCGTGACGGCAGCGGTAGGTAAGGAGCACACCTGCCGTTCCTGTTGTCATTGCCGTCCTTGTTGTGGGCTGCACGCTGACCCCACCCTCCGTCCGTTGCGTCATTTCAGGCGTTATCGAATCTCTCTGAACCCTAGTTTCCTGCAGTGTAAAATGGAGATGATAATGTTTCCTTCCTCGGGTCACTGTGAGGCTTACAAGAGAAATGTACATAAAGTGGCTCCACAAAGCATCAGCTGCTGCGATTGTCGTTGGTCTTGGTTTGGTAGAGGTAGTGGCCAGGGGCTGGCGCTGTGTGACCTTGGGTGAATTGTCTGACATCTCTGAACTTGAGTTTCCTGATCTACAGAGTGGGGAGCGGTTATGACAGCGACCATGATTCTGGGCCTGGGCTGTGAGTAAGGAGAAGGCCAGTGTGTTTCTGGCCACGCTGGAGAACGCGGGGTCGGATCTCTGAACCGGGCGGGCCCTGCAGGATCCGGCCGGTAGAATAATCCGCATTCCTGCTGCTGCCCTTGCTCTCCCCTGGGTGCACACCCGCCCCGTTGCCTTTGCTGTGCCTGCCACCGACCCACGCGGGGTCCTGCCCTCGGAGGCCCGGGGGCTCCCACCAGCTCACTGAGGAGGGGCCCGGGGGTCCTGACTCAAGGGTCCGTCCTGAGCTGAAGCTCCAGCCTCCTCTGGGCCGAGGGAGGCTCAGCGTTCCGAGGCCCGGCAGTGGGACTCAGATTTCTGTCCAGGCTGGGGCTTGCGGGCTTTGCCGCTGTGGGTGCTGGGCCCTCCCTTGGG
>VBSM01002153.1:9538992-9553441 GCA_008086735.1 Cheirogaleus medius | reverse complement strand
GGGGGGGGAGGTGGCCCTTCAAGGCAAGGACCTGGCAGACATAACACTGCAGGCCCCTCGGTGCCCAGACGTTATCCGGCGGACCAGTGAACGGACAGCCAAAGGGACCAAAAGTACCCAGCGCCAACAAGAGGGCGTCCGTGTCAGCGGAGCCTGTCCCAGGCCCCTAAACAAAGGCTGTGCGATCAGGGCGGCCGTAAGGTCGAGGTATCCCGAGGGGCCTTGCCGCTCTGAGGACGGGAGGTGGCATTTCCCCGTCCGACCAGGCCCGGGCCGGGAGAGGTTGGCTGACGCGCCGGGGACTGTGCCCAGGGAAGACTTTCCTGCTTTTGCTTTTTTTCCTTCTTGGTCTTGTCACTTTCCTTCAGCGTTTTATCATGAACATTTTCACGCACACAGCAGCGTGGACTCGCCAACGCGTTCGCACACTCGATCCATCACGTATCCACCCATCCTCTGCTCTTCCATCAGTCGCCCTGGTTTTGGTGTTTATCGTGAAAAATTTCAACATATGTGAAATAAGGAGCATGGTATAACTGAATACCCACGTGCCCGGCTTCGACATAGCGACGTTTTGCGGTTCGGTGCCTCCGTCTTCCCTGTCCCCGTTGTTTTGTGGAGGCTTTTAAGCCAATCCCAGGCGCCACATCCTTCCCTTTGTGAATCCTCTGTGGGAAAGTTTTACATGGAGGCCCCTTCGCGTCTCTCCAGGTAGCTCGGCTCCCAGGGTCCGTCAGAGGCTGGCGGAGTTTGTCCCAACAGCCTGGTGGCCTGGGGTGAGCCGTGTGGCCTGGGCCGAGCGTGGGATATTAGGAGACTACGACGGCCGGGCCGGGAGGTCAGGCTGTGAGCGGCTCACCCTCTCCCCACCCAGGGCTTCTCCTCCTCCTGTCCTGCAAGCCTGGCCCAGCCCTCTGGCCCCCGGGTGTGAGGACACGGCCACGGTGCAGGTAAACTGGGGGTCTCCCTGCTTAACCGCCTCCCCTGCTCAGCCGATGTCCCCAGGGCCCGGGACACCTCCCGAGAGATGACACTTTCCAAGTATCAGTCACGAGGCCGCAGCCAGCGATTGTGCATGTGCGTGAAATCCACATAATACCACATTAACCATTTTAAAGTGAACAGTTGAGTGGCCTTTAGTACAGTCACAGCGCTGTGCCACCACCACCTCCATCTAGTTCCAAAATGTCTTTAACATCTTTATCCAAAAGAAAACCCTAGACCCCTGAAGCTGTCCCTCCCCATGTGCCCCTCCTCCCAGTGCCTGGCCGCCACCAATCTGCTCTCTGTCTCTGTTGATTGACGTATTCTGGACATTTCATACAGATGGAACCATACAGCAGGTGACCTTTTGTGTCCCGCATCTCTCATTCGGCCTCATGTTTGCAAGTCCCCTCCACGTGGTCGCGTGTCTGACCCCTCATTCCCAGGGATCGTCCTCCTATGTGCCCCTGCGGCCGCCATCCTCCGGGGAAGCCCAGGAGCGGGGCCGCCGACTCACAGACACATGTGGTCTTCCTGCCCTCCGACGTCTGTGTCACTCGACAGTCCCACCCACGGTGTGTGGGAAGGGCCACTTCCAGCACCGAGCCTGGCACTTGTGACTAGCAAATGTTTTCCTTTGTGCCAGTCTTAGGGCTACAGAAATGGGACCTCGCTGTCTTAATTTGCCTTCTCACGGTCCCAGCACGCTGGGCGTCTGCAGGACATTTGCTCTGGAATGGCAGGAGCCACCGTGCCTGTGGGCGACTAATCGGGGAGGTGAGATAATGTGGGACTCGAATCTCCTGGACACCCTCGAGTCTCACTGGGTGGCCAACTGCTAGGGTGACAAAAGGCCCTGGTTTGCCTGGGACTGCTCTCGATCTCGCACTGAAATTCTCACGTCCCAGGCCGATGGGGATGGCTGGTACCCTGGCGACATCCTGCTGCCCCCGGATTAGACCATGGGGTTGAGGAAGGGCCAGGGACGCTGAGTGGGAGCTGGGGATCCCCTTCTTGCTAGAGGAGGAGGAGGAGACAGCTAGTGGGGGTGTCTTCCTACCGGACCTGCTCGTCCCGTCCTGTGCTGACCCCTAGCCGGGGCCTGGCGGCTGGGAGGACGGGCTCCCACCCGCCCCACCTGCTGCAGCCCGCTGGTGCCCGGCTCATGGAGGTTCCCGGAGCCAGGCGGCCTGGCCTCTTGCTCCTGCCCAGTATCTATCGGCACTTCCCCCACCTCCCCTGTGTACCTTAAATGCCCCCCCTCGGGGACATTTCCGTGAGCAGAGCTGACATCACCCAGGGGTGCGTGAACTAGGGACCGCATATGTCTGGAGAGCCTGCTGGAGGGGACTTCCCGGGCGACACCCCCAGTGGAGAAGCAGGTGGGGTAGGGTGGATGCCAGAGGCTGCCGCCTTTGATCTGTCCCTCCATCTGTCCCTCTGTCCCAGTGGCATCGTTGTCCCATCTGAGCTTCCTCTGAGACAGTCTCCTGGGGACGAGGCAGGAGAACTAGGAGGTGTCTGTGCATGGGGGCGAAATCGTCACTTCTGCCGGACACACAGGACTCCCCAGGGAGGCCTGGGGGCGGGGCAGGGAGTGACACCGGAGCCGAGCTGGCAGCGCCGGGCTTGGCCGAAGGTGTTAGTCCATCCATCCCTGTCCGTGGGGCGAGGGAAACTTTAGGGCCACGACTGGGTCCTACTCCTCACCGGCCTGCCACCTCGGCTCATCGCAGGGCGTGGCTTGTTGTAGGTGCCCAGGGGATGCTTTCTGGACGGAGGGACCTAAGAATGGCACTAACCCATGCCACCTGGGGAAAGTCGCCTCTCCCCTTTGCGTCTCAGCGTTCCCATCCGTAGGACACACGTGCTTCCCCCGGGAGTCCCTCGGGTGGCTCAAGTCCACCAACCTGAGCCGCCCCTCCCACCCCAGGGCTTTTCCGGTCATTGGCCACCAGAGGCCCTGAAGTGGTCCGTGGCCCCATGGACCGTCCCTGTGTTGTCCCGCCGTGCCCGGCTGTCCCCTACTGCAGCCTCAGCCGTGCTGTGCCCTCTGCCTGGACACAGTGATGCCCCACCCCATTCTTCCTGTCACTGTCCCCGTCCGTACTTCAGACCCTGCTGAGACACAGACTTTCTGGGTCCTTCCCTAACCTGCCTCTCCCACCGCAGTTACTCGCCATCCAAGCACCTGTTCTGTTCTTTCATAGGATGATGACGATTACAGATACACTTTGTCCGTTTTCTTTCGAGACAAGGCTAAGTCTGTCTCGTTCCCTTCTGCTCCCCGTCTGGCACACCTGAGTGCGCACACCGAGGAGGAGGACGTGACTGGCCTTTGCTCCCCGCCGCTGTCCTCCCCCGTCAAGTCTCATCATTGCCGATTGGCCGAGGGCTCCCTGTGTGTCAGCCACCATGCTGAGCCTGCTCTGCAGCAGCCCCGTGAGCAAGACAGCTGAGGCTCAGAGAGGTGCGGCAACAGGCCCTGGGTCACACAGCATCCTGGGGAAGCCAGGGTCCAGTTGAAATTGCTCCAACCCAAGGCCCGGGTTCTGTGTCTCCACAGGGCCATCCTGGGATCCTGAGTGGGTCCCCATCCTGGTCCCCGCTTTCTCTTCCACCCTCTCCAGAAGCAAGACCTAGAAAATTCCACGGGGCTCCAGACTCCCCACCTGGACAGGGGCCTGGCTCGGGCAGACCTGCCTCCCCGGCTCCCTGGCATGTCCCTCTCTTTCTCGCTGCCTCCCAAATTAGTTCCACGTTCGGCCCAGGGCCTGTGGTTTCCACTTGTTTTCTGTAACCGGAGCTCCCCCAGCGCTTGGCACCGAGATCCACGACTCGGAGTCAGCTCGGGTTCCTGACTTCCCTGGGTGACTTAAAATGATTTTATTGGCAGAGAAAAACCCAGCCAGGGGTCAGCGGGCAGATCGATTCCACTTGCCCTTAATCAGGTAGGGGCGGAGCACAGATATCAACAGCGGCTCCCAGGACATGTGGGCATGAGGGACGGGCCTGCTGAGCACTGGTTGCTTCAGCCTCATTTGCTAACTTCATCCTGGCAACCACTTTGCAGGGTGGGCCTTACGATCCCCACCTCCCAGATGAGGAAGCCAGGGCTCAGAGAGGTTGGTTGATTTGTCCAGAGTCACACAGTAAATAAGTAGCAGGGCAGAATCTGTTCCTGGGTCTGCTGGCCCCAACACCCAAGCTGTCCCTCCCAGATTCCTGTCCTGCTCCAGGCTGCGGGCAGGACCTGGCCCTGGGGACCCAGAGTGGCGAAAACCCAGACCTTGCCCGCAAAGAGCTCAAAGTCTAAAGAAAAGGACCAGATTGAGTGCAAACAGTGATCAAAGCAACGCCCGCCAGGATGAGACAATATATATTTTTAGACAGTGAGTCAGTCCTGATGATTCACAGGCCTGGCGGGGCTTGCAGGGCAGCCCCAGGCCACAAAGGGCAGGGCAAGAGAACAGCCACGCAGGGGACAGAAGACCAGGAAGGGGGCAAGAGCTGCCCGGGCCAGGGCCACCTCTTCCCTCTCCACTGCGTTGTTGAGGGCTGGAGCTGGGGCTGGACACCTTCCCGCTTGCTTGGAAGATGCGTCTTTGAATAAGTGCTTAAATAGCTCATGTGAACAGAATTAGAAAGTGATATAACACATCAATTTATAAACATCTGCTCTGGGCTGGGCACCGTGCTAGGTGCTGAGGAGACAGCAGAACATGGAACTGACCAAGCGCTAACCTCACGCAACTGATCTTCCAGAACAGGCGTCAGCATGCTTCCTCCATGAAGGGCCACGTAGTATACACGTTTTAAGCTTCTCGGGCCCTCCCGTCTCCATTGCAACTGCTCAGCGCTGCCCTTGCAGCGGGAAAGCAGCCGTGGGTGATATGCAAATGAAAGGTGTGGCTGTGTGCTAATAAAACTTTATTTACAAAGTCAGGGAGCGGGCCAGATGCCTTCCCCCACACCCTGGCTCCCTCATTTGCCCTCTGCTAGGTGACTTCAGGATCGCTTGTGATTGTACTGACTGTGTCCTCGGAGGCAGTGTGCTAGTTCTGCAGGTGACAAAGTGTTCATGTTTGGCCTCACAAGCCCTTACGTGTAGGTCCCTCTGGGCCACGTCAGCCCGGGGCCTCCTGGGGCAGCAGCATCCACGCGTCACTACTCAGTGTCCAGCCTCCTGCTCGGGAAGGAGGAGGTGATGGATGAACATTTGCAGAATGAACACCCCAGAGTGTTCCAGCCCTGTCCCTCTTCTTCCCTTAGTGCCACTTTAATGCCACTTTAGTTAGAAACCAGCAAAAAGAGGTTATATGACTGACGAGGCCCCCTCTGGTCTTTCTCCTCATCCTCCAGGGTCTGGGCATCTCAGTGCCCTTCCCCCATCCCGTGTTCACACGAGGATCCAGGAGGGAGTTGCGGGGCAGCGGGAAGGGCTCTGGCGGGAGCCCCAGCCTGGCTCGAGGCGGGCAGCCAGCACCAAGCCTCAGCTTCCTCGTTTGTGCAACGAGCGGGGATAAGGCCCAGATCTCCCACAGAGATTGCTCAGAGGCTCAAGTGAATCGCTGTGCCAGCTCAGCCTCTAAAATTCCAGGCGAACTGTCTCAAGTGTGCCTCTCAGCCCTTCAGAGAGGTGGGGTTAGAGCCACTTCTATAGATAAGTTAACATAGACGGGGGCATCCAGGGACTTGCTTGATGTCACAGCAGTGGGTTCAGACCTGGCCTCTCTCTGCCTCCCTTGACCCCAGACCACTCTCTGCAATCAGGGACAAGCAGACAGACCCCCGCCGTCCACCCACACCCGTTCAGTGGCCAGCCAGGGGACAAGGCTCCTCACTGCTGCTGGATGTTTTGGGAGGGGGCAGACAGCCCGGCAGAGCAACCAAGCAGCAACCCCACCACCAAAGCTCCCAGAGGCCTGAACTCTGGGCAAGGGGCCACAGAGATGGCATCCTCAGACCTGGGTTCGAATCCCGCAGACAGCTGGCTTTGTGACCTTGGAAAGGGATGTAACTCTTCCAAACCCGTGTTCTCATTTGCATAGCAGGAATGGTCAGTGACACACACGTACCCATAGTTGATTCTTGTCGTTTGTAGTAGTTATGTCCTATAAACTGGGTCAGCAAGCGCTGAAGCTTTGCTGCTAGGGGCAATACGGGTTAGGTTCCTACAAGCTTCTGGTCACATGTTCTCAACTGATCAGCACCTAACCTGGTTCTGTGTGTGTTTCTGTGTAAAGACACTTTGTCTGGTATATACTGGTGATCTGCTAACATTGAGCACAAACATGGCCAAAACCTGCACGAGGCTTCGCTAGCACTGCATTTCTCCGTAAGGGACATCACCGCCTTCTTGTGCTCGGGACACACAGGACGGCGTGTCATCTCTACACACGGGCGTTTTACACACTGAAGTCTCCAACCATAATGTGAAAAGTGTGGCACTGAATAGACCACAGAAAGGACAGCTGCTTACGATAAGACAGCTCGAGACCAGGAGGCAGAGCGGCACCTGGTGGCACCTCAGCTGGGAACGTGGTTTTTTTGCAACTCTGCACATGTCTGTGAATGATCTCGAAAGCATCTCGAGTATTGATTTGGGGGCGTTACAGTTAAGATCTAATAAGTAGGTGAATTCGCAAATCACGATGTCCACAAATAACGAGGATTGACTGTGATGGACATGTGCATGCTCAGTCATTGGCTGGAAGCAGCCTACGCAGAAAGGTGCTCTGAGGAAGCTTCCTCACTTCTTGGTGGCACTTTTTTGGGGGGGGGGCAACAGAGTCTTGCTGTGTTGCCCAGAATGGAGTGCAGTGCACAATCACAGCTGTGTCCAGCTGCGAGGGCTGAGTCACAAAGGGCCTGGCCCTATTGTGGCAGTCCCCTTCCCATTGCCGGACACTTGCTTTCCAGCTTCTCTTGCAGCTAGAAATGACCACGTCATCCTGCTCTGGCCAATGCAAAGAACAGACGTTTCCTCCATCCCTTTCTGCCTTGGACGTGGATGTGGCAGCCACCTTGCACGCATCAGGGGACAAGCTGGAAATAAAAAGGCAACACCCCAAGGCTGGCAGAGCCAGAAGAACAGGAGGAACCCGAGTCATTGATGATGCCAAAGGACCTTGGCACTAACCTCCAACCTTCTTGTCAAGGCCACTGTGTGCGGCTCTAAGTCACTGCCAGCTGGATTTCTTGTGACTGTGGCTGAACACCCTCCTGACTCACTCAGCCACCTTGAGGACGAGCCCTTGGGGTCGGGGCCAGCCCAGTTGGGAGTTGGCCAGGGCACAGAACAGGATCCCAAGGCCTCGGACTCCTCATGCAGAATTCTCTCTGCTCTGCCTACAGGTTCCCAAAGCCTGGGTCTTGAGACAGCCGCACCTGCTTCTGAGCCTCGGGGATTGCAAAGCCCAGTCCCTCTTTCGCCACCATGTCCCCCCATGGACGCTGCGTGTTCTTTTCCATTCACGCCCCTACGTTCCACTCACAGTGAGCTTGTTTACAAAGGTGGCTTTCCATCCCCGCCATCAAAGAAAAACCAGTGTCGCTTGCTGTAGAGCGAGGCCATTGTTCCATTTTCCCCTCTCTAAAACGGGGGTTGTATTGTTACTTCCCTGCATAGGGTGCACAAGAGCGTTTAGAACAATGTGTAGCTTATAGTGCGTGCTCAATAAAGGTCTGTCATTGTTACTACTCATGAACAAAAAGGTAGCTGTAAACATAAATACATAAATAAACCACATCAAGTCACCATTTGGCCATTTCGAGCCACAACCGCAACAATATTCGGTTTAACAATATTAAATCAAATCAAAATTAAATCAACAATATTCGGTTTATGTGTATATGTGTACACATAAAGTACGATATACATGCGTATCTGAATAGAGTATAGCAATATAGCAAGTAGATGATCTACATCAGAAAGCGCTGGTCTGTATACCACAGAAAGCAATCCTGTTCCCACTTGGGTTGTGCTGTCCCATGGGGACCCCAGCCTGAGCAGGGTGGCCGAGAGTGTTCCAGACTTCAGGGTCAGACAGAGCAGGGTTGGAATTGTGGCTTTGCCATGTCCTGGCCACCAAGCAGCTCCTCAGCTCCTCAGTTACCCCCTCTGTCAACGAGGGTGGTGACAACAGCTCCCTGACCAGGTGGCGTGTGTTTCAGCTGCTGTTGTGACTGTGAAGTGCTGAGCCCAGTGCCTGGCAAACGCTGGCCATGCGGTCAGTGGCTTTCTTGTTTCTCCGCTTCTTTCTTTCCATTATTAGAACCTGTTTAGTTGTTAATATTATGTGCTAGTCAATAGAAGACGTGTGTCAAGGAACACGGACAGAAATAGTTCTACCGGGATGGCCTTACCCTGCACGGGGGGCGGGACGGAGGGGGCACCCTCTCCAGCCTCCCAACATCGTAGCACCTGTTCTTCCTCCTCCCCATCCCCGGCTCCGCCCCCCACGCCCCAGTGTCCTGCCAAGCTGACCTTCCCCCAGACGCACCCTGGTGGCTTGGCCCCTTGGCAAGGGCTGTCCTTCCTGTTCCCCCATCCCTCCCTTAATTGAGTCATTCATTCATTCATTCATTCCAAAACCCTCTATTGGTCACCTGGTCTGTGCTAGACCCTGGGGTCACAGAGATGAGTCAGGAGGGTCCTGGCTTCCCCAAGAGCACAGTCCAGAGGAGGAGACAGACTCAGGACCAAGCCCAGAAGGACCTTCCCAACTTGGAGGCTCTGGCTCATGAAAACCAAATTGGGGCCAGGCGCGGTTGCTCACATCTGTAATCCCAGCACTCTGGGAGGCCAAAGCGGGAAGATTGCTTAAGGTCAGGGGTTTGAGACCAGCCTGAGCAAGAGTGCGACCCTGTCACTACTCAAAATAAAAAAATTAGCCGCGCATGGTGGCGCACGCCTGTGGTCCCAGGTACTCAGAAGGCTGAGGCAGGAGGATCACTTCAGCCCAGGAGTTTGAAGTTGCTGAACCCCTCTTTAGAAAAACCCAGAAACTCTGTAACCTTTCAGGTGTTGGCTCCTGCAGCCCACTGCTCTGCCTCCTTCCTGTGCACTCCCCTCAGTCCAGCCGGTAGGGGACTCTGCAGTCTTTCCAAGGCAAGAGCCAGAAGCTAGGAGGGTGGGCTCTGCGCAGATGCCCCCTTCCCAGCCCCGTGACCTTGGGCGAGTGACAGACACCTCTGGTTGGTAAGAGATCGATGCTACCACACCTACCTTGGGCAGCCGTTGCCTCGACTGGGTGAACTCTTGTGTGTTACGGGCCAGGTGCAGGGCCCAGCAGCGACCATGGACATTCTCCCTTTCTCCTCCCCTTGGCCAGCGCCGCCCGGGGGCCAGAGCCCTGTGGGGAGCAGTTCTACCTCCCACTAGTCATCGAAGCAGCTGGTCCTCATCCCTGGCTGCACAAGAGAGTCACCTGGGAGCTTACAAACATGTATGCGTCTGGATCCCTCATCAGCCCAATGAAATCGGACCTCTGGGAGCCAAGCACAGATGTTTGTATTTTTAAAAAGTTTTCCCCCCTGATTCTGAAAACACAGGACTAAGAAGCCCTATATTAAAATAAAGCTAAATTAAATAGATAAAATTTAAAAATTAACAAAAGACAATTTTAGATTTTTTCTTAGGCCATTCTCCAACTTTTTCTTGTGAACTTTTTTTTTGGAGACAGAGTCTTACTCTGTCACCCAGGCTAGAGTACAGTGGCGTCATTATAGCTCACTGCAACTTCAAATTCCTGGGCTCAGGCTACCCTCCTGCCTCTGCCTCTCAAATAGCTGGGGGTACAGACACGCACCACCCCCACGCCCAGCTAATTTTTTTTTCTAGTTTTGGTAGAGATGGGAGCTCTCTCTTGCTCAGGCTGGTCTCAAACTTCTGACCTCAAGCAATCCTCCCATCTCAGCCTCCCAGAGTGGTAGCATTACGGGCGTGAGCCACCGCACCCGGCCCTTTCTTTTTGATACAGATATCCTAAGTTCAAATGAAATCAGCCATTTCTCCAAAGAGCTTTAGTTAAGAGGAAATGGTATTTAGAAGCCAAGACCCCGGTATTAGATGTGCTCATTGCTGTTGGAGTGTCATTGCTCCTAGGCCATTTCAGTGGTTTGAGACAGGAACTGTATTTTTTTAAATCGTATATGAATATTGATAAATTTATGTATACATATCGACATTTCCAATTCAAACTTCACATTTCGAGAGTGTTTTCTTAACTAATTTTTTTCTTTTCGAGACAAAGTCTTGCTCTGTCGTCCTGGCTAGCGTGCATCATTATAGCTCACTGCAACCTCCAACTCCTGGGCTCAGGTGATCCTCTTGCCTCAGCCTCCCGAGTAGCTGGGACTACAGACATGTGCCAGGACACCCAGATAATTTTTCTATTTTTGGTAGAGACAGTGTCTCACTTTTGTTCAGGCTGATCTCAAACTCCTGACCTCAAGTTATCCTCCTGTCTTGGCCTCCCAGAGTGCTAGGGTTACAGGCATGAGCCACCATGTCTGGCCTACTTTTTTGTATTGTGGTTAAAATATACATAAAATAAAATTAAACTTCTTAACCATTTTTAAGCATACAGCTCAGTGACATTAAGCCCATTCTCAGTATTGTGCGGCCATCACCACCACCCCGCTCCAGAACCTTTTCATCTTCCCAAACTGAAACTCTGTCCCCATTAAATACTAACTTCCCTTCCTCCCTCCCCAGCGCCTGGCAACTACCTTTCTACTGTCTCTACAGATCTGACCACTTAGGTACCTCATATAAGTGGGATCATACAGTATTTATTCTGTTGTGCCTGGTTTCTTTTACTGAGCACAATGTTTCCAAGGGTCATCTGTATTGTAACATATATCAGAATTTCCTTCTTTTTAAGGCTGAATAGTATTTCATTGTATTCATGTGCCACATTTTGTTTATTCATTCATTTGTTGATAGACATTTGCATTGTTTCCACCTTTTGGCTATTGCAATTGATGCTGTTATGAACATCGTTAAAGAAATGTCTGTTCATCTTAACTACTTTTATATTTGCCTCTTTTCTCATACGCTGAAAATCTGGGTCCTTAATAACAGTATTTACTGCTTGCTTTATCCTACATATTGCATAAAATGGTTTCAAAATTACAATAGCAACAAATTCTAAAAATAAACCTACAAGAGACAGAAAGCAGACGGGTGGTTTCCAGGGGCTGAGGGTAGGGTGGAACAGGAGTGATTGCTTCATGGGTACAAGGTGTTCTTTTGAGATGATAAAAATGTTTCAGAACTAGATAGTTGTGATGGTTGCACAATATCGTGAATGTACTAAATGCCACTGAGTTGTAAACTTTAAAATAGTTAGGTTGGGTGTGGTGGCTCATGCCTGTAATCCCAGCACTTTGGAAGGCGGAGGTGGGAGAATCGCTCGAGGCCAAGAGTTCAAGACCAGCCTGGGCAATATAGGGAGACAGAATCTCTACAAAAAAAAGATTAGCTGGGTGTGGTGATGTGCACCCGTGATCCCAGCTACTTGGGAGGCTGAGGTAGGAGGATCATTTGAGCCCAGGAGTTTCAGGCTGTAGTGAGCTATGAACATGCCACTACACTCTAGCCTGGGTGACAAAGCAAGACCCTGTCTCAAAAAAGAAAAGTAGTTTATTTTATGTTTTGTGAATTTCACTTCAATTTAAAAAAAACAAAACACCAAACCTGTAGTTGTTTTTTGTCCTTAAAATATGTCACTCTGAGGAGGTACAGTCAGATCACTGTGTTCAAAAGGTATGAAAAATACTTTTCTCATTTTGATTATGTTATCAATTTGTACAATTAGGTTCACTTGTTTCTGTTTCATATTCAGCTTTGAGATTTGCTTTCTTTTCCTTTTATTTCCATTTATTTATTTATTTATTGAGACAGAGTCTCACTCCCTTTCCTGAGTAGATTTATTATTTTTTTTTTTTAAGAGACAAGGTCTTGCACTGTTGCCCAGGCTGGAGTGCAGTGGTGCAATCATAGCTCACTGCAACCTCAAACTCCTGGGCTCAAGTGATCCTCCTGCCTCAACTTCCCAAAGTGCTAGGATTACAGGTGTGAGCCACTCCACTTGGCCTCATTTTATTTTATTTTTTATTTTGGAGACAGAGTCTCGCTCTGTCACTCCAGGTAAAGTACAGTGGCATCATCGTCGCTCACTGCAACCTCCAACTCCTGGGCTCAGGCAATCCTCCTGCCTCAGCCTCCTGAGTAGCTGGGACTACAGGCGCACGCCATCATGCCCAGCTAATGTTTTCTATTTTTAGTAGAGATGGTGGTCTTGAACTCCTGAGCTCAAGGGATCCTCCCACCTCGATCTCCCAGAGTGCTAGGATTACAAGCGTGAGCAACTGTACTCGGCCTCATTTTATTTTTTGAGTACACAGAGCAGTATATAAATTTTTTTTCAAAGTATCATTCCCACCCCACCCCCCTTCTAACCCATTCCCAACCAACCCCCTTTGAAAACTGTCTTTATTAGTTTCGGTTCACTTCCTGTGTTTCCGTTACTGAAAGTTCGGCACCTGTCCCTAAGGATGCATCAGAAGAACAAGGACAAGTGGTTTGAGGAGGAGGAAAGGGCAGTTTATTGATTTTCTGACAAATAAGGAGGTTGGCAGACTCTGGTCTCAAAGTACCAACATCCTCCTCTGAGCAGAAGTAGAAGCTTTTAAAGGTTCTGATTGATCCCATAATCCCATCTTTGGTTAAGAGGATCTCATGTCCTCCCCCAGGGGCAATTCCTCAAGCCATCTCCTGTGGCACAAAGAACAAAAGACACTCTCCGGCCCCTCCGACCACTGGCCTGAGTCAGGGATGTAGGTTTCAGTTCTCAAAAAGGGTGAGGGGGTTTTGAAGAGACAGAAAACATTTTTACCTTTTTCAGGCCATTTTCTCTGTTACATTTCTTTTTGCGAAAAATAAACATAGAGATACTCTTATGTCTCTTTTCACACAAGCATAGCACACTCTATACGTTGCTCCATGCTTTATCTTTTCCACTTCAACTTTTAAGAAATAACTACACTATCAAATATTGTAATTTTTTTCAGAGTTTGTTGTTTGCCTTTCATTTTTATGCATGGCCTTAAATAGAACAGTAAAGTTTGTGGCCAATTTTGCCCATCTCCTTCCTTAATGGTTTTTTGCTTCTGGGATCCTGGACATTTTCTTTTAGCTTTTTTTTTTCCCCTAACTGTTAATATTAGTTCATAAAAATCCAATTCTTTTAACTTTTATGGTGCGTCTTTGCATTTAAATATTTAACCATGTGAAGGAACTTTGTTCATTTTCCAAATTGATGGCCGTTCTGACTGACAGATCCTTTGCTGCTTTGAGACGCCAGCCTTCAGGCAGATGAAGGTCCCGTGCGGGCTTGGGTCTCTCTCTGGACTCCGTGCCAGTCCATCGACCTGACCGTTCACGTTGTTAGGGTTACTGCCCAGTCTCTGCTGTGGAATCAGACTCCCCGCTGGACTGTGGCGTCAGGATCTCAGACCCACTTTGTGAGGGTCTCTGTAGTTTAAGGCAAATCACGTGGTCAAGCCATTCAGATGGTTTGATCAGGTGACACCGTCTCTCCAGGTACTATTTTTGATGCCAAAGAAGAAACAGAGCTGATGAAGGCAAGGTCCTGAGGGCCGTGAGAGTTGGAGTTGAGTTTTGAAGGTTGAATAGAATTTTCTGGACAGAGGAGAAAGGGATATGGGGAAGAGCATGTGGTAAACCAAAGGTGTATCAGAGGACAGGGCTCAGGCCAAGTTCCTACAGCTGGAGCGAGGATGGCAGTGAAGAAGTGTCCCCAGCCTTGGCCTGCCCTCTCTCTCCCAATGCCAGGCACTAGAGAGCCAATGAAGGCTTTATAGAAGCAGAGTGGCCTGGTTGGTTCTGGTTTGGTAAGATGGGTCCGGGGTGGGGTGGGAGGCAGCTGCTTAGAGGGGCCATGAAGGCCAGTCAGAGAAGTGCCCCCAAGTCCCTCTGGGTCTTAGATCCAGAGCTGAGGGCACTCTGGTGTGTCCTGAGGCCTCTCCCTCTCCCTCCTGACCCTTCCCTGCCCCTGGGATGGCTTAGGCAGTGTGTCTTCCCTGTAGCCTAAAGTCCTCCTCCTCTTCCTCCTTCCTGGTGTCTCCAGAAAGGTCCAGACTCAATTCAAATGAGCTCACTTGCACTGAGCTCACACCTTCTGCCACTCCTTGGCAGCAGCCTTGACATCTCTCCTGGGATGAGGATGTGGGGCCCGGGGTGGTAACTCCAGCACTGGGTGAGCATGAGGGAGGAGCTGTCCAGCCCCCCAGTGCCTCCTTGGTGTCTCCTCCCAAAGCCCCAGGAGGCTCACTGGGCAAGTGAGAGACAGAGGCTGGGGACCCCCAGGACAGGGACAGGGAGTGCAGGGAGATGCCCTCTAAGTGGCCCTCAGGAGAGGTGGACAGAGAGGTG
>VBSM01002153.1:9525962-9538892 GCA_008086735.1 Cheirogaleus medius | reverse complement strand
TGTCACTTAACGTAGTATTTTCAAGGTCCGTCCCTGTGGTCGCAAGTATCAGTACTTCGTTGTGTGACAGCCGAATGACACCCCATCGCGTGGACGGACCACGCTGTGTGGCCACTCATCTGGCGATGGACATTCGAGTGTTTCCACTCTTTGACTGTTACGAATGGCACTGCTATGAGCTTCCGTGTGCAGATTTTTGTACGGATGGATGTTTTCGGTCCTCTTGGGCATGTGCCGAGGAGTGGAATTGCTGGGTCACAGGGTGACGCTACGTCTGACTGCTCGAGGGAAGGGCCTTCGACGCGGCTGTGCCGTTATGTGTAAGGTCCAATCTGAGTTCCCCAAGCTCACTCACTTCCCTGTTGGGGTTTAAAAAATAACAAAAATCCTTTGCAGCGGAAGAAGCATCTGCCTGTGCGGCCAGAAAGCCTAGAGGATCGTTCCGGGGCGTTTGTCCCTGCTCAGCCTGGAGCTCCGCCCCTGAGTCCCCTGTGTGCCAGCTCCTCCGTCAGGGAGAGAGTGGAGATGATGAGGATCCCAGAAAGTCCCACGCCCGCTGCTTCAGTCCCGGCCGAGGTCTGCAGGAGGGCACTGTTATTTCTATGGCCAGCTTTTGGATGAGGAAGTTGGGGCTCAGAGAGGTTACAAGACTGCTGAATGTCACACAGCCCTGGATGTGAACCCAGGCAGCCCAACTCCAGGGTCTGTGCCCGTCACCACGAGTCTGCACAGCCAGTGCCCCTCGTCCCTGAGGTGGTGGGGGCCGAGGTGCGGGTGGCACCGTCTGCCCGCTGGTGTTTCGTGGGTAGAGGGGTCTGGTTCCGCTTGGAGAACCCGGAGGTGGAGGTTCCATGCCCATGGCAAGAGGCTGCCTTCCTTTGGCCCCAGGGGAAGAAAGGGGTAAGGACAGGGCACGCTGCCAGCTGCCCAGCCCCCTGCCCGTGCCCCTCGCCTCAGCTGGCACCGACGTCGGTTCATGTCGCCCAAACCCGCCGGCTGATTAGCCCCAGCCGCCGTCCCCAGGAGGCTCTCGGAGCATGGAGATGAGCTGATTACTCAAACAGCAGGGCCCCTGTCTCCCTCGGCCCCCTGCCTGCCTCCCCTGGGCTCTGTCCTCAGCTAGAGGGCCTCGTGGGGAGGGAGGGACAGCTGGGCACAGCCCCACTGAGGCCGCCCTTGCTTGAGGGCGAGGGAGTGTGGGAGGCTCCTGGCTGGTCCTTCTCAGGCGGCGTCTGCCCAGGGCGTCTCTAGACCCCTCCCGGGGCCCTGGGAGGCCACCGCCTTTTAACAGCGTTGGTGACATGTGCTTTCTGTATCATACACTTCACGCCTCTAAAGTATCCAACTCTGTGACTTTCAGTAAGTTTAGAGAATTGTGCGACCACCACCACGATCTAATTTTATACATTTTCGTGACTCCAAAGAGGAACCGGGTGCCCACGTCCACTTGTTCCGCTTCCAAGCCCGGCCCCAGGCGACTGCCGCTCTGCTTTCTGTCTCTAAAGACGGACACTCTCTGAGCATTTTACGATCACAGAATCACACGCTGTGCGGTCTTTCATACCTGTCACCTTTCACCTAGCGTGTTTGTGAGGTTCATCCGTGTCATGGCAGGTGTCGGCGTTTCGTTCCTTGTCGTGGCTGAATCGCATCCCGTTGTGTGGACGGACCACAGGCTGTTCATCCGTCCACCTGTGGGTGGACATTTGGGTTGTTTCCACCTTTGGGGCCATTACGAATAATGCTGCCGTGCACACTGGTGTGCAAGTCCTTGTGTGGACGCGTGTTTACATTGCTCTCGAGCGTGCCGAGGAGAAGAATCGCTGGGTCACAGGGGCATCTAACGGTTCGAGGGACTGCCGGATGCATTCACCGTGGCTGCACCATTTTACGTGAGGGTCCAGTCTGAGTTCTCCGTGGTCACTTTCCTGTTAAGATTTCCCTGGTTTTAAAAAAGAAAAAAAAATGCAGCAAAAGAAACGCCACCTGTCCCACCAGGAAGCCTAACTCTGGGTTTAACTTTCTGAACAGCTGCCAAGCCGTTGTCCAGAGCGGCTGCTCCGTTTCCCGTGAGGGTTCAGTCCCTCCCACATCCTCACCAAGGTTTTTGTTTACAGCTGTCCTGGCGGGTGCGAAGTGGCATCACGTTGTGGCTTTGATTTTCATGTCTCTGGTGGCTAATGATGCTGAACATCTTTTCTTGTGCTTGTTTTGGCCATTTCTATATCTTCTGGGGAGAAATGTCTATTCAAATATTTTGCTCATTCTTAATTGGGTTATTTGTTGTCTTATTATTGAATTGTGAAAGTTCTTTATATATTCTGGATACGAGTCCCAGGCGGGCATCTAATGTCTCTAATCCCAGCGCAGGCCAGATCTTGAGGTGGTGAGACCCCACGATGGGCCTCTTCGCAGACCACAGAGTCAGTGCCTACTGGAGCCACAGGCCCCTGCCTGCTCCGCTGGGGAGGGCTCGGAGGAAAACCTCGGGGCCCCGGGTGCCTCTGGGTCCCTGACGGCTTGGGATTACAGTCGGGGACAGGGGAGAGGGAGAAAGCCCAGGGGCTGGGTCTGCTCTTCTGACAACTGCCTGGGAGGGTTGGGGGGACCTCGCCTCTGGCCCCTGACCCTTCTTCTTTCCAGCAAGGGGGTCCCCAGAACCCAGGGCCTGTCCCCTCAGAGCCTCCAAGTCTGACCCCAACCCTGGCTCTCTGCAGAAGTTCTCAGAGCAGCCTTTGGGTCCATGTCCGGCTGCAGAGCCCCAGGCGGGAGCCATCGGGTCCCTAGAGCACACTGTCCTCCCACACCAGCCATCCAGCTCCAAAGACACCAGTGTGGACTCGGGGAGAAGGGGATATGTCTGTCCCTCTGGGCTGCCATCTACCCTTCCCACTTTGGGCCTGGGTCCTGTGACCCTGTGGCCTTTGCTGGAGAAAATTCCCCAGCAAAAGGGGTTTCCTCGGGCCACGTGGGAGGCCTGACTTTGGCTCTGGTGCCTGCTGCTGACCGCAAGCAGCCAGAGAGCAAAGAGACGGTCGTTTTCCAAAGTGCTTCCTGGGCATGACTGAGTCAGAAGCCCCGGGTTCAAATCCATCTCTCCCTGCCACTCGGAAGGTGACACTGTTGATCTTTCTGCACCTCAGTTTGCCGTTCTGCAAGTGGGACGTGATCCATCTCGCAGCGCTGGCCGTGGTTAGAATCAGGGAGCCCAGCAGTGAAGCCGGCTGAGAAGGTGGCCTGGGGCTTCCCCTTCATGACAGTGTGATGACTCTCGTCCTCTGAGGCCCACCCGGGTGTCACCTCCTCCGAGTGGGGCCAGGGCATTCTCCTCTGGGTTTCTCAGCCCTGTGCGTGGCCCGGGTCCAAGCTCTGGTCCTGAGGGGCTGTCCTTGTCTGTCTGTCTCCCCTGGCTGATCTGGTGGCTCCTTGGGGACAAGGGTGTGCCGTGATCACCTCTGTGTCCCCAGCTCCTCTGAGCCGGGCGATGGGGACTGAATGGCTGAACCGATGATCCCTCCTCCCTTGGGGCTTCCCGATTTGAGGACCCAGAGACTGGGCACAGGCTCTCTGGACAGGTGGGCTTCATCCTGATCTTAGGTAGCCGAAGATGGCACTGGGCTGGGCGCAGGGCAAGCGGAGGCAGGCACGGGGCCACCCGGCGTGAGCGGGACAGGAGAGCCCCTGCGCCGGCTCCGTGCTCTGCCCTCCCTGTTGGGTGTGGGCTTGGCAGGTGCTTGTTGGGTTTTGCTAGAATGAGGCCAACCAGTGCTTGTCCCTCATTCTCAGTGTCTCCCATCCTGGCTTGTCCCTGACTCCCCCAGGGGAGGGTCTCTTACCCACCCCAGCCCCGGGTGGCCCGTGCCCCATCTTTGCCAGATGGGAGTCCCAGTGGGGCCGCACCACCCCTGGGACTTGATGTCACAGCTCTCCGACTCTTAAAAGGAACAGTACCTGGTGGGAAGGGGCCAGCTCAGTGTGCGTGCCTCCTCGGCCTGGATGTCCCCCTCTGGGAGCCTCCGGTGACCTCAGGCAGGTGGACCCAGCTCCCTGTTCCCAAACTCAATGGTGTCCTGGCACCATCACACTCTGTGTGTTTCCCGACCCGTAAGGTTTGGGTCAGACACATGCTGCTTGCTAGCAGGCCACCCCCAACCCCGGACCTGCCTTGAGCGAGAACGGCGGAAACCTTCCCACGGGGCGGTGTCCCTTCTGTAACTGAGCTCTGGCTTCCGATCCAGCCTCAGAGGGTTGACAGTGACTTTCTGAGCCTCAGCTCCTTGCTGTCCTGCTATCTTGTGAGCATACAGAGACAGACAGACTTAGAGCGCACTTGGGGCAGTGCCTGGTGCCATAAACAAGTGAACCTGCCACCAGGTGAAGCCCTTGCGCTCTGACCCTTCCCTCAAGTCCCTGGTGTGCCGGCTGTGGCCTTCGGCTGTCCCCTCTGTGGACCGAGGTGGCAGCGGCAAGAGTGGGGCCCACCCGCTTCTCGCTTGAGGCCTTGGGGCGCAGGTGGGTGCAAGTTTCCTCCCAAAGTTGGCCAAGGGGAGTTCTAGGTAGGCTCGCCAGGTAAAACACGAGACCCTCAGTTATTCAGATAAACAATGAGTAATATATACTAAAAAAAATGATTGGGGTTGATCTGAAAGTCACACTGAACTGGGCATCCTGTGTTTCTGTGAATTCTGACAGTCCTGGCTCTCAGCTTTGTCCTGACTGGCCAACCCGGGCCTGGGGCCAGCCCTGGGCTGGCGGACATAGACCTGGTGTTAGCACTGGTTTAAGCCAGTCGGGGTTCACCCTGGGGTTGGGGATAGGGTGTGGGGTCGACCCTTCCTGCCAACTACCAGGCCAAAGGGCTTGGGGCTGCTGCGGTGACCACCTGGGTCCCCCAGGACTGGGGAGGCACCAGTTACTGTGCGTTCCTCTGCCCACCGGGGGACTTTGCCTGGAGTGGACAGTCCATAGATCGGTGGGCCGTGCCCTGCTGTGAGGAGGCTCTTAGGGCAGGGACGGTGGAGGTGAAGTGTGTGCACACGGCAAATGGTCAAGTTTGGCAAACGTGGCCTCTGCGGAAGCAGCAGGAAGCCCCGGCCCAGAGTCTCCTCCGCCCTGGGCTTCCCGGCCGTGGCCGCAGCCAGCTCTACTGGTGAGGCTGGGCAGAGTGACTCTCAGCTGGCCTGCCTCGGAGGTCAGAGTGACCGTGAGCTGGGCCCTGCCTGCTGCCCTGCCTGGCTGGCAGCTCCTGTGGCCCCTGGCTGCCCGTCCCTGTGGCCTGCACAGGGTCAGGGGCCTGGAGCTCCCGGGCTCTGGGCCGGGGCCCCCCAGAGCAGACTCGCTTTGTCTAATGGCCTCGATGTCACAGCAGGGAAGGGGATAGACGAAGCCCTTGGCGTTGGGGAGCTCACATCTCATGGGGGAGGCTGAGAGTAAGGAATACATCGACAACATAATTCCAGGGAGCCGTGTGTTCTAGAAGGAAATAAAATGAGGGAAAGAGAATGGGGAGGGGTCTTGGGAGAAACTCCCTGGAGAGTTTTTGCCGGGAGGCCTCTCCGAGGTGAGTTTTGAGCTGAGCCTGGTGGATGAGAATTTCTATAGGGTCCAGAGAGGCTAATGCCACCAGGGCGGGACAGTGCGATGGGGAGGGAAGATGTGTCTGAGACGTTGCTTTGGGGACAAAGTAGACACAAGCATTCCCAGCTATGGAAACCACCTAGACAAAGGCCCTGAGGTTGGAAATAGCCCACGATCCAGCCCAACTGGGTTGGCTTGCGGCTGACAAAGCTGTTATTTTATCAGTGTTGGGATCTGCTGAGAGACGTGCTTCCCCACACCCCTACTGACCATACATGCAGCTCAAGCCAGGGGCAGCCCCGCGGGGAGAGCTAGGCAGAGGGAATGGCACGTGCAAATGCCCTGGGGCGGGCAGGAGCTTGGCCACACGGGCGTCAAAGGACTTGCAGAGCAACACGAGGGAAGGGTAGGAATTCCCAGAGGTTGGCAGAGTCCACATCAAACTGGACCATAGGCCTTGGGGATGGGTTTGGATTTGAACCAAGATATGCTTGTCTCCTCAAATGCTGTTATGATATCAGCGGCTTAGAACATGGAGAAGGATGTGACCTCAGTCCCATGTGCTACGTGGTTCTAGTGTCCCTCCGTCCCAGACCCCAGAGAGCTCAGGGATGCCTTTCTGTAAGACAGGGCTCCGGGGGCGCGGGGTGTTGGGTGTGGCTCGACACATCGGCTGTGTCCGTGGACCTCGTTCCCGGGGGCAGAGGAAGGAGGCTGTGGGGTTTGGGGAAGCAGCCAGAGGCCAGGCCACCAGGGATCTGCTTCCAGCGACGCCGAGGGGCAGAGCTGACCAGATGAACTTCTTGTGGCGTACACGGCACCTAGATCTCTGTTTTCTTTTTTAATGGTAATGTTTACAAATCAAGACTTGAAAAAAGAAAAATCCAGATTTCCAACTTGCTTGAACAACAGAAAACTCTGGCAGCCCCAGACCCGCGTTCCCACCCGCCCAGCGCTGGTTGGAGCCATGCTCTCCCGTCGTTGCCACAGACCCCACGGCCCCCTGTCGCCTCCCACCGGCTCCCTTCCCTCCTGTGCCCCAGCCTGGTGCCTGTGCGCACGCCGGGTCACGGCTCCTGCTGGGGGCGGTGGGAGCCACTTTAGTGTGGACCCAGGGTAACAGTATTAGGATGGAGTGGGGACGGGGATGGGACGGGTGTGCCAGGACCCACCGAATTGTGGTCACCCCACACCTGGGTGCTGACAAGTCTTGACCCCAGGCGGTGGGCGTGGGATCCAGGGAGGGAGCTGGCCCACCCCTAGCCCGGACTGGTCCTGCTGGGTTTCTCACGATGAGGCTGTGTGCTTGTCACCATCCCCTGCCTCCTGTCCCTGCTCCGTCACGCCCTTCCAGCTGACCTTCCATCTGCAAGGAGCCTCTTCATGTCTGGATCGGACTCTCCATAAATTGTGCCGCAAATCCGGCCGGAAGGTTGTCATCAGCAGTAATTAAAGGCTTCCCACCCTACCCCAGGGCACCCCCTGTCTCGGGAGCCTTCGTTCCTGGATGTGTGGGTGGCAGGGAGGCCTTGGTCCCCAGGGCATCGCTCTCCCTTTGCCTCTGTGCATCTCGAGTCCCTGAGTCATGACCGGCCCGACCCAGGTCCTCGGTGACTCAGCAGCCCTGCGACAGTGTCTGTGGAAACCGGAGCTGCTCAGGGCTTTGCGGGAGGAGCCTGCGGGCCCTGAGATGTCGTCTCCAGCCCGCCGTGGGAGGCAGGAAGGAGCCGGGCAGGTGCAGCAACGTGCACGGGCGGGTCGTCCCCCAGCACAAACGGTCTGTCCCTGCCCGTCCCTGGACACGCCGCTTCCAGCTGCTCATCTTCCCTGGAGCACGACCCTTCTGTTCTCGTGGGGTGTGGCCTTCTTTTCTTCCTTGTGAGGAGAAAGTGCTTCGGGAAGGAAGGGAGGTCACGGGTGGCTGGGACGTTGCAGGCACCGGCCAATTCTCATCCCGCTGGGGTGCTGGGCCCGGCTAGCCCCGCTGTCCAGGAGGAAACTGAGGCCCGGTCACGTGGCAAGGTGACATTCCTTTTGAGGTTGATGCCAAGGGTCCTCCCTTCCACCCTGAAGCCCCCACTGCTGTCCCTTCACTCTTGGGCTCCTATGACGTGTGGCGTTGAGAAGGCCAGGCACTGTAGCTAGCCGGGCTGGGGGCTCCAGGTGTGGCCTGTGTGTGTCTCCCACCCCCAGTCACCGGGTCTGCCTGGCCCTTTCTGGTGGGAGCTGTTGTCCTCAGGGTCTGGGATGGCTGGGCCCTTCCAGTGCCCGACTTTCAGCTGGGGCTAAACTGGTGGCGGGTCTTCAACTGGGCATAGACAGACATTTTCTACCCTGTGCGTCCCTCCCGGTCCGTGCTCGAGCTACAGATATGCTTTAAAACGTAAAATAATACCTTCTGAGGGTTTTGAACTGGGTGCTTTACCTGCGGGTTTGAATGGCAGGTCTTCAACCTAATGACCTTGGGCCAAGGGCAAGTTTCTCAACCTCTCTGTGCCTTACTTGCTCATCTGGCAAATGGGGGTAGTGACAGCACCATGGATTGAGGGACTTCACAGGCACAGGGCCCTCAGTGCAGGGCCTGGCTCTGAGTCAGCCCTGGGCGTGGCTGCGGCCCCCTCACTTCACCTTCACGGCCACCCTGTGAGGTTCGTATTGTCATTGGACCCATTTTCTAGTGGAGAAAACTGAGGTCCTGAGCGAGTAAGCGGCTTTCCCCGAGGTCAAGCCATTATTTTAAAATCCTGAAATAATAATGTTATGAAGGTGATCAGGGAGAGTGAACTAGCACAGCCCACCCTGTCCCCGCCAGGAACACTGAGTCCTTCCCCTCCCCCCCTGCAGCGACAGTCCCACCCCCAGCCTTCCCTGGCCCAGGATCCAGCTCCCCACAGCACCCCCGACTCTGGGGCAGCCCAGGGAAGCCGTGCCGGGGATCCCAGCTCTTTTGGGGAGGTTTATGCCCCCGAAGCCTCTTGTCCCATGAGGAGACATCTCAGTCCCCTGCCACCCAGTTTCCATGGAGTTCAGAACAGCCCTGGACCCCTTTCGGCCCTGCCCTGCAGGTGGCCTGACACACGTGTGGCCTGGCGTGGCTGGATTCCGAGAGGGTGTTTGAGCGTCCTATATTTCCTCACCACGCATGTGCGCACACACCGCCCGGGTGCAGCCTGCGCGGTGTCTGGGTGTACGGGAACCCACCCATGCACATCAGCTTGGTAAATTTACCTTCTTCATTGTGGAAAATTTCAAAACCGCACAGCAGAGAGGGCCGAGCCGGGATTCCCGCGTCCCCACCCTCGGTTTCGGCTGCAGTGGCGTTTTGCCCATCTTGCTTGGTCGCCTCCTTGCGGCGCCCTCTCCTGCCTTTTCCCTTTCGGCTGGAGCATTTCAAAGCAAATTGCCGACATCATACCATGCATATCGTTTTTTAAAAACTTTACTTTTGGAGTCATTATAGAGTCACAGGAAATTGCAAAGCGAGTACAGAGTGGCCTGTGTACCCTTCACCCCGTTCCCCCCAGCGGTTACGTCCCACATCGTCTACAACGTTGAATTCAAACATCAGGATCTGTAGTGTCAAAACTCAGAAGTTGACATTGGTAGAATATGCGTGTATAGTTCCGTGCCATTTGCCACATGTTAGAGTCACATAACCACCACCCCAAACAACAGAGCCCTGTCACCACCAAGATCCCCAGATAGTCACACTCACCCCCTGCCCCACAGTCCCTGACCCCTAACGGTCACGCATCTGGTCTCCATCTCCATAATTGTGTCATTCGAGAAGGTCATAGAAATGGAATCATGGCCGGGTGCAGGTGGCTCACAACCGTAATCCCAGCACTTTGGGAGGCTGAAGTGGGAGGATCGCTTGAGCCCGGGGATTCGAGGCTACACTTCAACCTGAGTGACAGAGAAAGACCTGCTCTCTCTCTCTTTTTTTTTTAAGAGACTGCAATTATCTAGTATGTGACCTTTGAGATTGGATGTTTCCCCACACAACATCATGCCCTTGAGATCCGTCCAAGTCGCAGCACGTCAGCACAGTGCTGTTTTATCAGTACTGTTCAGTGGTATTCCGTGGTGTGGACGGAACACAGCTTGCTGAACCATTTGCCTACTAAGGGGCATCCGGATTATTTCTAGTTTTTGGATATTATGAATAAAGCTGCTATAGGAGTCTGTGTGGCTATCACTTTTCTTTTCTCTGGGATAAATGCCCAGGAGCAGCGGTCCCCAACCCTTTTGGCAACAAGGACTGGTTTCATGGAAGATAATTTTTCCCCGGCTGGGGGCGGTGATGTGAGCGACAGGGAGCGGCTGTAAATACAGACGAAGCTTCGCTTGCTCGGCCACTGCTCACCTCCTGGTGTGCAGCCAGGTTCCCAACAGGCCCCAGACTGGTACCGGTCCATGAGGCCTGGGGGCTGGGCACTGCAGCCCGGGAGTGTGACTGTGAAATGTCTAAGTCGATGTGCAGTTTTTAGGAAACAGACAAGCTCTTCTCCCGAGGGGCTGCACATCATGGCGAAGGGAAGCAGCTATTTCTGGGAGCCCAAGGAGCTGCCCCGGGGATCCTGAGTAGCCCGTGCTCAGTTCACACTGTCGGCACTTACTGCGTCCCAGGGGAAGACCCTGGTGGGGGGAGCACAGACCCTGCGGACAGGAGGGGAGGGGCAGGCCCAGGGGCCAGGTTGACTCAAGTCCCGCCTCCTGACCTTTGCCCCAGTCGCCTCTTCTCCCCAGCACAGGTGGAGCTGTTGCTCTGTTGCCAGCTGAGTCCCCTTGGCCCCAGTGGGGTGGCCCTGCCTTCCCTAGCATCTCAGTCCTGTGTGGGGTACCCCAAACCAGCCTCATCTGCACCCTAGAATCCCCAGACCCCTGTCACCTTGAGAAGCAGTGGGGGACACACAGAAAACTCATTCCTAGTTCGCCCCCTTCCCCGCAGCAGGCTCTGAGCCTCTGCGCCTCGCCGTGCTTTGGGGAGGGAGGATGCCCGCGGTGGTGAGGGTGGCGATGCCCGTCTGCCAGGCGCTGTGGCTTGAGTAGATGATCTCGTGGTGGTCATGACCGCCCTGCAGCTATTACTAATACTTAGACAGGCACCACTGGAAGCTCAGCTGGGTGGGACCTGGGTCACAAGGGGCAAAACCGGGATTCGAAACCGTGTCCATCTGACCCCAAAACCAGAGTGTTTCCCAGCTGAACTGGTTAGGAGGGTCTTTTGCCAGCTGTTGGAGAGGGCTTGTCTTTCAAGCCCAGGATGGCGTAGCCTGGGCCTCTGAGCTGTCTGGACTCGAGCACTAGCTGCCCCGCTGCCTGGCTGTGGGTCCTCGGTGGTCTGGGTGCCCTGCCACAGGGTCCCCTGCTCAGGAGCCCCTGGAGGGGCCCAGTGTAAACCCCATGGTCTACTCCACCTACAGCTCTTGAGTGAAATCTTTGTTCAGGCCTGAAGTCCCGGGCCTACCCTTATCTCACACCTTAACTCCCGTGCTGTGTGAGCCCAGGCAGGTGACTCAGGCTCTCTGGTCCCCCTTGTCTCCTCTATGTGGGGAAATCAGTCTTTTCCCTCCCAGGCAGGACTAGCCGTCGACAGATTGCTAACCTGAAAGACGCCCAGTGGTCAGAGGGGGACGTTTGGACTGGCAGTGAGGCCCCTGCACCCCTGACCCCGGGCCTGGCCCTCGTCCCTACACGCAGTGTGACCTGGAGCAGCTTGCTTCAGCTCTGGGTGTCCTTCTCCACTTAGCAAAGGTGGCTCTTGGGACGGATTTGGGGAGTCGGCTGAGGACACAGCTCTCTGTGCTCTGTGAAGCACCGCACGAACGTGGGGCTCTTCTCTCCCATCAAACCACAGTGCGGCGCTCTGTGTTTTCTCACTGTGAGCCTGTTTCTCTTCTGTGGCTCCAATTTCATTTTTTAAAGTCGAGCCGGGCACGTGTGTTTCTGATGGAATCACGGTGTCCACACGGCTGGCGGGGTGGGGAGGGGGATTCCCTGCTCCGTGCGTGTTGAGTTTGACAGCGTTTCCGGGGCATCCGCCGGGGGCCAGGCCCAGCGCTGGGGACAGAGAGGGGAGCCAGTCTGCCCTGGAGGGGCCCCCGGCGCACTGGGGAGTCAGGAGGAGACAGCCCGTCATGCTGAGGGGTGGCATGGGCAGCATGGAGGGGTCTCGCAGGAGGAAACCTGAGCCGGCCAGGTTATGGGGACAAAGGCCACCCAGGGGACTTGCTTTGGGGGTCGGGTAGGCAGAGCAGTGGAGAGGGATGTTCCAGGCAGAAGGGACAGCACAAGCAAAGGCCTCGAGGTGCGAGGGTGCGGTCACACACCCCTCTCATGTCCCCCGGGTGTGCGAGTTGCTGGGATCCCCCTCCACGCTGGTCTCCCTGCTGCTTCTGCCACGTCCAGTTTGCCCTTGGGCCTGTAAGGTGTCCTTCCCTAGCCTTAAGGTTTTCCAACACCACCCATCCATTCATCATCTATATTTGTCCATCTGTTTATTTATTCATTTACCCATGCATTCATATGTTCATCTGTCCATTCATCACCCACCCATCCATCCATCCACCCATCTATCCATTTAATCACCCATTTATGCATCCACACAGGCATCCATTTGTCCATCCGTCTGTTTGTCCACCCATTCATCTGGCCATCTGCCTGTCCATCATCTATTCATCCAGCTACATATTCATCCATTTATCTATCTATCCATTTATTCGTGCATCCATCTATCCATTCATCTCTGTTCATTCATTGTCCACCCATCCATCCATCCATCCACCCATCTGTTCACTTATTCATACACACATCCATTCATTCATCCACCTGTTTATGCATCTAACCATCCGTTTATTCATCCATACGTTTGTCCATCTGTCTGTCTGTCCATCCTTCCAGCCATGACCTACTCAGCCAGCCAGCCACACATCCAGCAGATATTTCTCGAGTGCTGATCATGCGGCAAGCTCTGCTGGGCAGACCCTCCCTGGGGAGGCACAGTGCAAGAGCTGAGCAGATGTGGGCTGAGATTTGCCTCACTCCCTGCTGGGGCCTTGCCCAAGACGGGCACAGACTTGCCCCTGGGGTTCCTCCCCGCCCTGGGTTGCCCGTTCTTGTTAAGAGGGAGGCGGCCCTCACGTCTCGGCTTGGGAAACTGTCCCTGACATTCTGCTCTTGAGAGCGTCATCTCTCCAGACAGAGGGTGAGGAAATCAACCCAGACCGCAGGTGGCTGCGCTCTCCCCACTGCGCTTGCCTGGAACGCCACCGCTCGCTGCCTTTCTGGGGACGGATGTGAGCCCCAGTGTTCAGCCACTGCTGACGATCTGCCCAGCTTTCCTCCAGCCCC
>VBSM01002153.1:9507452-9517952 GCA_008086735.1 Cheirogaleus medius | reverse complement strand
CTCTCTCTTGCCACCTCGCTCTCTCGGGTGACTCTTGTGACTGTTGGCAAATAGCTCCCCGAGGCAGACAGCCCCTGCACGTGATCTCCGAGTCTCGTCTGTGCTCCTGCTGGAGCCGCTGCCTACACCCCTGAGCATCGGCTTGGGACACAGGTGACATTTGTCTTCATTAAGGTGCCTGGCTCTGGAGCCAGCCACAGGACCAGCCTTGTGTTGGGAAATGAGCACCCCGTGGACCCCCAGAACCGGGTCGCCTCTGGTGCCCGCCCGCACTCGCAGGTCCTTCCTGCTTCTCCAGGTCTCTCTCAAGCTCCAGAAGTAGGGTGCTGGGCTCTCTCCTTCCTCCCAGCGGGCGACACCGTGTTCCTTTTGTTGGCAGGAGTGGATGTCCCACCTGCTGCTGACGCCATCAGTACCCTCGCAGGGACAGCAAAATAAATTCTAGGCCACCCAGGATCATTCAGTCACTCCACGGGCATCACTCGACAGAATGTTTTTATTAAAAACAAAAACCAAAAAAGTGCCTTTGACCCAGTGCCCACACCTTGGGGACTCTCTCCTGTAGACAGGTCAGGGCAGCGTCGCTGGTCGAGTCAAGGGCCAGAAACAGCCGAAATACCCACGGCTGGGGAAGGGGCCAACACCTGAAAACACGTCGCAGGTCGTCCGTCACCAACGGGAAGTATGAGGAGGCTGCTAAGAGGAATGAGATTGATGTCTCCGTACGGAATCAGCCTGTTTCTGTAAAAACGGAACAGACCACATAGGTGCAGACGGATGACTGTGCAGAAAGAAAGGTCCAGAGGAAAACTGCTCGGTGGTTTCTCCCCCAGGGAAACGTGGGGGTGCGGAGGGGCCCTGGGGGTTGCGAGGTTAGAGGGAAAGGAAAGAGATCTGGCTCTTTCTTTGTTCACACTCTTTGCTGTTCGGCTTATTTCAAGGAACACACATCGCTTCTATAGCTCAAAAGGAAAATCCAACACAACATATTTTTAGAAACGTACCGAGCGAGGCTCTGCGCTCTCGGCGGCGGTGGCTGCATTTGTCGAGCGTGTTCTCTGGGGCTGGAGCCGTGCTCGGCTCTCAGGGACCCTCTGCAGGCACCGTGGGGCGGGTGCTTTTATCATCGTGGTTTTTTGCATGAGCACCCAGGCTCAGAGAGATTGAGTGACTTGCCCAAGGGGGCACAGCGCAGCTGGCAGGCCTCACAACTGGTACCTGGGGACAGAGAGAGGAAAGGCAGGGTCTTCTGTCACATCGTCAGTTACCACGTTGGGGAGGGCAGAGCGAGGGGTCGGCGACGAAGCGACAACCTCAGCTGTCGAGGAGTTGGGTGGGAGCGCCTACCTACGTGCGCAATGTCTGCGGAGTGCCGAGGCTCCGCCACCCACAGAGGAAGGGGACGCCAGCCGCCCACGTTGTCCAGCCTTCCCACTCAGCTCGGTGTCTCTTAGCACGAATCGATGTTTACGGGGCCGGGAGGAGACGAGCCACAGAGCGTAGTCCCCTTCCTTCCTCACCGCTCCTCCAGGTTGGAGCTTTCAGATGTGGACTCGGTCAGATGCCGGGTGGATCTGGCCCCTCTGTCGCCATCTCAACCGAGCCACGGGGTCCCAGGGCCCAGCGTCTGGCCAGGGAGGGCCATACCTTACAGGTGGGGCCAGCTCTGGGGACGGCTGCTGGGTTCTCTCTGCAGAGCCTCGACAGATGGCAGTGGACATTTTCTGCACTAAGTGGCCTGGGGTGACACGTGGGAACCGTGCAACGTGCTCACCTCCAAGCCCTGGCTAACGTTGAAGATGGCTGGAAATACCCAGCTATGCTTAGAAACCCTACGGGGAAATAAGGTTTTGTCGCTACTACAGTAACTCATTCAGCAGAGACTTTGCGAGTGCCTGCTGGGCCTCAGGCATGGCGCAGCCGAGGCCTGTGGCATATGGTCTGAACAAGAGTAGAGTCTCTGCCTTGCGGGGCTCACGTGCCAGGAGCGGGGAGGCAAAACCACCCCGAGAACAGATGAGTGAGGACGCTGTCATTTGAGTGGAGACATGAATGATGAGAAGGGCTGCGAGGGTCTGGGAGAAATGGTATTCCAGGCAGAAGGAATAGCATGTGCAAAGGCCCAGGGGCAGGGAAGAGCTTGATGCCTTTTTGGGATGGATGGGGTACCGATGCGGGAGCAGCATGGGAATTTCTGGCCATATTTGATCTATCACAGTAGGCTGTGACGCCTGGGGCCAGCAACTTAACCTCTCTGTGCCTGACCTTCTTCCTCTGTGAACTAGGTCTTTTGGCATCTGTGTCATAGAACTGTTTGTGAGGATCAAACAGATGATGCCTCCAAAGTGCTTAGCGTACTGCTCTTTCCTTGGGAAGTGCCCAGTGAACAGGAACCGCTGTTATTGCTGCTGTTATTAATATTATTATGGTCATCATAGTGGGAACATAGCAAATATTGGATGGATGGATGGATGGATGGGTGGATGGATGGGTGGGGAGGGATGGATGGGTGGATGGTGGGTAGATGGGTGGGTGGTGGGTGGATGAGTGGGTGGTGGGTAGATGGGTGGGTGGAAGGATGGGTGGAGGGATGGACAAATGGCTTTTGATGTTCAAACAATATGTAGTCCCGCTGACGTACCTGCTAATGATAAGTCATCTTACTTCACAGGGTTCACAATAAGCAGCTCTCTTTGCTGTTGAGTTCAGACACCCTGATTTCCAAAGAGACCTGACCTCTTGCTCAGTTTACTTTTTCATCATCTAAGTTTGTGTGGGAGGATGGGAAGGGAGCGTGAGGGTGAGGCAGTTCTGCTGCAGGCCTTGTGTATAAGAAGTTATATTCGAGCTTGTGTGTGCATGTGTGCTCACACACACACGCACACACACACACACACATACCCCTCCAGACGTAACCAAACTCTAGCAATTGTGACAAACAGCCGAGCTTGTCGCTGGAGAGTTAATCAGCAAGAGGAGCTTGCCGACACACGTCCCCCTGGGGCGGGCAGCTGTGAGGGGTACCCCCGCCGCCGCCCCCCCAGGGCAGGACCCACCCCTATTCCTGAAGCCAGCGCCTGCGCCTGTCAATACCCACGTGCACAGGGCTGCTCGAGAGCCATGGTCAAGCGAGGGTGGAGGTGATCTTCTTGGAAGAGATGGCCTTGGAGAGCATTTGGGCCCTGGGTTGGGCCTCTGGGTTGAACTGTGAGGGGGTGGGGACCATTGCCACCTGCTAGTGTCATGTTTTCCTGCACCAGCCTGACACTGGGTGCGGGAGAGGCAGGGGCAGGAACGAGGCAGGGAGGGCGTGGAGAGGTGTCTGAGTTTTCCAGGGCTGCCACTGTAAACTGCCGCAAACCTTGTGGTGTAAAACAACACAGCTTTAGCGCCTCCAGAGCTCTGCAGTCAGGAGGCGGCAGGGCCCTGTCCCCTCTGAAGGCTCTGGGGAAAAGTCCCTCCTCGCCTCTCCCTGGCTCCCGAGGTGGTGTTGCTGGCAGCGCTGGGCGTTCCTTGGCTTGCGGCTGTGTCGCTGCAATCTCCACCGCCCTCCTCCCATGGCTTCTCTGTGTGTCCTCTCCTCTTCTTAAAAGGACACCAGTCGTTGGAATCCTGTATGATCTCATCTTAATTTGATGCCATCTGCAAAGACCCTATTTCCAATAAAGGGCACATTCACAGGTTCTGAGAGGACTTGAATTTTATGGGGACTCCATTTAACCCAGCGCGGGAGGGGCGGCAGAGGCAGGTGACGGGAGGGGAGAGAACCCAGGCTGCAGCCGCCGGGGATCCTGCAACACAGACTGGAAGCCACAGGCGGTGCTCAGGCAAGGACGGCCCCGTGATTCACTAGGGGATCCACATTGGCCCTTCCCCAAGGGGCAAGGAGCCATGGAGCCAATGGGGTGTGCTCACACCCTCCCCACTTCGCACATCCTGGGGACCCTGGAATCCCCTGCCCAGCAGCACAACCCTCACACCAAAGCCTCCCCAGACGCCTACCTGGATCTGCCCTGCTCAAGGTGGGCCGGCTCACCTGCGTGGGCGCCCCTCGCCCTAAGGGGCAGCTGTCTGGGGGGCTTAGGATGACACCCGGACTTTCGGGCTGGGGCGCCTGTCCATGTGCACGAGGCGGCTCGAGTGCAGAATGGAGAAGGTTGGGAAGCGGAGAGAGGTCCGCAGAACACCGCGGGGGCTGGGAGAATCCTAAATCCAAACCTGGCCTTCGAGGTTGTAGTGAAGGGTGTTTGTCAAAGAGGGAGCCTAGACGTGTTTGTTTACACCGCGTGTTATAACAGCTTGACTTATAGCTTTTCAACACATGGACACACATCCGTGAGCCTCCGTTTCTACCCTTGCCCTGGGCCTTGCACATGTTATGAGATGTGAGTTGAGTTGGAGGCATCTAGAAGTATCCAGACTCAGCCTTGGTCCTGTCACTGTCTGAATTCTGTTGTGTGCATGTGTGTGTGTGTGTGTGTGTATGTGTGTTAAATTTTTTAGTCTCCCTCATTAAAATATAAGCTTCATGTGACCTTTTCCTTCTTATCTGTAAAATGGGATTAGTAATAGTCGCTGCTTTCTAGGACTGTGGGGGAAGTGAAGGAGTTCGTGGTTGTGAGGCAGAGCCCAGGGCCTGGCACGCAGCAAGCACACCGAGTGTTCGCTCTTGTCATTCTTGTCATCTCTGTAGCCCCAGAACAGGGAACAGTGTCTGGCAGGCATGAGTGAATATTTCCGGAAGAAACGATGACGTGTGGCTGAGGATGCAGAAAATGGTGTCCCGCCCATCTCTCAGGCTCGAAGACTTTGTGCCCGAAAGCGGGTGAGACCAGGGGGTTGCATGGTTCTCCAAACAGCCCCAGAGGCACGTGTGTGCTCTCACATCCTAACGCCTGACCTTCCCCGGCAAAGCAGTGAGGCCAGATTTGCATGTTGAGACCATTCCTCTGGATGCTGCGGGGAACTGGACCAGGAAAGGGGCAAGAGTGGATGCAGGAGAGCCAGGAGGGAGGCCATTCTAGAAGACCAAGGACAGAGAGAGAAGGAAGCTGCTTCCAGGGCTGCCGAGGAAGTGGATGGGCAGGACTTAGGCTGGGATGTGGGAGGAAGGAAGGGACCAGGAGGGCTCAGGGATGGTGCCTGGTTTCTAGTCAGCACCTCTAGACTGACAGCTGGCAGACCCCAGACAGAAATCAGGTTTGTGGGGGTGGGCTCTTGAATTCAGTTTTGGATGAGTTGAATTTGAGGAGTCACTAAGACACCCAAGAATTAGACAACCAGGGTTTGAACCCCTGAACACCTAGTGACAGTATTACTTGGGCAAGCCTCCCTCACCCCTCTGAGCCTCAGTTTCTCCATCTGCAAAATGGAGTATTTGATCAGGTGATTGTGAAGACCCTATGTGGGAATATAAGCAAATTGCCCACGACAAGGCACCATAAGGGAAAAGTATGTGTCCTTATTACAAAGCATTCCGTCAGAAGCAACAGACACACAAGACAAACTGGCTTAAGCAGAAAAAGAATTTACTGTTCTTGTAACTGTAAAATCCAGGGAGTAGATCTGGTTCCCCCTCCAGCTGCATCTGGGGCTCAAGCATTGTCACAGGGCTACCATGTTTTTGAGGGTTCTGTATCTTTCTCAGGCACCTTCCATGTGTGTTCCCAGTGGCCACCAGCTCAGTAAATGCTGTGGTGGGTGTGGGAGGCTCTTTTCCTATAGTTCCAGTAGAAAAGTCTCAAGGAAGATTCTGATTGGCCCAGCTTGGTCAGGTGCCCATCCCAGAGCCAATCACTGTGGCCAGACCTGGGTCACATGACTTCCGGTTCCTGAAAGCAGCAGTCTAGCAAAACCAGCAGTCCAGCATCAACTGTCCATCATTACCAACCTGTCTCATGAAAATTTCTGGATAGGAAAAAATGGGAATGTAGTCTCTGGCTCACAGTAGGAACTCAGTTCATGGTGGTGGTTTTCATTAGCATTCTGGAGGGGGAACACTGAATGTCCTTCCATTTGTATGTTTTATAGTCCTTTATAAATGTGGGTTTCAGCTCAATAATCCCAAGTTCAATGGCATCCAGTTTTCTTCAGCCTTCTCCAGTCTTGCACCACACTTGGGAGGTAGACATGAGAGATCTGTCCTGGGGGCCTTGAGCCACCCCTCCTGCCTCAGGATGGGGAGGGGTCACACCATCCGTGGTCAGCTGTGAATGGGTCCTGAGCATCCCTGTCACTGACCAGGGACTCCCTGTGCCTCCGGGGGAAATTCCAGGGTTTCTGGTGTCCCCCACCAGCCACATCAAGAGAGCAGGTTCTGCAGTTAGACAAAGACCTTTGCGGTTCACAACGTCAGGGAGAAAATTCCAAAACCTCCAGGCGAGCTGCGATGTGGACGCTCCTTTCAACAACCCGGTTCTGATTGGAGCCTCCCGAGAACTCCCTGCCAATTAGCAGCCGCGCTGCGAAACCTGGAACTTTACAGCTTAGCAACGAGAAATCTGGGAGAACTCTGGAACTAATTTAAGGAAAGGGGAAGAAAAACACCAAGAAGGGAATTAGCAGCCAAGTAATCAGGCTGTGTGTTTTATTATTACCTTTGCTGCCAAGACAAGTAATGAACGTTTTCAGCATTAATTACCAGCAGAGAGGGAACCAGGGAGCTGGCTTGTCTCAAACTCTGGGGCTAATGTTTGCTTTTGTTTTGTTTTCCCTAAGCTACTGCTAGGGCAGGGATATGAACAGAGCTGAGACAGTGTGGTCAGAACAGGTACAGTAATTATAAAGCACACCGATCCCGGCAGCCACACCTTCCTCCCGGAGTCCCTTTGCCGGTCTTTCTCTGGGATCACCGTCCATCCTGTGGCATGGACACGAGCCTACCTGAAATGGGAACCCGAGTTCTGTGTGGTTTTGGAGGGTTTCTGTGATTCCAGATGAAGAACAGGTTGGAGGAGTCAGTGGTGTCAGTGGGGCCATTCGATGACTATTGAGTGTCATTCACATGTCACCACTGAGTCAGAGGATGTGAAACAGAAGTGAATGTCACAGACCCGCCCCTGCCCCTGCGGGCTGGCAGTCTAGCCAGGGGTGGGGGTGACTAGATATTAATAATCAGCTAATTATACAAATAGCCATGTGATCACAATTGTGCTGATGTCATGGAAGGAAGAGTGGGATGCTAGGGACAGGGTGATGGGTGAGGGGAGGGTTAGTTAGAAGGTCTTGGGTTATCCTGGCCCTGCTTGGAATTGCATAGGGGTGGAGCAGAGTGGGTTCCAGAGGGAGGCTGGACCAGGTGGACAGGGGCAAACCCACCAAAGACCTCCTGGGCCTGCAAAATTTAGAGTTTGTCCTAAAGCGATGGGGAAAATGAGAAACCATTTAGGTTTGCAAACTGGGCATGGAGCAATTAGGTTTACGATTTAGAAAGAGAGCTCTGGCTGTTGGGAACAGAGCGGATGGAGGGGTGCGAAGAACGTTGGGCCAGGGACCCCTTTGAAAGCCACTGAGATGACGTGGGTGGTACCTCCCAGGGGACCATAGGCACAAAGCCCCAGTACTTCTATGGGGTCCTGTTGATGGTTCTCCCTAGCTAGCTCTGCCCCAAAGCCTCATTTCCTGCAAGACACCTATTTAGATGCCTCACTGTCTGTGACATGGAGTGACCAGCTCATCCCGGCTGGCCCAGGACTTTCCTGGTTGTAGCACCTAAAGTCCCCAGTCCCAAGAAACCACTCAGTCCCTGGCAAACTGGGAAGGTTAGTCACCCTACTGGGGCATTAAGAGTCGGCTTCCCTTACCACATGGGGCTTCTGGGTACCTTCTCCCCAAGCAGCCCAAACACAGGCTCAGCCGCTAATTTGCTGTGTGGCCTCAGTCAAGTTACTTGACTTCTCTGGGCCACTGTTTCTTCATTTGCAAAATAAAGTGTGATCTGGAGAGCTTTTCAGTCTCCTGGCAGCACTGATTTCCTGGCCCTGCTATGGCATTTCAAAGATTATGAAAGACAAGGGCCATGTACCAACAGTGTGGCCTTGGGCAATGTAGCACGCCTCCCTGTGCCTAGCTTCGTCCTCCATGGGATGGAATAACAGGACTTACCTCGTGGAAACGTGAGAATTGAGTTGAGTGAAATTATTCTGTGTGTTTGCAATGACTAGATACTCAGCAGTTGGAAAACGTTCTGGTTAATGAAAGCATGGAGAGTTATGATATCTAAATAGTGACCACCAGTTTTTTCAAAAACTGGGATGTGATTAGGCACCCTTAAGTCTCAAATTTTACAATGGGTTCCTTATCACAATACCCCTTCTCCACTGAGACTGCCTCTCACCCCCAAGAGTCTAGTTCTGTGAGGCGGAGACTAGGTCCTTTTTGCCACTGTCCTTCCATAATAAAGATTTGTTGAGTTAGTAGAGGTCACATTATGTCCATTTTATAGATGAGAAAACTGAGGCTCAGGGAGGTTCAACATCCTGCCATTAAGTGGTGAAGTCAGAATTTGAACCTGGGTCTGATTCAGGGTCCTGTTCTCTCTACTAATTGGCCTCTACTTCCTCAGGGGGTGCACTAGGAGGCAGCCTTGGGGTGCCCTGTGAAGATCTGGCTAGGGAGTTCTCCCAAGGGAGCAACTATGTGGGGACAGAAGCCTTTTGATGGGACTTTCCCTTGCCACTGGTTGCCATGGAGACAGGGGTGAGATGTCGAAGATACATCTCAAGCCTGCTCTCGGGGCTTGTCCCAGAGATGCCAGCAGTGGGTGGGCACACCAACCCGACACCCCCGAGAGAAGGGAAGGAAAAGGCTGGTCTTTCCTTTTTTCTTTTCATTGTGAAAAGCCTCGCGCACACATCCTGTCTGTCCCTAACAGAGTGTGATGTGACAAGCCCCAGCTCAGCGATCACCAACTCTCAAGCCAATCTTGTTCCATCAGTGCCCCCTTCCCTCCTCCCATCCCAGGTTATTTCGAAGCAAATTCCAGGTAGCAACTATTTCTTTTGCAAATATTTCAGTATGTAACTCCAAAGAAATGAGTATTTTTTTGTCACCATCCCCCCTACTAAAACTAATAGTAATGCTTTTAAAAAAAAATCAGTATCCAAATAAGGTTCGTATGTGGCCATTGGGACGTCTCCTACAACCCTCTTAATTTGTAGGTTCTCTTCCCTTCTCTTTTTCTTCCCTTGCAATTTATTTGTTGAAGAAACTGGGTTGTTTATTCTGTAGTTTCCTACAGTCTGTATTTTGCTTATTGTCTCCCCATAGAGAAGTTATGTTTCTCTCTCCCTATATTTCTTATAAATTGGTAGTTAGATCTAGAAGCTCACTTACATTCACGTTCGATTTTTTCTATAACTACTCCTAATGGTAGTTTCATATTGCCCTTCTTCATGATGTTAGCAGCACTGATCAACATTGTCCAGATACATTATTTCATTAGATTTTGAAATAGAAAGATACTAATTCTATTCTGTTTTTGTTAGTAGAAATATATCTAGAAAGAGTATCAACTTATCAACTACTTGGCTATCATAAAGTATGGCCCATACCTAAAAGAATAAATGCTTGATTCTTTCCCTTTATCTGTCAGCTTTCACAATGAGTTGGTTTCTCAACATCCTCCAAAGGTGACAGATGAATTTATATTTTTCTTTATTTTCCTAAGTGTCATGGTGAGCTCATTGATTTGGACATACATGGTATGTTTCCATCCAGTGCAGTCGTTATGCTCATTGATGATCAAAAACCGACCCATCTTTGGCCAGTGGGAGCCTCTTCACATTGTCCCCTGCATCCTTTTGGATGTGACCCCAGAAGTCATTGACAGCTTCCTTGATATTGAGAAACAAAGAATGACAAGACGTTTCAGGTTTCTCTTGAACATTTCATGCCTCAGATTTGGAATCAGCCATTTCTCCATGGAATTCTGATCTCTTGTTGGCAGGGGTGTTTAGAAACCATAATCCAGGTGTTGGGGGTGCTTCTGAAAGGGTCATTATTTTTAACCTTTTGGTGGACAGAGCTAGCAAACATGTGCTTTATTTTATAAGACAAAATACAGCATGATTTCTTACTGATGCTTCCAATTCAAATTTGGGGTTATGGGTTTTGCACCTGTCTCTGTGATATAACACGTGGCAGCATCTCCTTTCTTCCATGACCGTGTGACAAAGCCTGTTTCTAAAAGCAAATCTCCTCACTGTATCTCCCATCGAGCTGGAGGCACACAAGAAAGCACTAAAGTGTTTCCCTCAGAAATGAACCTCTGATGAGGCTGTTTGGAAATGGCCCTGGGAGAAGCCCACTTCTGGGTCACAGGAGACGGTGTCCTCGTGGCAGATGAGCCACCTCCTTCCATCGTCCTGTGTGTGCATCCTGACATCTAGCTGCTCTCCATCCTGGCTGCACATTGGAACAACATGGGGACTTACAAAAACCTCTGATGCTTGTCCCTGTCCCCCTTGTCACAATGAAGCCAGAATCTCTGGGGCTGGGACT
>VBSM01002153.1:9491151-9502615 GCA_008086735.1 Cheirogaleus medius | reverse complement strand
CATCATAATTTTTGAACAAAGGCCTTCAAAGTTTCATTTTGCCTTGGGTCCCACCAATTAGGTAGCCAGTCCTGCCTCACTCAGGGGCTATTCCTTTCCCGCCCCATGTTGATTCTGCACCAGTTCCTCCATTCTCCCCACATCCCATCCACACAAGGATGTGGGTGTAGGAGACTTTGAAGGTTTGGGACAAAAGAAAATGTTGACCTCTCAAGCCAAAGAAACAAAGTGCAATGCTTGAAATCGCTTCAAAATACTCAGCGGGAAACAAGAGAGAAGAGGGAAGGCGGAAGAAAGAAGACAGACAAAAGGCTGAGAAGTGTGGAAGCTGGTTGATGGGTACCGGATGCTTGTTACAGCATTCTCTCTACTTTCAGAGCTGCTGGGAAATTTCCATAATACAAAGTTTAAAAAGGCAATGTAAGACCTGTCTCTGGCAGTTTCCCAAAATGTTAAATATGGAGTTGCCTTAAAACCTCGCGATTCCATTCCTACCTATATACCCAAGAGAAATGAAAACATATGTCCACACGAAGGAGACTTATAACATGAATGTTCATGGCTTCATTATTCATAAGTCAAAAGGTATAAACGACACATATGTCCATCAACTGACAATAGATCAACAAAATGGGGTCTGTCCATGTAATATTAATAGAACATGGTTCAGCCATAAAAAGGAATGAGGCACAGACACACGCTACAGCATGACTAGACTTTGAGACCATTATGCTAAGACTTTAAGACTTTCGAAAGGAGCCAGTCACGATCACATCTTGTGCGATTTCATTTATATGAAATGTGCAGAACAGGCAAATCCATAGGGACAGAAAGTAGCTTAGTGGCTGCTCAGGGTTGGGGATGTTGGAGGATTGGGGTAGGGGCATGAATGCTAGAGGGTACGGGGTTTCTTTCTGGGGTGATGAAAATGTTCTAATGTTGATTGTGACAATGGTCATGCCTTAAGATATTTCTCATTTTCACTTTAGAGAAGTGCCTTTCACAGCCAAAGTGCCCCGTTGAGGTATTTTCCTGAACTACAATTAGAATTAGAAAAAATTAGAATTTTGAAATCCCCAGGGTGTTCTATTATGGCAGTCACTGATAAGTCCCAATAGGGTAAGTTCCAAGAGCTTCGGAACTCCCTCAGGGGAGGAGGAGGAGCCAACGCAGTCCCTCCAGAGACAGTGGTCATCTGTTCTGAAACCTAACTCTTAGTCACCTCACAGGTGGGGACAGAAGAACCTTGCCTAGGGCCAAGTTCACAGTGCTCTAACTGAAGAGCAGGCATTTGGTCTGGAAAGTGGTCAGCAAAGTAGCCGGTGGGCTGAACTTGACCCTCTCCCTGATTTTGTAAATAAAGTTTTATTGGAATACATAGCCACGTCCATTCGTTTATGTGTTGTCAGTGGCTACATTCAAGTTGCAAATGGCAGAGCTGAGTGGCTGCAACACAGACTGTATGGCCTGCAAAGCCTAAAATATTTACCATCTGGCCCTTGAGAGAAAAGGGTTGCTGCCCCTTGGGATAAAAGATGAACCCAAGCTCATCACGTGCTGGGTGTGTGACCTTGGGCAAGTCAGTTCCAGCCTGTTCTAGGCTGTTCTCATCAGTAAGCTGGGGATAGTTAAGGGGCCCTTCCTTACATGTTGCTTGTGCAACTAAAACGACTTCACACGTGTACAGTGTCTAGTACATACAAAGCACTCAACGGTATGTCAGTGGTTATGATGTTGGTGACGACTCCTTCACAGGGTTGTTTTCTGAAACGACAGACCATGCTTCTGAAAATGGCTGTCAAGAACTGTATGTTTATTGTTGTTATAAACATCTTAAAGGCTTTTGAAATGATTCTTTGCTTCTTGGTAATATTTAGACGTTGGAGTTTTGAGAGTGTAGATGAACTTTCAGAGGAAAAAGGATTATCTTTACTCCAAACCCTTTCATCTAACAGTCCAGGAAACTGTGACCCCTGACCCCAGATAGGTCTTGAACCTGCCTAGAACTAAAACCCGGATATTGTTTGGGCTGTACTCAGCCTGTTCCCTGATCGATCCAGGCACTCTCGGAGCCAGGCCCATATGCCTTTAAACACTTGTGTTGCCTTTGACCTCCCCACCAGATCCTGGTAGGCAGTAATGTACTCCAAGGTGTGGGCACACAGGTTTGGGGTAGGGGGAGGGTCTTGGGAGACCCTCAGGGGCTGTCCAGAAGCCTGCTGGGCCAGGTGGACTGACAGTTGACCCTGCACTGCTGACTTGCTTCTCTGGAAGGTGTCATTTAAGTAGGTTTGGTTCAGGAGATAGAGCAGTGTCCCATCCGTTGGCTTTACGACTATTAACTGAGCATCTGCTACAGACGAGGCCTGAGGATACAGCAATGAAGGACTCACGGCCAAATGAAGGACTCGTGGCCAAACTTCTTACCAGCGGGGCACCCTCAAACGCCTCTCCTCACCAGCCTGAGCCTCGGTTTTCTCAGCCTCAGATGGAGACCGGGCCCACCTGTGGGCTGGTGGCGGCTGCTAAGTGAGACGAGGCGTGTGAAGCGCTCGGCACACAGGACAGGCTTGGCTCTATCGCCGATGTTCTCAGCCTGCTGTGACTGTCGCGTTCCATCTCACAATAACAGTTCACATTTATTATTCTTATATAATAGCTAAGGCGCATACAGTGCAGAGGCGATGCCAGGCGCCGTCCTCAGTTCTGTGCAGACGTTTGTGTGTTTCGTCCTCACCGCACCCCTATGTGGTGTCCTGTTATTCTAGTACCTATAGACGGGGGGAACTGAGGCACAAAGAGAAGCAACTTGCCAGAGGTCACGCAACCAGTGCACGGAAGAGTCTAGATTCAAACATGGGGCAGCTGGCTCCCGGGTCTGTGTTCTTAACCTGCCTATTATCGGGGCTCAGAAAACGATACCCCAAAACATGGTGCTCTGACATGCTGAACTAGCTCAGGGTCTCTGTGACCTCACCGCTCCTGTCTCTCAGCCTCTGTCCCTCCCAAAGCAGGGGAGAAGGCCATTCTCTGAAGTCCTCTTAGCTACCTGGAAACCGAACCTGCCAGAGAGGAACACGGTTGCCTTCGATTCCCTCCCTGAGATTTCATTAGCCAGAGAGTAAAACTCATATCACAGAGAAAGGGACTGAAATTAAACACCCCCCTGGAGCCCATAAGCACTGTCCCAAACTGTCCTCTGGTCCCATTCAGTTCCCAAAGAGAATAATTCACTGACCACTTCTAAGCACTGGGCCCATTCATTCCCCCTCGAAATCAATGACTACCCCTCAAAACGGCACGTTTCCCCATTTCCCCTCCCCTACGCACGTTGAATAAATTTGTATGCCTTTTTCTCCTATGAATCTGCCTGTTGTCCGCCATTGCCAGTGAACCTTTAGAGGGCAGAGGGGAAGCTTCCCCTTGGCCCGTACGCTGCGTGTCCCAGGAGTTGACACATTACTGAGACGCACACGCACGACCCCTTCCCGAGACCCTAACACCAAGCGTTCAGTGTGAAATTTTCGCCGTGACGTGGGGTTATTTGTTTCTTTGCTTGTTCTTTGTCCGTCTCCTCTGACTCAAGTGTGAGCCCCACGAGGGCAGGGGCTGTCTCGCTCCTGGCTGGACTGCCAGCTTAGCACACAGTAGGCCCTTAACCGACATCTGTCCAATGAAGGAAGGGCGGAAGCAGGCGTCCAGCCAAAGCAATAGCCACAGTTCTCTAAATTCCAAGCCTCTGTGGCTTAAAGGTTGTTTTGCAGGAGTCCACGACAGCTCAAGAAGGCTTTTCTCACCTGGGGTTCCCTCCACCACCGCGCAGGTGGAGAGTATCTAAGGGGCGCCTGGGGCCCAGCCCCCATCCTCCATCCTGGCAGGCTGCAGGGCAGAGGTGTGGGCTGTGCTCTGGCAGCGGGCTGGCAGCTGTCTGCCCTGCTGGCTTCTCAGTGCCTGCCACCCCCCACCCCATGACACAGCAGAAAGTGAAACCGGAGTCAGCCCCTGCTGGCTGGGACCCAGCATCTCCCTGCAAAAGCACCATCCTGGGGGTTCTGCGGGGAGCCTGTCGGGCGAGTGACCCTGCAGGCCAAGGGCGCGGTGGGCCCCTGTGAATCATCACAGCTGTCTGTACTGAGCCTCATGAACCCGTCGAGCCTCACACTGCTCTAGACAGAGGGTTTATTATTCTCCCATTTTGCTGAGAAAACTGAGGCTCAGAGAGCTGGTCTGGCCAGAAAGGAGGGTGTTGGGTTATCGTGACCTTAAAACGAGACACACATCTGGGCTATGGGTGAGTGCAGGGGTGGGGTGTGAGGTGGCCCAGTGGTGGTGGTAAGCCGGGAAGGGTGGCTTCCCACCCCCGCCAAGGGAGATGCGGGACGCCCAGATTTGTCACAGCCGAAGCCTTCCATGGGTATGAATTGGCAACCCACCCCAACTACATGGGTGCCAAAAATGCTTAAGAGAAGAATTCTTAAAAAGCGGACCTCTGAAACTTTACAAACTACCACCTTGATTTCTTGTCTCACCTTTAGGCCACTTGTATTATATTTGTTTAATATTTTTCTTTCAAGAAATCCACTCTTGGCTGGGCACGGTGGCTCACGCCTGTAATCCTAGCACTCTGGGAGGCTGAGGCAGGTGGATCGCTCAAGGTCAGGAGTTCAAAACCAGCCTGAGCAAGAGTGAGACCCCGTCTCTACTAAAAATAGAAAGAAATTAATTGTCCAACTAAAAATATATAGACAAAAGCCGGGCATGGTGGCGCATGCCTGTAGTCCCAGCTACTCGGGAGGCTGAGGCAGGAGGATTGCTTGAGCCCAGGAGTTTGAGGTTGCCGTGAGCTAGGCTGACGCCACGGCACTCTAGCCCAGGCAGCAGAGTAAGACTCTGCCTCAAAAAAAAAAAAAAAAGAAAGAAATCTACTCTTTTTTTACTTACATAAATGAATGTAAGAAAAAAAAGGACCTCCATATCCCTACCCTAAATGGAAAACCAATTGCTTGCCATAAATAGAAATTAGCTATGCAAAGAAATATCTATTAGAATAATTTTCATCTTCAGCCAGGTACTACCTAAAATCATCAAGCAAGTGTGCACATCACACCTGGGAGACTTCTGTGCAAGCCATGTGTCTCATGCATGGGGATTAGGTGGCCCAGGGCGGTTGAGTCACTTGCCTGGGATGACAGAGCAAGACAGTCACAGAGCGTGGGCTGGAATGCAGGCCTGGCTGAATCCAGAGACCCAGGCTCAGTGCTGGGCTGCCATCTCCCCTTCCTGTTGCATCTACATATTAGGCCTGTTCCTAAATATTACCGTAACACCTTCCACGTCTAATGGGTTGACTTCCCTGTTTTCAAAGCACCTTCAGAGCTTGTACATCATCTGAGCTCATTAGAATATTCGATACATCCAAGAACCCTTTCAGAGCAGGGGAAATGTTGCCCCTCCCTTGGTGGATGGGGAAACTGAGGCAGAGAGTAGGAAACTGTCCTCACTCAGGAGCTAGCAAGTAAGCCTGGACTGGCCAAGGCCTCCTGCCAAGGCAAAGCTCCCAGAGGCCCTGCTGGAAGGGCCAGGCCTTGTCAAACAGGTAACACTTGTTCTTTTGCACTTTCCCCACCTCCCCCCACAACCCCCCAAGCAGGGCCACAGCCATCCATCCTCCTTCCCAGGCCTGATCTCCAACGTCTGCCCCCGGACAGCAAAAGCATGTTTAGCAACCAGTGTCTTTTTATTTCCCGTGGTGGAAACCGGTTCTGAGCGCAGGAAGGGGAGATCTACCAGGGACCAGAAGGAACTACACCGAGAGAGTTTGGGGAACGTCTTTCTCTCTTCTTTTAGTTGCTGGAGGAACTCAGAGCTGCCGTCTTCCTGGCCCGGGGACCCCCGAGGAATACTGCAAGAGCAATAAGGATTTTTAGGGGCATTATGATAGTGGAATGGAAACACATCTGCCCCCAAAAGTCCCTCATTTTCCCTGCGGTAACGAAGCAGCTGGCAGGAAGTGGTGGCTCTTGGGGCACCAAGAGGCAAAACTAAAAAGGAAAAAATGTACAAAGTTAGAGAAAACTTGAAACAAGTGAGCGCTTTCATAGCGCACGGCGGCTCCACTCGGGCTCCCGGAAGGGCCCTCGTCTTCTCAATAATTGGCTAAATGTGTTTCAGTGCAGTGGCCTCAGTATGTCCAGAAAATCACAGATCTATAACCTGAAACGGTTACAAGGATGAGTCCCTAAAGCCAGGCGCCTTGCAGGAGACTGTGATGTTCCCCCGAAACCCCAAGTGATTTTTCCAAACCCTCATTAATGATCTAACAACAAAGCCTTTGACACTTCGTCTCCTCTGGAATGTAAGAAAGTTCATCCACGTGGAAACCCAGATGAAAATATCTGGTTTCCACAGCCAGACCTCGACTGAAGGTCAAAGGCTTGGGTAGGGGAGTTGGGTGGTTAGCGCTGTTGGGCAAAAGAGGAAAATTCACAGCCAAGCTCCCGGAGGCCACCACTAAGTCCTGAGGGTTAAGAAGTCCAGGGCCATGTCTTCCCCAGGGCATATGATCTTCGAGGTCCCCACAGATGGGTGCCCCTGTGCCAGCCAGCACCCCCGGGTGTTGAAAGGGTTAACCCCTCCACCTCGCTGACACCTGAGGAGGCGGCTGCTCACTCAGCAAGCTGGCATATCACACTGGCCATCTCAGAGAGGACAGGGCCTGAAAACAGCCTCTGTGAGCTCTGTGAATGGAAGTGGCCTTATCGCCATCAGAACGAAAACGGGAGGAAAAGCCTTTCCAAGGCAGAACCGACTCCCCAGGTCGCCCGCTGGCTCCTTGGCACCCGTCTTGTGGCCCCGAAGCTCTGGCAGGGACTCCGGGCATCTGTACCAGCGAGCACCCGGCCATCTCGGCCAGGCCTGGGAGGGAGCGATTCTACCCTTGCCATGTGACAGCCAGGCAACCCAGCCCAGATCTCTTCTTTCAAGTAGCACCTAAAATACTCTCCGGGTGAACCTGAGGCTAAATATGGCATGGCCTACAAGTGTCCGGTCTGGACCTTTTAACGCCACTCTAAGATACAATCGGGAACCCACGAGGCCTTTTGGTGGCCTGGAGTCCAGTTACTGGGGCCAAATGGGTGTCCCATGGGTTTAGCTGACTCAGGGCCGAGTGCAGCTTCCTGGAGCGGGCACACTCTGATGCCAGGGCAGAGCAGGCTGCAAACTGCTTTCCTGCATGTTTCAGTGAGAAAGCCTGCCTTGTTCTCACTCTCGGCTGACCCCCAAGGTGGCTCAGTTGCTGGCTGCCTTATCTGCCCACCTGGCCACCCTCCCTGCAGGCCCAGGTTTTCCTCCCAGCCTGATGAAAGAGAAGGGCTCAGCTCCCCGGGTGGGTGGGAGGCCCCACGTGGCCAGACAAGAGCCCAGCAAACAAATGCTTAGATGCGCTATGTGCTCAGTTGCTGGCCAGGTGCCACGCCCCCTTGGCCCACCCCAAATGGAAGGATCGCAGGCCTATTGCTAGAGAGCCAGGGCTGCAAAAGCCCCGCTCCGCATCTCAACCTTCTGGAGCCGCGTCTGCACTCGCACACGGCACATTTGCCCCGAGCCCGTGGGACAGTCTCCTCTGTTCCCCTTTGAGCATTTGGAAGGCTGCGCCTAGCAAAGTGGGGTTCTGCCTCCCTCCAGAGCCCCCGTGGTGACCAGGCTATGAAACCTCGCAGCCTCTCTGGGGAGGCTGCCCTTGGGCACCAAACACCCCACCTTCTTGCTGAACTGTTGCAGGCTGTGTCCCAGGAGGAGACCCCCAGGCACCTGTCTGGGCTTGTCTGGGCTCTAGTAGCGGCTGTAAGGCCATGTCTGGGCCTCGGCTGGCAGTGGTCCAGGCCGTCTTGGGCACGGATGCCAATGCCAACAGGCTGGGCACCAATCTCATGTGTGATTCCAGCAAGAGGGACTAGTTTTCTGCACATCTCTGAGAAAACTTTCACACCACACTGCACAGCTAAACTCAGGCTCGAGCCAGCCACTCATTCCTCGCCCTGCCTAGGCCAAATCCTCAAGGAAAGCCTGAAGTTGCCCCTCACTCTATATTCCCAAAGCATTTTACAAACTGCTTTCTCGTGACACATTGGGGGATTTCATTTTCCAGGGGTGTCCCTCTCGTGGGACATGGAGAAAGAAGTTTGCTTTGTGGTTCCATAAACTCAGACGTTTTATATATGGAAGATGATGTAAAATCACTTTATTTTAAAGCTTTGCAAATATTTGCACATGTCCCCTACAACTGGGGATGCTGAAAAGGCAGAATCTGAACACTGGCTGCTTTGAAAAGAGATCACGAGGAGGGCAGAAGGGTCAGCCTGGCATGGGGTGATACAGGGACCCCAAAGTGTCCTCCTTTTAAACTCTCTTTCTTCAACATCCACCCGTTTCCTTGAAATGTCCGCTTGGCTAACAGGCCTGAAAAATCTACGGTTGTTTATATCATGTTTGTGAGCGTCAGGGTTTTTGTTCAGGGTTTATTTTCATCTCAATCCAAATATAAAAAGTAAAAAGAAATTTACATGTTTCCTGCATTTGGGATGCCGAGCAAGAGAGACAATTCCAGCTTAAAGTAACTCTGATCGACAGTGTTTTATTTTGCTTGTGTCCACACTTCTTTTCTGGCAAGTGATTCTAAGTACCGAGCTTGCCTTTTCCCCAGACTAATTTTTTTAGCCTCATGCCGAAAATAGCTGTATTTATAATCCAAATTAAAGGAGGGTGAGCTGATCTACTATTAGGAAGCTATAGTTTATCTGGCAAGAATGTTCTTTCTGTTCTTAAGGTTAGGTTGGGGTGGGGGAGGCGTAACAGGAGGCAAGAAATAGAGGGAGTGTTCCCTTGTAGGGACTTTTCCAACTTTCATTGCTTTGAGTCATAAACGCATGTTTTATTTTTAAGGAAGTATTATTTTCATTGCAGAACCACCTCTAAATATTTTATCCCTGGCCATATCTTATTCTTTTCTAGAGAAATGTTTTTTCCCCCTATGAGATTTGCTATGGCTTGTGTATTGCTAAGAATGAAATTCAAAGTTGCTATTCTTTTTTTTCCCCTCTAAATCCACACTTCTTGGGGGGCGGGGGGAAACTGCTTAATAAAATTTCACACAGAGAAGCAAAAGAGAAAAGCCAAAATGTATTCAGTGTATTCAGTAGTTCCATTTAAAAAGAATTTTTTTTTCATATTGGTTTGAGGAGTTGGAAGGGTGGTGGTAAAAATCTGAAAAGAAGCTGTGATTCTTTGCTGAATTAATGACGAGTTCTCCCTGCAAAGTGCTGATTTATAATCTCTTTGCCATACTATGTTGCCTGTTTTCAAACTCAGAGGGGGGAAAAAGTTTGCTAAATGTATTCATAATGACATGCACCCTTTCAGAGGGCTGAGTATAAGTCATGCTTGTGCTGTTGGGAATGCTCACCATTAAAACAGAAATCGTTTCACATTTAGCACTAAATTCTGTCTGATTTTCTACACTTAACAATTCAGTAATTTTAACATTCGGCTTCATCGCTTCGATTATAGCTCAGTATCTTGGTGAAACAGTCAGCGTTCCGGCCTCGTTAATTCACGTAAAACACCCTATTTGTAGAAGTATCATTAAAGGCTAATTTGGTGAGATATCCTTATTTAGCAAAGCAAATAGGGTTTGACAGTCAGCTCCGGGTGGCGATTCAGCACAGCACAAACACAATTCACAACGTGACAATTTCCCAGCGGCGAGCCTCGCTGGAATTGTGGGCTCCTGAAAATTGTGCTGTTTCATCGTGTCCGGTAATAAAGAGAAAGAACTCTGGAAGTAAAAGACCGTTTTTGCCAAGGCAGCACAGATGCCATCTGTGTGTACATGTGCCATGCCCATCAACTCGCTCAGTCTTACATCAAGGACTCTGTTCAAAAGTTTTTCAGGTACAGCTCACTTTTCTATTCCCTGCTGTGAACACTTAATTTAAATCTAGGTTTGCAAATAATTTAGGGTGTGTGGATGTCTATATAGGTTACAACTGGAGAGCTGGTGTGTATCTGTGTGTGTGTGTGTGTGTGTGTGTGTGTGTGTGAGAGAGAGAGAGAGAGAGAGAGAGAGAACACAATTTAAGTTTAATATTTTGGGAGGGGCATTTGTACCCCCACCACCCTTGCCATAGAGACCTCCCCTAAACATTATCCAGACTTTCTTATAAAATGTTTTCAACATAGAGGTAGCAAACAGTTGCAAAGCAATGCTGCAATTCCAGGCAGAAGCAAACAGCAGGTTGCTCCTTTGGCACATGTATAGACAAATCGAATGGCCATTACAATGCATGAGTTCAGGGGTGTTTTATTTTCGGGGTTTCAAACACTTTGCCACAACCAATGGGCTACTCATTTCCTTCTGACCCTGTCCTCTAAAACATCACATGAAACCACTGGGTTTAATGCCTCTACTTCTGCCTTCTTGCATCGTTTTTGTCTTCTCGAGGGGAGAAGCCCTTGAAAACACAGCAGGTTCAGCGAACTCACAACACGCGCACACAAGTACACCCGTCCCCAAAGGGCCTTTCACTTGGGAAAGCTGCAAACATCCCCCTTTTCCCCAGCCAGGGTGGACACGTGCGCTGCCCTCGCCCTCCAGGGCGGGCCTTCCGGGGCCTGAGTCCCTCGCTGTTCAGAATGACCCCAAAAGCGGGACTTTGTGGGCCAGTTGGATAAAACATAAACTCATCTCGCCCTCAAAACCCCGATTCTGGGACCACAGCCTCCAAAGCCGCCTTTCTCAAGAGCGAGCTCCCTTCGGGGCGCACAGGAACAGGGACAGGCTGCCTCTGAGGCAGGATTTCGGAGAATCTGGATCATTAAAGGAATCATTACTGGATTTTCCCCCGGGGAGGGCAGTCCGGCTCACCAAGAAGCCAGGACGTCGCCGGGAGGGAGGGAGACCCTTGCCCAGCCCACGGGGTGTCTTCCTCCCCAGCAGCCACCAACGGCCCCCAGCCCAACAGCCAGGCCTGAAACCTTCCCCGAGAACAGAGGGGCGCCCCAAACGTCCCTCAGCGACATAACCCGGGTGTCCGCGGTGCCTCCTTCAGCCCCACCCCCATCGCCAGCTAGATGAAGTTTAGTCATTTGTGCCCTTAATTGTCTCTCATTAAAGTCAAATTTGCTGCTTGCCCAGATTGGGGGATATGATTTCCATTTTAATAGCTCAATTAGCCTCTGGGCTCTGGGAAGGCCACTCCCCCACACACCTTTTCTCCCCATTTTAACCCTTCTCCCTTTTTCACAACTTCTCCTAAAAATAAATTATAAATATGGATGTGTCCTCAGAGGATCTGAGCGGCACATTCCAACGCTCCGCTTGGTGGGGATTGGAAGCAAGAGAAACCAGAAACGCCACTCCCCCCCACCCCCAAATCAAGATGCCTTTTCCTTTTTTTTATTTTTC
>VBSM01002153.1:9436437-9463754 GCA_008086735.1 Cheirogaleus medius | reverse complement strand
AGGGCTTTTCTCCCGTGACGTGACGCCGTCCCTTAGAGCCCATTGCTGCACCTGGGCTCGCTCCTCTCAACTCCAGGGGCGTGTTCTGTGCCCCCTCTGGCTTCATTTTCTCTCACACGTATTAAGATCTGTTTCCTCCTTGAGGGCAGGATTTATGTCTGGTGACATAAGACACATTACTAACGTTTAACCCTTTTGAAGCATCACCTTTGACCCAGCCTGTTGAGCCTGCCCTCTCACCTCCTTGGTGTCACAGGTGGTGGATGCTCTGCTGCATTTAGGAAATCGATTCTCTTTCTTCCTCCCATTTGTACGGTTCATGCTCTGCCCGTTTTCTTCATCAAACATTGATATAAAAGTTAGTTATCAATCAAGTTTACTCATCATCATTTTGTTTCTTTAAGGGGACAAATACACAGTTCTCCTCAAAGCTATTTTAACCATCAGCTTTGGGTTCATCATTTTGCTAAAAGAGCACTGAATTCTAAAGACCATTTGGTCTACAAAAACACCTCATGTCCATAGTTTTTCAAACTTGGCTAAACTGAAGGATTATCTGAGTCTTTCAGGAATTTTGTTGGTGGTGCATTGATTACTATCAAACGGAGTCAGTTTTCATTGTGCATGCGCTTATGTGTATCCATCAACCCACTAGGGACTAGTTATTGTCTAATGTCATTCATTCAGTGTTTCCTTATGATTGTGGAAGAAAGAACATGACTTTGGTGTAAATCTTGACATGTTCAAGTTCAGCTAGTACATGTGAGTTTCTATTTTATATCTCATGGTCCCTGGACCGGGGCAGGGTAGCTCACTTTCTGTATGCTCTATAAACCCACCTTGGTGAGTTCATATGCTTTGCCTGGTGGCTTTGTGCGGTGTGTTCTAAAGGAGGTGTCTCCTCCCCAATCTGACCCCATTCCAAGGCCAGCAATGGCTTGAGTGACCCACAGGGTGTGGTCTTTCCTCTTCATAGCAAGAATCATAGTACATCAAAACGTTTTTATTTGAGACACAAAAATGCAAAATTGCTGAGATATCAAACATTTCCCGATCAGCTACGATACTGCCACTATGTACAAAAGATCTGATGATAAATGTGCACACATATAAAAATACAGTATGCATTACCTATGTACAGTACATGTGCAAAATGTATGGCATTCAAACATGATATGGAATTGATTTCAGGGGTGCAAACAGCAAATACAAAGGCATCATGGTTTTTCTTTTAAAAAACAACATAAAGGCAATACATGAATGGACCCCTGATTGCCATAATTTTTTTGTTTATTAAACGAGTGCTTCAACAAGCAGGGCTCTGTAGATTGGTATCTTTCTCCTTTTTTTCATAAAGTGAGATGCTAAGACATAACGTGACAATGAAAATAAAGAAGAGAAACACCTATCATGTTGCATTTCTATTGCAAGCAAGAAAAGAAAAAAGGAAAAAACTTTGTATTACTACTATTATTCTTAAACCAACAAAACAACTCTATACTATTTTACATGAAAACAATAGAGAACTATCTACATCTTTGTGAAAATTATAACCTTAAATGGATAATACCTTTTTGGGACTGATTTTTGAGATCTCATTAGTCTCAAATTTTAAATAAAAAGTGCCTCCTTTTGGCAAATACTTGGCAATGCCTTTGGTTCCTTTAAAGCAAGTCTGCTTTACTATTGGTTACTTGAGGTCAAGTACTTTTGGTAGATACTAAACCCTTTCCTAAATGCTCCTCTTCCTACCAAATGAGCAAGATTCCTTACAGCATAATGTAGAGAGGTAATTGTTACGAGTTTCGGTGATTCTATAAACTTTGTTAAAGCTTTGTCTTAGTAGTTGGCATGAAGCTCTGTTAAACACTACAACTGTGTTAATATCTCCAAGAACATGTTTTATTTGATTCCAGACAGCACCTTGAAGATCTGAGATTGCCATCTCGTCGTCACAAAATTGTGACGTTTTCCGATATTGATTCACAGAGCAATGTGTTTGGAGGATAAGAGCTCTTCTGTAAACATGTGCAGCTTTTTGAATTACAGGCCTTTAATGAAAGATTTCAGGTAGAAACTCTTGCAACGATGTGTTTCCTCAGATACCGTAAGAAAGGGCGGATGGGGAAAAAACACGGACCTGCTTATGCCATGCAGACGGAATCACTTCACAAATAAAAACATAGCCCAGAAAGATTGCTGAATGAACAAGTTATTGAAGGTTTGAACCAGGAAAAAAAAAATTACATCTTAATTATTTTCCAGTTTTGACTGAAATTACTTAAAAGATTAGCTGAAATGCAGTTAGGATGCTCTCCAAATATACATTTATGCACTTGTAAGCTATATTCCTTGATGAACCTGACCTTCCAGTTAATGGCCTTTGTTAATTTTGGGCTAATGTTGTGGCCTTCAGGGCAGCAGGACAATCTGTATGGGTATTCTCTGTTGCCAGTGTCCAACATTCATTTGTGCAGTAAGGGATGGTGAAAAATGAGGAATTATTTGTGAATTTGGTTACACTGGCCTATGCCGCTCTGCTGGTAGACAGTGAACAGCTATTCTCTTTAAATCTCTCTAAAAAGTCCCCAGCCGGGTGCTGGTCTGAGGCTGGCCACCACGTGGGCCCATGGAAACAGCCCTACAATGTGGGCTTCTCCCAAATATTTTCAACCCTGCCAAAGTGCTTTGCCGCTTCTCTAAGGCCAGGTCCATTTGAGGACAGTGAAGGGACTGTCCCATCACTTGCGGGGACAGATGTTTTAGCTGGTTTCAGCCTGGGAATTCTGAAAGGACTCTGAAGAAAGCTACGCTACCTGGAATGATCTGGGGTTGGGGTAGAGGAAGCCTGAGTCAGCTTTGGTGACAAAATGGGTAACATGCTCCTGAGACGTCCCTCAGTGTCCGTGGACTGCACAGTGCAGTGGCCTGTCTTACTACCAAGACTTTGCCTTCGCCGCTGTTCCTAAACAGCACTTACAAGCCCCAAAGTGTCCGTTACATGGATCACAGAACCATGCAGTTTTTAAAAGGGGAATTTAAATAAGATCTCTTTAGTATTACAAAAATATTCATATGCAACAAACACAAATAGTATCTAACCAAGAAATTCCATGAATTCAGAATACATCTATATACAAATAGGTGGCAAATACTATACAGTAGATTGCACATTTCAGGAAAAACACTAGAACGTGAACCACTAACACTTCCTAAAAGGTTTCTTAGTAGATGCTTTGCTGAAATGTACAAGATGATCACATACCTCTGGCCTTCCAAAGACTTTTTAGAAGCTTTGGTATAGCTCTTCTCATTCATCCCACCAATAAGATGATCTGATAGCTATATACAATAGAAAGGTAAGGTTGATACCACTGTGCTTCAAGAATACACAGGGAAAAAAGACTGGGAGTTAGTTATTTTCTTGGCAATACGATACTCTGCAGGATGATATCCAGCGGTACCACTGCTAACCTACACACGTGCATGTTGAAAGTTCAACGGGCTGTCCGACCTGTGCTTCAGTCGGCACACACCCTTCCCCACCGCGCTGGCCCACCACGGGCACTGAGTTAGGTCGGAGGGGCCCTGTTCACGGAGCGCTGTCTTTGGTCATGTCACACGTGTGTCCGTTCTGACCTGGAGCTACGGGGTGGAGACGCTGGAGGGCAGCACTCGTGTCACAGGTGCCGGCCGGCCACGCGGGCCAGGCCAGGAGGGCCGAGCGGAATGGTGCAAGTGGGATGGCTTGTAGAGCTAAGAGCTGGAGACTCTTCGCCTTTTTAAAAATGAAGTTCTGGTACATAAGGATTTGAACACGTCTGTGAAGTGGGCACTTTAGCAGTTCACAGTCAAAGGAGAGCAGGCTGACGAGACAGCATTCCCTGCTCTGCACTGTGTATTTTTGGAGAGCAACCTTCCTGTGGCATGCTTCAAACCCTATTTTTAAAAGCAATAAAGGGACCCCAGGGCTAGAAAACTATCTATGTACACAGCTCAGGGTTATGGAAATACAAAGTCACTCAACAAGAGCGAGCAGCACTAGGTTTGACAGTCCACTGCCATTGGGTGCTGACTTCACACGCCATTCGAATCTGAATGAAGACGGTGCTCGGAGCCCAAGGACGGAACTGATGGGCCCCAGACAAAAACCCTCAGCACGAAACCCATGGCCAAGCCCTCCCGTAAGAAAAGTACCTTCCCGAGGAAATAGCCCGGCCCTGGGGACAGGCCCCTCTTGAGGGAACTGGCGTGAGGATCGCGTCACATCTAGTGTGGTAAACTCCTGCCGGGCTTGGTCGGGTGGTGGCGTTCTGGTTAACAGGGCTACTGTATCCATGCGTTGGTTTACCAATCGCCAAACACAAACTACTGACCACGGACTACGCGGAGCACGGTGGCCTCCGCCTTGACGCACTGGGAGGGCATGTCAGTGCTGCCAGTGCCTTTGAGTCAGGAAGTGCCAAGCAGCGGAGCGCTCCGCAGTGCTCACGCCGGAAAAGCCGACTTTTCTTACATGTAGTGAAATTTATTTAAAAGAACAATCTAAATAAGATCAGTACTCAGGCAAAACACAAACCCAGAAACGATTCACAAATTCTTTCCAAATACTGGGTCGGCTGCCTCCTGCCTGTCACTGTGAACACTTGCTGATCAGTGAGCAGGGGAAGGGATCCGGCCCGAGGGTTTACAAGGGTGAGCTGGAGCACAAGGTTAGCGTCTAACAAAAACCTCCACGCTCTTTTGGTAGATTTCAGTTTTTTGTTCAGTTATTTACATTTTGTCATATACCTAAACGACTAACTTGAAATAATCCTGTGAGAGTTGGCATTTTAGAAAATTCTTAAACTACTTAACAAATACGTAATAACTTGTATTTCTATATTTAAAAAAAAAACTAATAAAACCTCCAGTTTTTCAATCTCAGGCTTGACAATATAGTGAGAGCTCAGGGAGGGCGTCCAGTTACGAGCCTGTAAAACGATAACCAGGGATTAGCGGTGGAAGACAGACAGCCAGAGCAGGGACCTGGCGGCCACCACACACACGGCACAGTCCGACCTGTGCTCGTTGTGGGAATGTCCCGGGGGATGACAGACCTTTCTTACCTTCCGTTCTTCTAGCTCACCAGCTCAGAAAGACATTTCATGCTATAAAGCCTTTTCTTGGTTCTTTGAGATGGGTCTGGTTACCTGAAAGTTAGTCAGTAATTCTTTAAATACAGAAATAAATGTGGCTCAAGTATTCTAGAAATATTCGCATCATTAAAAAAAGTAGGACCACTGGATAACCCATTTCCTTACCCCAACGTAGGCTGTACAAATCACTATGTCAGAGTGTACATACAAGTGCTTAATATATACATGAAAATCAATCTAATCAACCCAGAGGGTTGCGAGTTTTCAGTGTTATCAATACACCTGGACTTTTTACAGTGGATTGTTTATGACAGTATTTTGTAGACATCTTCAGGTTATGGTGAAAGATTTTCCACTTATATTTAAATTTGGAGACATAAAGTTAAGATTCCCAAAATCACAAAATAAACTGCAACACAAAAAAAATTACATAGGTTTCTGAATGGAACCAAAAGTCCCCAGCTGGAAGTTGTCACCAAACCGGCCAGTGCTGTCCCATGCCCTTAACCCCTGCTGTGTTGTGGCCTGGCTGAGGCCATCTCTAGGAAGTACTAAGTGCAGTGACCTCTCACCTCCCCTCATCAGCCTTATGTTTGAGTGAAGCTGTCTGCCTTCTATTTAGGGTCTTAAAGTGACCACAGAGGTTTAAATGTAGTTGATTACCAGAGAATGCTAGTGTCATTTTCCTGCACACATTACTTTTCTTTATGTTTTTATCTAAAGGTACTTTTCATTCTTTACTGAAGTCTGGAGAAATAGGTGAGTCTTCTTTGTCTAGTGTGTTTTTCAGAAGGCCCTGTGCTAAATTCAATTGTAGAAATTCACTGTAGAATTTCATTGCTGAATGCGACGAAATGTTTTCGAACTTGGGTTCCAGGCTATGACCTTCTATCCATTCTTTCTGTCACAACATACTTTAATTGCAACAATGCAACTATGGATCTATCGCTAAAGACTGACCTTTTAGAATCTTCTTCATGTTCTTACACCTCGTGAACTCTGAGACAAGAAATCTGTGACATTAGTCCCATGGCAAAGGTAGGTCTTGTGGGTCTAGAAAGTCAGCAGAGAACATACTCGGCGCGGTGGCGCTGAGAGGAGTGAGCCCTGAAGATGTGTTGGGCATGGTGATGTCTAACCACTCCATGTTGTCCAGGTTTGAGTCTGAAAGGTCCAGAGACAGACAGGGGGTACCCGCAGCAAACTGGGTCTCGGAAGTCTCCATGGGTGAGTGCGAGTGGTCCAGCACGCTCGAGTGACTCAGCAGATCATTCTGGAGATCCTCAATCAGCGAGAAGGGCTCTCTGTCTTCACTGCTGCTTGGTAGTGGAGCAATCTCATTGGCTGAAGGTAAAGTGCCATCCAGGAAAGCTTCTAGTTGGTTCTCTAAGCTGGCAGATAAGCTGCTCATAGGTTCTAAGGATATAGGTGGTGCCATTTGGACTTGGGGTGGTGGCCGGGACACCACTGTATTAACTGGCATTGTGGTGATGCTGGCTGTCACTGGTCTCATTTTGGAAATGGGAGAAGGCTCTTCTTTTATAGGGAGGGATATCTCTGTGCAAAATAATTGAAGTAATTAGTAACTTAAGATTTACTACTATTCTAAAATTTTTATTAATTATTAGGACAGTTACTTTTTTTGTGATTCCTTCTACACACGTCCATCTTAAAGGTAGGAAGAGAATGCTATTGGCCAGGTACAATCCTTGATAACCTTTAGGATGATGGATTATTTTAGTTAAATAGATTAAGCAAATAAGTTTATTACATTCTGATATGCTTTCAATTCTTTTTCAGTAAGACTAAGCATCAAAAGCAATAGATAAGAATCAATGACTTTAGCTTATTTCATCTTTGGGTCCTTATTCTCAGTCATTTAGAGCTTTAAGATAGGGCTCATATCTTATCCCATACCATGAATCTGCTGCTATAGCAGTCTGACACCCTTAAAGTGAATGTCAAAATGCGTAGCCTGAGTTTGTGCAGAGACAGGAAGTATATTCTTAGTATTATGCAAGATCTAATTACATTCTTTTTATGGGACTCTGTGCCCAATTTGGACATATACCTTCTACACACGCAGAAGGTGTATAAAGTTGCTATAGTTCTTTGCTTCTGTATAAAGTTGTGAAAAGATTTGATGGCATCTTATTTCATGTCTGTATTAAAGCCATCACATGGCTCCTTTGACCTTTTTCTTTAAGATGAGGTGGATTACCTGCTTATTATTCTCTTTTTTTGTCATGAGGATTAGGTAAATGTGTTAATAAGCACTAATTAGGTGTTATTCCTTGCCAGATCAAGTAGCAGCAAATTAGTGGACCATCTGCTATAGATACCAGTGTTTACTTAACTATGTATTTGAATAAAGTATCTTTTTTACTTTTATGAGGATATGATTGGTTTCATTTATATAGAGATACACTAGGGAAAATAGATTTAATTAACAATAGCACTTAAAGCTGAATGATTAGAATGCATAAGTAGGTGAGAGAGGGAACTTAGGATTTGATTCTTATAAACAAATTGTCCACTGTATGCAATGTGTTTTTGGATGGTTTATGTTACTTTTCATTATCTGTAGTCTTCTCTAGAATTGTTTTGAAAGCTTTAAGTGCAATTTAAGCAAAACTAGTCTTATAGTCAACTATTTAAATCCTTGGTTCTCATTATTACTGGTATTGGTACACAGTAAGATGAAATGATATACTTACTAGATACTTTGTTATGATACAAGTCATCCCTCTTAGAAAATAACTCAAAATTGTTTGATAACTTTGTCACTTTTAATTTCCAAGTTTAGGCTGTAAAAATTCTCTTTACTGATTGTTTAAAAAGTCCAGCCTGGGCAATGTAGCAAGACCCCATATCTACACAAAAAATAAAAAAAAAAAACATTAGCTGAGCGTGGTGGTGAGCGCCCATAGTTTCAGCTACTCAGGAGGTTGAAGCAAGAGGACTGCTTGAGCCCAGGAGTTGGAGGCTGCAGTGACCTATGATCGCCCACTGCACTCTAGCCGGGGCAACAAGGCAAGACCTTGTCTCAAAAAAAGAAGTGTTTTTATCTTTACTAGGTTTAGCAAAAACACTTTCTTAAAATCTTAAAATCAGGGCATGGAATGTCTGTTTTTAAAATTTCTGTAGTTCTGTAGCTATAACAGCTTAAGTTATTTGGAAGGCCAATATAGTTCTTAGCAAAAAATACTATTTGCACATGTAGAAGTATAGTCAAACACCTAGAATTCTCTGTCAGACATTATGAACAAAACATCAACTTTCAATATATCAAATAGTACCTGCTATGAATGGAGAAATTTTGATCACTATTTAAAAATTCAAATACTCTGGGAGGCGGAGGCGGGAGGATCGCTCAAGGTCAGGAGTTCGAAACCAGCCTGAGCAAGAGCAAGACCCCGTCTCTACTAAAAATAGAAAGAAATTAATTGTCCAACTAAAAATATATAGAAAAAATTAGCCGGGCATGGTGGCGCATGCCTGTAGTCCCAGCTACTCAGGAGGCTGAGGCAGAAGGATCGCTTAAGCCCAGGAGTTTGAGGTTGCTGTGAGCTAGGCTGACGCCACAGCACTCTAGCCCGGGCAACAGAGTAAGACTCTGTCTCAAAAAAAAAAAAAAAAAAAAATTCAAATAAAACTTCTTTCATTGGGGTAAATTAAGAACACTTTAAAATTTTCCTAAATAGTATTTGAATTTTTTAAAACACTGATTTTATACTTATTTCTAAAGATATATAAGCTGAGGCAGAGATATTCTTGACTATCTTGTGATTCATGTCCATTTTTAAGATGACATGTTGTAAATCAAAGATTTCATATTATATATAGAAAGTGCTTTAGCATTGTCTTTAAATTTTAATAAAGTCACTGGAGTCCAAGCTAAGTAACTTGGCTGTCATAAAATGTATGCAGGATTGGAATGTTTTCATCCATTACAATGACTGATACACATGGGACAAGTTTTAAAGTTTTTCAACGTGGAATTTAAATCTGGTTATACTTCACTATTTGGAGATGGTCTTTTTCAGCAGACATCTATCTATGGCTAAATCTAACATAATATTACTGTTTTAAGCTGAATCAATGGCTTTTCCTTCAACTTTACTTTCATAGTAAGTTGTTTTAATGGCCTAAATGTAACAGATTTTAAAACAGTAAATTCAGTTAGAATTAAAAGAATATGTTCCTCAGTCTCTAAAGATAAGATATGAGCTCTGGAGAAAAACTTCCACGCCCTTGTGTTACGAGATGACTTCCTGTGGGGTCTGATGTGACTCTGGCTTACCTCCGCTCTTAATGAGGATATCAAAGAGGTCGTCCATCTGCTGACTGTGTGCGCTGGAAATCTGCAATCAAGGAGAATACAAATTAGCTTGCTTTTATACCAACCTGGAAGTATTATACAATTGGGAGCACTAAGGGACTTTCTAGAACATCTAATTTATCATTTGATAATTCTGAAAACAGAGGTCACCTGAGAAGTGAAGCCATTTACCCCAGGTGTTACCGCTGGTTAGATGACAGAGGAAGAGTGGGGCTACACCCAGCTCGGCTGACTTCTATACTGCCCTTATTTTCTATTACTGAATTGCATTTTGAGAGGCCTCTAATACTCACAGGTGTCTTTATTCATTTGTGTTTAGGTAGAAATTTGTATGTATAAAGGTGATAGCAGTATACATTTTTTCAGCTGAGATTTATCTGATGTAGAGTAAGCTGTACTTGTGCAAAGTATACAATTTGATATGTTTCTGAGGTATGTACACACCCATGAAACCACCGACAAAATCAAGATAATGAACATATGTGTCATGCCTGAGTTTCCTCTTGCCCTTCTGCAATATTATACTCATCCCCAGGCAACCTACTGATTTGCTTTCATTCACTATAGATTAGTTTTACATAAATGGATCCATATAGTGTATTTTTTTGGGAGGGCTTCTTTCACTCAAGGTAATTTTGAGATTTATCCATGTTGTAGCGTATACCTTAGGAACAGTTCATTCCTTTTTATCGCTGAGTAGTATTCCATTGTATGGAAATATGAGTATGTTTGTTAATTCACTTTTTATTTTTTAAGAGACAGGGTCTTGCTCTGTCACCCAGGCTGGAGTGCAGTGGCACAATCATAGCTCACTGTAATGTCAAACTCCTATGCTCAAGTGATCCTCCTGCCTCAGCCTCCCGAGTTGCTGGGACTACACAGGTGTGTGCCACCATGCTTGGCTAATATTTTTTTTTTTTTTGGAGGCAGGGTTTCATTTTGTCACTTAGGCTGGAGTGGAGTACAATGGCATGATCATAGCTCACTGTAGTCTCGAACTCCTGGGCTCAAGCAATCCTTCTTCCTTAGCTTCCTAGTAGCTGGGACTATAGGTATATGCCACCCTGCCCAGCTGGTTTTTTTTTTTCCCCCCCCCATGGAGATGGGGTCTTGTTATGTTGCCCAGGCTGGTCTCAAACTCCTGGCCTCAAGCTATTCTAACTTGGCCTCCCAAAGTGCTGGGATTACAGGTATGAGCCACCATGCTGGCCCTTCATTTACTTGTTGATGGACATTTGGGTTTCTAGTTCTTGGCTGTTACAAAAAAAGCTGCTGTGAACATTTGTGTACAAGTATTTATATAGACATCTTTTCTTTTCTCTTGGGTAAGTACCTACGAGCGGAATGACTGGATCTCAGGATAGTTATATATTTAACTTTTTAAGTAACAGCAAATTGTTTTCCAAAGTGATCGCACCATTTTACCTTCCCACCAGCAGTACACGGTATGAGATTTCTAGTTGTTTTACATTCTCACCAACACTGCATATTGTCAGTCTTTTTAATTTTAGATATCCTATTAGGTATGTAGTGGTATTGCACTGTGGTTTTAATTTGCATTCTCTTAGTGACTAATGATGTTGAGCATCTTTTCATGTACTTATTTGCCATCTGTTTATCTTCTCTGGGGGAAATGTCTGTTCAAATCTTTTCACTACTGCAGATTTCTTATGCTTACTATTTGTATGGCGTAACTTTTCCCAACCTTTTCCTTTCAACCTGTGTCTTTGTATTTAAAACATGCCTCTTGTAGATGCATGCATTAGCATTCGTTATCTTTTGCTGTGTTACGAGTTATTCTAAAATATAGTGGCTTAAAATTTGTGATGTCCCAGTTTCTGTGGGTCAGGAGTTGAATGGTTTTAATGGGTGGCTCTGGCTTGGGGGGCGGTCTTTTATGAGGTTACAGTCAAGATGTTGGCTGGAGAATGCCCTTGTAAAGGTGGCTCATTCACACGACTGGCCCGTTGGTGCTGGCAGTCGATGGCAGGCCTCAGTTCCCCTCACATGAGCCTCTCCAGATGGCTGCTGGTGCGTCCACCTGGCACGACAGCTGGCTCTCCCAGGGCGAGCAAACCAAGGGAGAGCAAGGCCGAAGGGGCACACCTCCCATGACCTAGTCTCTGAAGTCCTGTCTGCCAATTCTGTTAGAAGTGAGTCATGAAGCCCAACCCAGGGAGGATTGTCAAAGAATGTGCAGACGTATCGTATCTAAAACTGCCACGCTGCATATAGTTGAGCCTGGCTTTTTTTTAAAATCAATTCTGACAATTTTAATTGTTTTATTTTAATTGTTTATTTCACTAGTATGTATTGTAATTACCGACATGGTTAAATTTGGGTTTACCATTTTATTATTTTCTATTCATCCTTTTCTTTTTGTTACCCCGTTCTTCTTTCTTGCCCTTAAAAAAAATCAGATATTTTTGTATTCTAACAATTTTTCTTGTTTTTTAAAAAAATTTTACTTTGTTTTATTTTTTTTAGTTATCATAGCGTAGTACACGTCCTTAACTTTTCATAGGCTAATTCAACTTAATGTACCATTGCATAAAAAATACAGATCCTGCAACTGTATAGATCCATTTACTTCTCCTTCCTTTACTAATTATTGTAAGTATTATATTTATACGTTATAAATCCCTCAAAATAACATTATCTTTGGTGATGAATTATCTTTATCTGAAAATATCTTTAGTTCACTTTCATTCTTAAAGGATACTTTTACTTGATACAGAATTCTGGGTACAATCCCTCCTACCTCCTCCTCCTTAAAAATTTTAAACATGTTGTACTCTTTTTCAGTTTTTCCATAATTTTGATGAGAAGTTTACATTAATCAAATAGGTGTTTGCCCTGTGTGTAATGCGTTACTTTTGTATTGATGCTTTCAAGATTTTCTTTAACTCTGACTTTCAATAATTTGACTATCATGCGACTGGGCCTTCTATTTTCCACCTGGGTGTTCACTGAACATCTCAAAGCTATAAATTTGTCTTTTATTATATTTGTGAAAATTTTGGCCATCATTTCTTCAAATATTAAACCCACCCATTCTTTTTCTCCTTCTGGGTAAGCTAGACTGTTTGATATTATATAACAGGGCCCTGAGGCTCTGTTTAGTTCTTAAAAAATCTTTTTTTCCCCTTTATGTTATTCAGATTGGATAAGTTCCACTGATCTATCTTTACGTTTACTGACTTTATTTCTTCTGCCAAGTTCATCTATAACTTATTTTTTTTCCATTTCAGATACTGTATTGTTTTAGTCCTATAGAAGATTTCCATTTAGTTCTTTAAAAAAGTCATTTCTACATCTCTTTAGAGCCCCTATCTTTTCATTTATTACAAACGTATTTTTTTACATCACTGAGAACAGTTATAATAGTTGCTTTAAAATCCTCGTCTGTAAATTGTAACATGTAGATCAGCTAAGGACTGGTCTCAGCCAATTGCCTTTTTCCTTTGACAACAGGTTACGTTTTCCTGATTCTTAGTGTATGCTGCATGTTATGAATGGATGTTATGGTTGCTAAATTGTGGAGATTGTGTATTCTGTTATTTTTCTCAGATGAATGGTTTTGTTTTAGCAACTATTCACTTGCTTGGACTTTAACATTAAAGTGTTTTTTGGGTAGAGGTTCCAATCTCACTTTGGATCTTCTGTCTTCAGCTGAGCTGCTATGAGTCTGTTCCACGCCTTAGGGTCGGCCAGAGATGTGGGCGGACAGAATTTGGGGATTTCTTCTCTGGCTCTTTTCCTTTGGTTGCTCTCAATTCAGTCTTCAGTTTCCTGGGCCATAAAGATGATGTTTTTTCCCACCAGTAACGCTGCCGCTTAGCTTGACCTCAGCCTCGAAGTAGCAAAAAGAGGGAACTCATGCCATGTGGCCCCCCTCCTTTCAGTGTGGATTCCCCAGCAGAATGCGACTGTTTCTGTTTACTCTTTAGTGACCTCATGTAGTTGCCTTTTGTATTATAACCAAGATTTACGGCTGTTATCTGTGGGAAGATTGAGCCGGTAGGGCCTACTTAGCCACTAGTGGAATTGGAAGTCTGAGTAAACATATTAAAAAACCAAAAAACCTCAGAATTCCTGGGGTTTGGTGCCTAATGGCATATGAAGAGGTGTATTACAGATAGTACTCATTTGAATACCAAAACCCAATATAAAACCTGGCTCCCTCAGTCTATAAACATGAACCTACAGACATTAAATACCAGGGATTCCAATCAGCTATCTTAGGTTAAAATGGAAGATTTTTCTTTCTTCTTGTTGTTACCTAAATCAAGTAAGCAGTACACATTAACCTACACACGAGAACCAGGCTTGGAAGGATGAGTGCTACGTTTTAATTTTCTTAAAAACTGCAGTTAAGCTCTCGGCAATTCACTTCGTCTCAGCTTCCCTGTGAAGAGAATAGATGTCACTTCTGAATGGACCTTGGGGGAGGACGGTTTAGCCCCATACCATTTGTTTCAGTGCCTACTGCAAAGGTTTAAACCCATTTCTGAAATTTGGCTTTCCCCTCTCAGATAAGGGCACTGGCTGAGAGAAAAGTTATCTTCCTTCGGCACTAAGTGCATGTACACAGAAGCGTGTATTCCTCAGAGGGCGTCCCCTGAGGGCGCCACGCTGCACGCCGAGCAGGACTGTGTGTGCTCCTGGGTTGGGGGGACCCGCTGCTTGCCAGAGAAAGGGCCGAGCCCTTGGCCTCGTGTCCCTTAAGGGCAGTGTGACCCGCTGCGCGCACAGCCCCGGTGAGTCACCCGTGGAATGCAGGGGCAGGGGGACGGGCCCAGCTGTGCTGACGCTCCTGCTGTTTGCTGTGCGTAACAACAAGCAGTCTTGCTCAGATGCGTTCCACCCTGTTGTCTACCTCTAGCGCCTGTGGAGCGGCAGCAGGGCCACTCCTCGCATCCTCCATGAGGCTGGGGTTCTACCTTGAAAGTAAGTTCAGTTCTAAGCTTTGAAAACCTCTAGAGAGACAAGGATGTTAGGAAGAGTGTTTAGGGCACTGGGCACCCACCGTGGGCCATGTGCTTTTACAAGTAGGAACCCTGCCTTTCCCCATCCCTTGGCGCAGCTGTGGCTACTCCTGCTTTATCAGCGAGACAGGGAGGACTCAGAGGAGAGGTAAGTGCCTTACTTGAGGCCACATGGTCACTAGGTGGGCACATGTGTGGTGAAGCCAGGAGAACTTCAGGTCTGTCACTGACGAAGTACACTTGCTCAGTGGACAGGCAAGGTCACCTGCAGGGGCTGCCTGTGGGGCAGGAGGGTGCTAAGGCCTAGAGAGAGATGAAGCGGGACGAGGGGATTTAGAGGCTGGGCAGCCTCGAATGTCAGCCAGGCGGAAAAGTGTCAGTTTGCTGGCCTGACAGATGGTGGCTTTAGAAAAGAGGGACCTGTATGAAATATGTGCCCTGGTCACAATCACATCTATGCATCACATGACTGATCCCCTTGCCCCAAAGGAAAAGTTAGAAGACAAACCCTGAATTTCTGAATAAGTGGTAGCTGTAGGTTACACTGCTGCTGGAAGTTGTTTGGGATTCTTCATAATGAATGAAATTGTGATTTTAAATAACCAGGTAAAGTACAAGGCTCCTAGCCATGATTTTTGTGTTCTTATTGAGACAAGTCAGTCTTAGACAAGGGATCTGAGGACGGCACATCAAATCTAAGCCTGACAAACCGCGACCACTGTCCTCACTCACCTCTGGAGGGGGGGCCTGTGCACTGCGCGTCTGCTTGATGGCCTCCTCGTAGCGGGGAGGGTCTTTTGTCTTGGTGACTGGGCTCCCGAACAGAGAGTGCTGGACGACAAATTGTTGAGGCGGAGGGGGAGAACTGGGCTGTATCAAACAAAGGAGGGGGCGCATGTTAGCTCCTGGCAAGAGGCTTTCTCCTGCCCTGGCCACTCTCAGCTCTGCTGTTCTGCACGCGGGAGCCAAAGCGTGGAGTTCATAAGCGGATGCTTCGAAGCACCTGTGAGGCTGACACGCTGTGGGCCACCTGCTGTGGGCGGGATCATCTTCACTGGGACAACAGCTAAGCTCCTCCCTAACGAGCCAGCACCACTGCATTTTCAACAGTCCCACTGCGTTAGTATCGATGCCCAAAGCAGTGGCCTTCGGGATGATCTTATACCCCAGTAGGCACTTTCAGTGCCACACGGGCATCACAGGGTTACCTTGCTGGGAGTGTTAGGTCCGTTTTGCAGGGATGGAAGTGGGGCATTTCTGGGCTGAAGGACACTGTTGGAGGTCTTGCTAATGAAGGGCTGCTGGACCGCGGGAGCGGCTGGTCTCTGATACGGAATAACCGTATTTGATGATGCCGAGTTTGTGAAAACCTGTAAGGAATAAATATTTCTCCATCAGTTTGTTGTTCTGCTCTTCCTGATAAAGAAAACCAAGTTTTAGAGCAGGGGTCAGCAAACTTTCTCTGTAAAGGGCCACAGGAGTTAGGTTTGGTGGTGACCATTCACCTGTGTCACTGCGGCACGGAAGCAGTTTGGGCAGTTTGCACACGAGCAGGTGTGGCTGCGTGCCAGTACCATTTTCTCTACAAACGCAGGCGGAGGTTGGCTTTAGCCCACAGGCCATGCTTTCACTTCCCCCATTCTAGAGCCTACGTGGTCCCTTTACTCAGTGACTTGCCTTTGAGGGCAGTGCAGACGGCGCTTTGTGGGAAAACGGTGTTTGCTCTTTATAATTTTCTTCTTAAATGACAGCTGAATTTCTCGTACTCCTCACCAGGGTGATCTCATCTCTCTCATGCCTTTAATGGTCACTGTTAAGCCACTAATCCCACCTCCACTTCCAGCCTTGCTCTCAAGTGCCAAAGCCACATTATGTCATCTTCTTGGACATCTCAAATTTAGTACGTTCCAAACTGAACTTTCCCCTTTCTTCCCACTACCCCCAGCCTCTGAGGGGAAGTAATGCTTGGCTCTGCGTTTGTTTTTACGCTTAGGTGAGTGGGAACCATCAGTCACCTCTGCTTTCCCCCCTCAGTACACACACGTCTCGGAGATGCCTGTGTTCCCTGCGGTCCTGACCCAGGTCCTCGGCACCCATCCCTGGAATTCTGCCGCAGCCTCCCAGCCCAGCTCCGCTATCAACCCGCCGCTGTAGTTACGTTTTTACAGCACAGACCTCATCAAGCCCTGGCCACACTCACTGGCTCTCCTGCCTTTGGGGTAAAAATCCTAATCTTTGGCTGGCATGTGAAGCTTCTTCCTACCTGGCCTCTCTTCCACCCTACCTAAAACCTTACCCATGCTGTGGCCACAGTCAATTTTCTAGTTTCATGAAAATTTTTTTAAAGACATGCAAGACCCCATTTAAAACCTGCCCCCTTCTGAGAAGCTGCTTTCAGGGCTATCAGGCAGAGGTGAGAATTTCTTCCAGGGAACTCCAAAATGTTCTGTTCAGAACCCTCGTCAAGAGTCACACACGTTTTTGGTCCTTTTACAAACATGTGGCCATTCTCCTGACATTGTATCTGCATGTCACAGAACTTGGTTTGCTCATAAAAATATTTAATATACTTTATATCACTAATATTAAAAAAAACTCTCCCCGATATTATTACAAATGTAACTAGTGAGTGTGAAGCATTGTATGTGTATGTACTCTAAACATGCTCGTCTGAAGATGAATTTCTTTATATTTCGTAAAAAATCACTTCCTTGAAACTAGAAATAATGATTCCTAATTCTAGTATTTTGAGACTTAGTGAAAAACCCCTCATTTATCATTTTTCTCTTTCCTCCCCCAAACACAACTAAGCTTACAACTACACTAAAGTGATATTTTGGCCTTTCCCAAACTCAGTATCATGTAACTCCTTTCTCACTGCGTTTCTCGGGGATTCTGAAACAGCACGTGACGGCTGCAGACCTGAGAGGCTAGTGCTGTCTGTTCTTATGGCTGTTTTAGCCCAGACAATTCACACCGCCCTAGGGCAGATCAACAGGCACACCTCAGTACCTAGGTTCTCTTATGCTGAAGATTAAAACTCTGGGATGAATACTTTTCAAGGTTTAAAATAGTAAGACCTGTTTTTGAGGCCTAAGACTTTTTACACAGAGATGTGTACACAGCTCCACCTACTGGATAAGAGGGAATTTTGGTAACTTTGGGTGATTTAACACTGGGATTCTTTTTGGGAGGAGGAACCTGTGCGAGGATGCTGAGCCATAGACCAACACGTTCATTGTAGAGATGTGGTAACTGAACGGAGAGGAAATAAGTGAACTTACTCTGAGGCCAAATACCTAGGAAGTGGTGAGCCAGAATTGACAAGACCTTCTAGCTCTTAATCTGTGAGGTGGCAAACTCTTACAAATATGCATCAAAACCTTACTCAAGATAAAGATTGTAGAAGCATCTTTTTCATCTTCGAATATCATTTCCCAGGGAAGAGCACATTTTTTCCCCTATAATATGTTTGATTAAATATATGAGGGCAAAAATAAAAAAAAAAAGCTTTTGAAACTTGAAAAAGCGGTTAGCAGTTCAAGCAAGCTATCTTTTGGTAGTAAAGAGCTCCTTCTCCGCCCCAAATCGCTGGATAATCTGCAGCCAAATGGAGTCTAAGCTAAGGCTCGCTCTGTGGGAGGCGTCACAGAGAAGGATAAACGAGCTGCCCGAGGACTGGGCTTTTACGAAGATGCTGGCTGAGTGGATGGTTGGATGGTTAGCACCAGCCACAGTTTGTCCCTCGTTTGCATGCACAAACCTTTCTGACGGGCTGAGGCTGGCCGAGCACGTGCGGTGTGAAAGTGTCCTGTTTCTGAGGTGCGGCCGGGGCCAAGCCCGAAGACAGGGCGGCAGTGGGTATTTGTGCAGCAGCTGCTATCTGAGGCTGAGTCTGGATTCCTGCTTGTGGTGGAGTCTAGGAGGAGAATTTTAAAAAATCAATTGAACTGTCAGAATCAAAGAATCAAGAGTTTAGATGTGAACCAACTGTTCACTCGGGGACCGTACCTAAAGTGAAATAAGACAAAGTACGCAGACACACATTTCATTTCATCTGCACATGAATCTGAACCGTAACAATTCTAACCAGAGAAACACCAGACCAGTTACTTTCATGCTCTTACTGTTTAAGTAGCTAAGATTTTTCATTTGAAAATTTTGAGAAAAAAGGAAACAAATAATAAGAACCTATAGCAGCTCTACACATAAGAAGTCAGGTAGTGCTATACTTTTAATAGCAACAAAGATACCCGTGAGACCCAACTGTCCAGATTCCTGCTTTTAAGCTGTATGTGCATGCTCTGGGGAGAGCCAGCAATGTGCCAGGGCGCACAGAGGCCCAAGGATAAAACACAGTTCTTGTTCCTACAACAGCAATGGAAGATTTGGGCCGAAAAAAAAAATTGTTTTAAAGGTGTACTATGGAGTAGACTTTCAATTTCACAGAGATCCTAAAGAAAAAAATTGGGGAATTAAAATTTTTTATATATGCTAAAGGACCTCGGGGCCATGTCTCATAAGCCCAGGGGTACAAGATTATTCCCCTGTGCTGTTTCAGGTATTTGGGTATTCAAGGTTGAGAGGCACTGGCCCAGATGGTTTCCTGTTTACTCGTGGTCCACATTTGGTTAAAACCGACCAAAAGCACGTCACATGAAAACAACTTAAGGTAAACACATAAGTTACGTAGGCACAAAGGGGAATTTCATGCTCATCAGTGTTTCATCTCTTTCAGTAACATCCTCACCCTTAAATTTATGGTCATATTTTCCTTAGTTTCAGCATCTTCATGTTAACAGTGCCTTTCAAGAACTAAATTTGGGAGGCAGAATACAAGAATGAGCTTAAGAGTGAAAGCTCTGGAGTCAGAAGACCTAGGTTTAAATGCCAACTCTGTCATAGGGCACTTACCGAGTACCCCTTCCAGGTCTCAGTGTCCCTACCTAGAGCTGGGCTGTGGCACTTGCACCTTCTAGGGGAAGGGAGGATGAAGTGAAACCAGCCATTTGAAGTGCTGATGCTGTGCCTTGCATGTAGACAGTGTTCACAGCAGCAGCTGTTATCATAAGGATAATGTCACTGGTATGCAGGAAATGTCTATACATGTGAAGCTATGTTCATTAAAGGGAAACGCTAACATAAATAGAAAAAGCACCTCATGTTTGTTTTTACTATATAAAAACAGCGCTATCTAAATTTTTGAATAACCCTCCCACGCATGCACGAGTTTTCTGCAACTGTGAAGCCGACTGTGGATGCATTTATGAAAAAGCTCAGGTATGTTCTGTCCTGAGCAGTTTCCATCCTATGCATGCTGTAAGGCAAAGTGGTTAGAAGACACACTCCACACCTGGAGTTTGAGGCTGCCTACTGGGAGCTGTACTGAGGTGACATTCGAGCCCTGGATGGACACCGGGAGCAGCAGCTGAGCAGTTTGTGTGGTCAGTAAAGCCTGGGGCTGAGCGACAACGGCAGGTGGTGGCTGTCCCTGGGAACTCACGTAAAACTGTGAGACGACGCTCTGCTGCTCCGCCTGGGCCACGGGGACCTCTTGCTTGATAACTACAGCCTTTTTGGCAACAAGGGTCTGGCCACCTGTAGAGACAGGCTGGGCTACCGCGTGGCTGGCCCCCGGGACAGGCTGCCTGGAGCTGGAGCAGTCAGGGAGCGAGGTCTCGTCTTTGACGCAGGAAGCGACGCTGCCGTGTTTCTGATCTGCCTTGTTGACGGAGTGAGCTGGGGCGCCGGGCTGGCCTTCCAGCGGCCGTTGCTGCTGCCCTCGTTTTTCAACCTCGAGCTGCATTTTCAGAACTTCCACAAGCTTCTGCTCTTGTTCCAGTTTCCTCTTCAGCTCTTCGATCTGCTTCTCTTTCTCCTGGAGCTTGCGGTCCTTCTCGGCCGCGTCCAGTTCCAGGTTCGACAGGGTGCTGCTGGTGGGGCTCAGGCTGTCCTCGCTGTTTGCCACTCTCAAAGGAGAGGAACACAGGAACTGGGAAGGAGACATCATGGTCATGATCTCGGTGAAAGTGTCTGCCATGCTCGTGTCATCGGTGCTGAGGCTGGACTGCTCGGAGGGAGACGGCGAGATCGGCAGAGGGGAATGAGCGTTTTCCACCCGGGCAACGGAGCTGGCGCCGGCAGATGGCAACTCTGCCTTGAAGGTGGAGACTGAGCTAGTCACGGCGTTATGTAGTGTGGTAACCGGCAACGCCACGGTCACTTCTGGGTTATTGGTGACGATGGCTGACGATGACACTGCCACGATGCTGCCGGCAGCGAGGCTGCTGCTGTTCACTTCCTGGTAGGGTTTCAGGCGTTCGATGAGGTCCGGTTTGGTGCCCGACACCGGCAGACCCCTTAACTTCAGTTCTGTCTTCAGTTCTGATACCTGGAGATACAAACAGAGCAGATCTCTTGGTATTGTAACTTTCTGACAACTCTGCCGTACGCTTTAGTGATGGGGAAGTAAGGTACCCATGGCTGTCACACAGCTCCATGTTACTGCACATCTGAAAGTGGGACCGTTTTTCTTTTGACACAAACACATCTAACTACACACCTGAAGCACTGGGAAGGCCAGGGATAATGTGAGGGTTTTTAGAGGGCAACTCCTCTTTTATGTCAAAGAAAAGATATATTACCAGGAATGATAATGATGATAACGGCTATATTTACTGATTAGCTGCCACGTGCAAGACACTGTTAGAAGCGCTTTACTCTTTCAACTAATCTTCCCAGGACCCCATGAGATGTCAGTATTCTTCTTCCCATTTTATAGATGAGGAGATCAAGGCAGACAGGTTGAAATACTCGTCCAAACTACCACAGACAACAGAAGGCTGAGCTGGGACAGAAACCTAGCAAGGGTGGCCCTAGAGCTCACGTTCTTAACTGTTATATTTTCCTGCTTCTCCCAAACTTGGCATTGAGCAGGGAAGAAAAAAATCACAGCCTCTGGAATCCAACAGAACTGGCAAGGTGTCTGCACAAGGTACATGCTCAGTAAATGAGAGTTGTTATTGGTCATTTAAAAAGAAAATGGAAGTAAAAAGAAAGTACCTCTATAACGATTATCCTATTGTTGGGAAAGTCGAACATCTTCTGAAAACTGACATCTGCTAGACAAATCTGGCAAATCATTTACATTTCTGTGGTATTTTGATAGGTCAATAAGCTGTACTTGGAATTATCACCTTTAAGTCATCCAAGCTGGAAGGCAGAGGTCCTGGCTTCCTCACAGGAACAGGTGTATTCTGTCTTGGTGTGTTGGGTGTGGTATTGTTCAAAGTTGAATTCCCACTGTTGTTATTTTTGTCACTGAGTGGCCTTCAAAAGAAAAAGAAAATTAGAGTTTATAATAAAATCATTTCTAGCTTTGACATTGCTCCCATTAACACTTTCACTAACTTATAAAGGGAAAAATACCATGGTTATGGATTGGAAGACTCAATATTGTAAAGATGTCAACTAAATTGGATCCCAATAAAATCCCCTGCAGGTTTTGTTTGTTTGCTTGTTTGGTGGAAATTTAGAAGGCAATTCTAAGCTTTATGGAAAAGCAAAGGACCAAGAGTGGCCATGGCATTCTTGACGGAGAAAAGCAAAGCTGGAAGCGTCACAGCACCAGGTATCAGTGCATTTACAACGCCGACAGTTCACACGGTGTGGAGCTGAGGCAAGGACAGAAGAGACAAGTGGGCGGGAATGGAGAATCTGCGTACGTGGCCCTTGTGTCGTCAAAGAGATGACACTGCAGTGCAGAGGAGGAAGAGTGGTCCTTCCAGTGAGCGGGGCTGCGCCCAAGTGGATATTCTCACAGAAAAAATACAGCTCTTGATCGACTCCTACCTCGTATCATTCTCCAAAATCTAAATGTGAATTATCAAAGCAACATCTTCATGGCCTTTGGATAGGCAAAGATTCCTTAAACAGGACATAAAAAGCACCAAGTAGCAGGGACCCCTTTAAGACGGTGAAAAGTCAAGCCACAGAACAGGACAAGATATCTGCGATACATGTTTCTGACAAAGGCCTCATCTAGACTGTTACAAGTTAGTAAGAAAAAGACAGAAAACCCAGTGGGAAAATGGGTTTTCCCATTTTTGGCACCAGGTCAATAATTATGTGAACAAGGGCTTAACCTCACTAGGTATGAGGAAAATGCAAATGCAAATGCAAATCATGACAAAACAGCCTTGCACACCCAGCAGAATTGCTCTGACGAATAGGACTGATGATACCAAGTACTTAGACAACCAGAATGCTTGTACTCTGCTGGCAGAAGTGTGAATTGGTGTGTCCACTTTGGAAAACTGTTTTTAATATACTAAAGAAAAACATCTGTCTATCCTATAATCCAGCATTTCCATTCCTAGATAGAATGTGACGGAAAGACACATATATGTGTACCAAAAGATAGACTAGAACATTCATTATGGCATTATTCATGATGGCCCCAACCTGAAGCAACCCACCTGTCCATTAAAAGTATGACGGACGGATACATTATGGTATCGTCATACATGGAACATTAAACAGAAATGAAAATAAACTGCTATCTGCACCAGTAAAGATGCACGTGACAAACAGTGTTCAGCAAAAAAAGCCAGATACTAAAGTGTACTATAAGATTACATTTATATGAAGTTCACAAACAGGCAAAACTAATCTATGGGTATAGTAGTCAGGACAGTCACTAAGAGGGGACCTAAAGGGGGCTTTTGGGACACTGATAATGTTCCATTTCTTGGTTTGGATGGTGGGTAGAGGGGTATATTTACTTTGGTATCAATTTTCACTTATAATTTATAGACTTCTCCGTATATAAGTTATACTTCAATTTAACAAGTTTATATAAAAGAAATTGGTGCATCAGTTGTCAAATTCTAAAGTTAGGTGCTTTGCACTAATTTCCCTAAGCCCCTTTCCATGTCAAAGCCAGATACCTACTTAATGTCTTCCAACTGTGACACTCTTGGCTTCCTTTTCTGATGGTTGATACCTATCAAAGGTACACATGACGGTCGACACTATAGTCAATCCCGTTGCAGCCTCAGTCTTCATTATCACATACAAAGCCTTGGTGCTGAAGCCAAAGAGACTTGGAATTCCACCTCCTGAAACAGGGATCTGATGTGACAATACTTGTGGGTGATAGCCAGTTGGATGAGCTTTCTCCAAGGAGGTTCAGGAAGCCTACGTGGAAGCCAATGCTGGCTCTGTCTACAGCTCACTCTTCTTCTTTTGAGACAGAGTCTCATTCTGTTGCCCAGGCTGGAGTGCAGTGGTGGTGTCATAGCTCACAGCAATCTCACACTCCTGGGCTCAAATGATCCTCCTGCCTCAGCCTCCTGAGTAGCTGAGATTATAGGTGCATACCACCACATATGGCTAATTTTTTCTATTTTTTGTAGAGACGGGTCTCGCTCTTGCTCAGGCTGGTCTTGAACTGAGCTTAAGCGATTCTCCTGCCTCGGCCTCCCAGAGTGCTAGGATTACAGGATTGAACCACACCTGGCCAACAGCGAACTCTTGACATTCATCTTCAGGTCTTTTTAACCTACCTGAATTCTATTGAAATTAAACATAGTTTTTGAGATGAAGTTTCTTGAAGTTTGGATGAAATGACAAATATTATATGTATCATTATTCTCCTTTCTAAAAATTCAACTTGTAAATCTCATGTTAGAGTTATAAAAATATTTTCTTTAAATCAATGTTTCTCAACCTAATTTTCATTCATTATTGTCCCCCCAAGGAGGCTTTTAGACATTTTTCTCCAAATCACCCTCCCACTGAAGTATCAACACCACAGATATACTGCGCACGTGTCTAGGTATCGTATATATGTCTGTGCTTTACTACATAAAAGAGGAGTATCTCTCCTGAACCACCTTTTGCTTTCTTGTGAGTAATATCATCCCGTTGAGAACGCACAATTTAAAATATTCCATTCATGCATCTTTTCGGTTGAGATTCTACAATACTCTATTAACAGTTTGGTGTTTAAAATAAGAGAAATAGGTTAATCTCTTTTAAATCAATGGAGACTAAGTGAGGGAGTAGCTGACGAATGCGATCACTGTCCAGATGAGAGACCTAAAGTTCAGAGAGATGACGCGGCCTTCCCCGACTTTCCGTGCATTTGAGTGCGTGGGCAAACTGGGTTTGACTAGAGCCTAGTCTCCTCAGGGTTTTGTCCTTCTGTGGTATCAAAGGGCTGAGCCACACAGGTAAAGTTCCACTGCTATGGACGCGAGAGGACTTTGTTTCCTGGAATTTTGGTAAAGCTAAACGCTGTGTTAGAAAACAAGGTCTCCATTTTTAGGATCTGGAAATCAAACAGGACTTACGTTCAGTCTTTGTGTGGTGAAACAATACCCAAAAGCGAGTGCTCTTTTCTCCTCCTAGTTCCTGGATCGTTTTGTATGATATTTCCCTTGGGCGGGCTTTGCTGTTGTAGCCGTGGGAATGTTTGAGGAGCAGAGGGGAATTGAGGCCTTAATGGAAAGACATATTGTTACGCGTTCAGTTGCTGCACACCTTAGGTGTGCTCTTCCCATCTACAAGGTCGGCCACACAGCCAAGTTCTCCCACTACGAAAAAGACTGCTTCATAGATGGATAGCGCGAAAAATCCTTTTATGGGATTTTCGGTTGCACAGTTTCCTCATCTGGGAATGGGGTCAACAGCAGCGATTCCTCCTGGATTTACAATGAGGATGGCGTGAGGTGTTGGGCACAGTGCCTGGTGCGTTGGAAGGATAACAGTAAGTAGTCCTGAGCCACCGTTACCGTCCTCATTGTTGGTGGGCAATGGCAGAGGAGGGCAGCAGTGGAGGATGCCTCCCGGCGCCTGGACCAAGTGTCAAGTAGCAGCAGTTTGTCTAAGATTCTCTTTCAGTTCTCTGTGGCCTTCCCTGGGTCCCTTCCAAGGTCAACAGCTCACTCAAGCCTGCTTGCTCTTACAATAATATCATGCTACAGAATTCCTTCTCCTTTATCTCCATGCCCTGATTTTTTAGATTTAGTAAGGTCTGAATTACTAATAGGTTTAAACTTCAAGATATTTGAATCTTAAGAGGAAAAAAAGCATTGATAATCATTCGCATATGAGAAGATATTTTTCAACAGAGCAGCTTTTTAGTGGGTTTTTAATCCTTTTCTGCTCCTAGAAAATAGGGGCCACCTATGGCAGATGCTTAGTTTACGTGTGGAAAACAGAAGAAAAGTTTCTACAGGTCATGTGAGCATAAACCGAACGGCTGGATCACAGAGAACGATTTTTCCTTGTAATGAATGAGCTTTTGCATCTTTTTCTAGAGTTGAATGCCAATGTACTTTCTCCTGAAAAGTTAGGGAAATTACATGTTTCTTAGAAACAGAAATATTGGGGGTGTATATCTAGAAATTTCCTTTATTACGTAATTAAAATTAGCTATGGATGTCTCGCTATGATTTTGGTCTCAGGAACTGTCAGAACTCACTGCCTTCTCTCACAGTTGGGTTCAAACTTTGGAAACACCTTCCTTCTCCACAGCTGCCAGTCCCCGAGACCTTTAACTGTCTCTGGAAACACCCTCTGCGCCCTCAGTGCCCTTCTGACGTCGCATCCATCGATACCGGGATCGAACTTTCTCTCCTGGGTTTCGGTCTCGCTGCGTCAGCACTGCCCTCTGCCGCGCCTGTCACAGCGAGGAACGTCTCTGCTCAACCTCAGGTGCCTTCAGACACTGGCTCTACTCAGTTCTGTCTTACACTTTTCTTAAAAATTAATCGCATTTTCCGTTCAGGAGATTTTTCTCACCGTCCAATACACAGGCGCCGCTTGCTTCTTCCTCTGCACTGGCGCTCGTATCGCTGCCCTGTGCTGGGCCTAAGGGCCCTTCTGAGCCCTTCCACAGATACAGATATCCTGCCTCTCCCAGAAGGCTCTCCTTGGCCATTCCAGGTTTTATGCCCACCTGTCTCTTCTTTTTAGCCGTATGCCAGGCCTCCCATGCCATATGCTTAGCTCCTAGCATCTAGTACTGTTCTGAGCACACAACAGGCAAATCCTTCCTGGGTGAATAACTGTGAAAAGGCATTTCTAACTTGTAAAAGTTCAGAACCTATTCTGGAGGACAGAAACAAAATGAAAATAATCGTTGCACACCAATAAATCACAACATCCAACCTTCAGTAATTTATGGGTCCTCATAAAAAACCATAGTAAAATCCACGCCACGCTGCCGGCAGCGGCCCCACCCGTACTTGAATGGCGCAGGCAGGATCGTCTGGTAGTTGTAGTGCTGCTTCTGCTGGCTCAGGATCTGCAGCTGCAGGAACAGTTGCTGCTGCTGGAGCAGGCGGGCGTAGTTGGAGTCCATCTGCGGCTCGTTCTTCTCCCCTTTCTGGTCTGGTGGAATGTATTGGTGGTACTTCAACTTCTTTACCCGTGGTTTGGGATCTTTGCACTTTTTGCTACGGTGTTTGTCATTTGGATTCTTGGGATGGCTTTGCTATTTGTGAGAAAAAGAAAATAAGAACATTTAAATAGGTGTCACCACGTGAAATCTATTCTCCTGTGTGCCTAAATGATTTGAAATTAAAAAGCAGTGCACCTTAGAAACAGGTACAGCCACTTTGGAAAGCAACACACTAAACACATTTCAAGAGCCATGACAAGCCTGAGCGAGGCTTTGTCTCTACAAAAAATTGAAAAATTAGCTGGGTGTGGTGGTGCGCACCTGTAGTCCCAGCCTCTTGGGAGGCTGAGGCAGGCACCCAGAAGTTCAAGGTTACAGTGAGCTATGATGAGGCCACTGTATTCTAGCCTGGGCAACAGAGCAAGACCCTGTCTCAAAAA
>VBSM01002153.1:9380454-9427187 GCA_008086735.1 Cheirogaleus medius | reverse complement strand
CCTCAGCCTCCCAGAGTGCTAGGATTACAGGCGTGAGCCACCGCGCCTGGCCCTGTAAATATAACTTTTAAAATACCTAAATGAAATTCCCCACACTGGCTTGAGCTTTATATCAGGTCAAGTACAAAAAACAAACAGGGAAATTAGAAAAATATGTTTAAGCCATAGGATTACATGGGTAGCACAAAATGATGATAAATCAACAAATGAAAAAACCTGGCTGAGCGTGGTGGCTCACTCCTGGAATCTCAGCACTTTGGGAGGCTGAGGCAGCCAACAGTTCGAGACTAGCCTGGGCAACACAGTGAGACCCTCTCCCTACTAAAAATTAAAAAAAAAATTAGCTGGGTGTGGTGGCACGTGCCTGTAGTCCCACCTTATTTGGGAGGCTAAGGCAGGAGAATCGCTTGAACCCAGGAATTTGAGGTTACAGTGAGCTATATTTGGGCCACTGCACTCCAGCCTGGGTGACAGAGTAATAAGACTTTGTTTCTAAAAAAAATAAAAAGAAAAACTTGGCTCAGGTAAACAAGAAACAAAGTAAAATCTATGGCAGAGCTCTTTAAGGTATGAACTGTGGACCTTTCCCTGTGAAGACACAAGTATAGGAAGTTATATAGCAATTTGATGTTACCCCACCACTTACTGTACTTTAAACAAACTAAGAAACAAATCACACTAGTCCTTCACTACAGCTAATTTGAGGAGTGGTCTACCGTAACTCTTCTCCAAGAACACCCAAAAGATAAGACATTTATGTGAATCTTTTATTATCTTTGTTTATAGGGACTATTTTAATAAGCAGTGATGTGACTGATCTTTGGGGGTATGATAATTGTAAAACAGGAAAAAATAGATTGCAGAGATAATTTCCTATGGTCGCTCATTCTTTAAATAGCTGCTATGTGTTGGAACTGTGTGTTCAGTGTGAGGATCCTAAGATAAAGTGAGGGGAAACCCTTGCCTTCAGGTACCTGATATCTAATGTGAAACAATGTGTTAAGACCCTTTCTCCACCAATGTGAAAGTAATATATTAAGGAAGACAATATATTTTATATACATAGAGATGCCTAGACAAAGTGGCTAACAGTGAAAATAAAGCACAGAATTTGCCAAAACAAAACCTAATTGTCACTTCTAGACACAAAATCCCAAAGACTTTACCAAATTTCCCTCTGTAGTTGATTTAAAAAATGAAAACAAAACACCCACAGTGTATTTACAGTGCTACCTAAGGATTATATTTCTTTGACGTCAATATAGCATCGTTACCAGGGACATGCTTCTTTCATGGCATGAATAAAAGTATAAGAATCCTTGTCAGATTCCCCACTTATAAATATTAGAACAGTTAACACAGGGAATTTTATGAAGGACACACGATTTAAAGAGGTCTTAAGGCATACAGGACAGAAATGATGTAACGGGTAAAGCTACGGTGGCGCCATCCCTGACTCTAAGTTCTTTTTCTTGAATGTAGATATAGGGATTGTTCATATTCTATAAAGTGGGTCTTTTCCCTTTGGCCCAGTCGACTGTTGATGGTCTGTGTGTAGAGGCAGAAATGCAGCAGCACTAAGTCCCAAGCTCAGGAGTGACCCAAGTCTTAGTGTGCACTGCACGGGCAGTAAACAGACCACATTTATTCAAGAAACACTGCTATCCCTATTTCCCTTCAAGGGATTCTGGAATGTTAGCCCACTGGGTGGGACTGCATCTGGTTAAAGTTTCTCACTTATAAACTTAGCTGGAGACCAACTTTCAAGAGTAACGTAAAAAATATAATAGCACACGCAATGTAGGGAAAAGGGGAATGATAATCTTTCATGCAGGTGGAATTGTCATGAAGCCATCAACAGGAAGATGGCCGAGGTGACAAAAATTCTGTTACTAAAAGCTAAGGCCATGCTAATAGCTGTCTGGCATCCTAACCTACTCAGATAGTAGTAGAGAACCACCACCCAAATGGATAAGTGGAGCTGCTTTTTAATGGTTTTTACTTGCATACTTGACATTCTTTTTACCCTATTTTTAAAGCTCAAAACCAGGGTACAGCAAATATGTGAGAACACAGTAGGGGTGGCCTCCCTTGCTCTCCCTTTTTGTCTGCTCAGACCATGGGCTGGTCACTGACCCTCATCCTTCCTCCAGGCCAGGGTCCAGCAAAGCTGAGGGGCCACAGTCACTCTTGCCCTGTGAACGTGGACATGAGAGTCTGAACCGTAGCCAGCCACGCTACCTCTGACAAGTCCGAGTTGTTAGGCTCTACTTTCAAATGGAAGGAGAACAGACACTTCCACAAGCACTGTGTCTGTCTGCACTCATGGTGCTTAATTCAATTCAGTGTTTATTAAGTACCTTTTCCATACCAGGCTCTGTGCTATATGTTACACACACATGCGCGCGCTCTCTCCAAAATAGCTCTCGTCCTCTAAGAGTCAAAGTCCTTTTCCTCACAGGCTCACATTTTAGTTGGAGGCATCAAGACAACAAACAACATATTTCAGATCATGGTGACAAATGCAATGAAGAAAATGATGCTGAAAGACATAGTTCCTAACAAATAAATGTTCACGAATGAGAAGAAATGCTGTAGGAAAATATGCAAACATTTTTAATTCCCAAACTTCTGTACCTCTGAATCCAGGCCACCTCTTGTGTAAGGGTTAAAGCAGATAATTGCCAAATTCCTTTCCAACTCAAAAACTCTATGATGCCAGGCTTAACAAGAACATTTTCTGCTGAATTTGACCATTCCCATTAAGTTGTTCAATAATTTTGACTTTAGTTAACTAAACACTTTTGAAATTTCAGTAAGGCAAAAATGCCATGAGAGATTAAAAACAAATGTGTAGCATAGGAATTTTAAAACCAACAGAAACAAACACTTGTTAAAGAATAAGAAATGTAAATTTCTAATGCAATTATCAGAAGCTTCATGACATTGAATTTGGTAATGATTTCTTGGTTATGACACCAAAAGCACAGGCGACAGCAACAACAATGGACAAAGGGACTGTATCAAACAAAAAAACTGCATTAAAGGACACAGTCAACAGAGTGAAAACGCAAAGCATGGAATGGAAGAAAATATTTCATATAGAGAACTTTTACAACAGCAAAAATGACCGGATTGAAAGATGGACAAAAGACATTTCTCCAAAGATGATAAACAAATGGCCTAGCACATGAAAAGATGGTCAACATCACTAATCATTAGAGAAATGCAAACCAAAGCCACAAGGAGATATCACCTCACATCCATTAGAATGGCCAGTATGGAAAGAATAGAAAATAACAGTTGTTGGCAAGGATGTGGAGAAACTGGAACCCATGTGCGCTATTGGGGAGGTACGACTGCTATGGAGGTTCCTCAAAAAACTTAAAAAATATCACTACCGTATGATGCAATGATCCCACTTCTGGATATATACAGCCAAAGGAATTGAAAGCAGGGTCTTGAAGAGATTATTTGCACACCCATGTTTGTAGCACCATTATTCACAACAGCCAGGAGACGGATGCAACACACTGTGCATCAACTAATGAATAAACACAGTGGGAGTATATATTCACAGTGGAATACTATTCAGCCTTAAAAAGGAAGGAGATCCTGTCACATGATACAACACGGATGCATCTTGAGAACATTATGCTAAGTGAACTAAGACAGTCACAAAAGACACACACTGTATGATTCTACTTCCATGAGGTACCCAGAGTAGCAAAATCCAGAGACAGAAAGTCGAATGGTGGTTACTAGGGGCTTGGCAGATAGAGCAATGGAGGAGGAGTTGTTTAATGTTTATAGAGTTTTAGTTTTGCTAGATGAAAAGGTTCTGGAGATCTGTTACACAATAATGTGAATGTACTTTACTAAAGTACTGTACACTTAAAAATGGTTAGGATGGCAAAAAGTAAATTTTATGGTATGTGAAGATTTTTATTTATTTATTTATTTATTTTTTTTTTTTGAGACAGAGTCTCACTCTGTTGCCCGGGCTAGAGTGAGTGCCGTGGCGTCAGCCTGGCTCACAGCAACCTCAATCTCCTGGGCTCGAGCAATCCTCCTGCCTCAGCCTCCCGAGTAGCTGGGACTACAGGCATGCGCCACCATGCCCGGCTAATTTTTTCTATATATTTTTAGTTGGCCAATTAATTGCTTTCTATTTATAGTAGAGACGGGGTCTCGCTCTTGCTCAGGCTGGTTTTGAACTCCTGACCTTGAGCGATCCTCCCGCCTCGGCCTCCCAGAGAGCTAGGATTACAGGCGTGAGCCACCGCGCCCGGCCTGAAGATTTTTAAAAAGCAAGTTATAAAACCATTTGTAAAAAATAAAAACATGCATGTAGAGTAGGAATAATATGTAAGAATCTATTGAAAAAATTTAACAGTGTTTTGGATTACAGGTGAAAAACCTATTAAATTTTTCAGCATTTTCAGATTTTTCTTCTGGTGAAATTTCATTAGTTTGATACATAAAAAACAAGGCACTTTCTCTTCTTAGGGATCAAAACCAGAAAGGTAATACCTGGGCTGGAGTGCTGGTAGTCACAGGAGATGGCGATTCACTAACTTTTGGCTCACTTGGGGACGTGGCTGACCCCTGCGACTCCTGGCTCGCGGGCTGGTCTGGAGACAAAGCGTCACTGCTGTCTTCGTCAAATGAGAAGTCACCCTGAGTGTGGGCATAGTCCTCCTTCCCAACGCCTAAAGAAAGAAACGATTCTCGGTTTAAGTTGGCCTTGGCCTTGGAATATCAAGCTTAATATGAAAAAGAAGGATAAGCGTTGTTTCCTATGAAAATTTAGGAAGCTGGTTTAAGAAAAATTGAACATAATGTACTTCCCAATGGAAGAACACATCACTGCCTATGATGTATTCTTGGGAAAAAACAAATCAGATCTGAACTGCATCAAGCCTTTGGGTCCAACTAACAGTTACAGGAAGTACAGGGGACATGAATGTTTTCAGTGACACCAGGGGATGCAAATATAACCAGCAGAATTCAGAATATGGGACATCCTAGAGGACAAAACAAGCCTGTTTTGTCAACAAATAAGCAGTAAGAAAAAAAAGGGAAGGAAGAAGACCTACCCAATAGATTAAGATTTAGGAGACATATCAGAGACAACGTGTAGACTCTGTTTGGATTCTGACCCGGAATCCAACAGTTTAAAAAAAATGAGACAATGGGGAAAATGGGGCTATTCCTGGGTGTCTGTTGGTAAGTTCCCACTTCAAAGAGCAGCCCAGCTATACTGATGTCTTACCTTTTGGGGTCCAACTCTTTAGGATTGAATGGAATTATAGTTGACTGTACTACTTAGAATTCCTGACAATGAATTGCCTAAGCTTTAAACTCATGCAAAATATGAAGTTCCCAGGAATAATGAAAACTACAATAGTTTTTAAGATTAGATATTAACTTTTCAAAATTGCTTGCTGAATAAGTAGCATTATTCTTGAAATGATTTTTTTGTGCTAAAGCTTGCCAGAAACAAAAAGAGAAACATCAGTAACTAAGTATGATAAGACCAAGATAAAATGGACAGATATTGCCATTCTTTATACTCATTTGCTATTAACCTTTGTGAAATAACATTGAACAAGTTATTTTTCTTTATATTTTCCAGAGTAGATAAATAATGAAAAGTTTGTAAAAATATTAAACAGAAACTAAATAGTGCAACATAAGTTTAACTTAGAAAACGTGATAATGAAATCAGAACATATAAACCTCAGATGTAACAAGAATCTCTGTTGTTAGTAGATGCAAATCTTATAATACATAATATAGTAGTAACAAGAATCACTGTGTTAATAAATTTCTAGTTAACCCAGGAAAATAATACTCATGATTGCTGTTGGCCTTTTAATTAAATTTGTTTTATCGAAAACTAACAGGTTTCTCTTTCTCCCAGAAAATAGTAAATTTTTAGAGTCTTGCCTATAATTGCTTCCTTAACACTGGAGTCTACAGGAAGGATGTTTTTCTCTACCAGTTCCATAGGACCAGGTCTTTGAGCAATCTTTTCATTCAGATCATCTGCTAGTCGAGCTCTTTTCAACTTCATCTGGGTAGCCTGCAGGGATGGCTCTGCAAATGTTTCTAAAAGAGGAAACACAGTTTTAACCATTACTTGAATTACTATTATCTATTCCATAATGTTATTTCAGATCAACTGACTGAATTTAAACTGGTTTAAACATATTTATGTATTCTCAACATATTTATGGAAAGAGAAAATGACTGTTTAAGAATGCTCTAGTATGCACTTTGTACTTCTTAGTCCTAGATAGTTTTACCTTGCCAATATGGATGCCCACAGATTCAAATTAACATGACGTCATGCCAAAAAGGGTATAATGCTATTTTTGACTTATGATAGGAGGGTCAAGTTCACATTTATTAGGTATTGGGGATATACAGGACGAACAAGACAGATGTGGCCCATGGCTCAAGAAGTTTACAGCTTTGGATTTGGCTTCATTGGAAGTCAAGTTCTGGTAGGGGAGACACTGCCTCTTACCATATAAGTTCCTTTGTGGGGTCAATGGGAAAAGCTATAATTCCTATTCTTGGGTTGATCCCTGTGTGTTTCAGAGTCAGTCATTAAGAGTTTGGTCATAATTAAGAATTATGGTCAGTCACAATTAAGAATTTGGGTTTATTTCTGAATATGTATCCTTGTGTCTGTTAGGAACATCCAATTACATGGTAATTTACAGTTGTAAAGAAGCATCAATTCATCTACTTACAAAAGCATAAAGTTGGTACAACCAACATAAAACTACTGTAACCATTATAACTTCTTCATTTGCTTCATTCTGTCAATAATTTGTGTTTCTGGTAACTCTCATTAACACTTTTTTCCATTGTTTTAAAAAATGTTTATAATTGATTAAAAATAACAATGTGGTATAACCCGAAATTGAGTTGAAAGCTGCTTGCCTCTTAAGTTATACAATAGAAGGTCTTTTGAAATTTCCCATAAGTAGGCTCAGGATTAACTGATGTTATTCATGTTCTAGGCAGAATTTCCTGGCTGAAGCCCAAGGCTCAAGGCTGGTGAGCCACTCTGTAATACATCTGTGCAACTTCTCTATCCACCATTTGAGCTGTATGTTTGCCAAAAGTCAATCTTGATTGCCTGTGAAATAGTTCATATCTCTTGTGACTGCTACTGTCAGTACATAACGAAATGTTATGAGCAAATGATAAACTTCAAAATAAAATTATTTCTTGGAAACCTAAGTTAAATGCTTTGGAAACGTAAGGTAAGTCATTGAAAAAAAGAACAAAGTCAAATTAGTTTGGGCAATTGATAACTGTAAAAGATTTGGGAAAAAGATGACAAAATCTAGGATTTGTAAGCTCAGATTGCTTTTCAAGTATCTATTATTTTTGTTGCACCAGAGGTGGAAACTGTAGGTGGTATACACTGTGCTGTGTGCAGTGAAGATGATGTGAATTCCATTCATTAAAGCCTTCTCCAAAGAGAGGACTCTAGCTAGCCCTGGGTTGGAATATTGGTAAATGAATGTATACTTCTATAAGTTAAAATAAAATGTGTGCCCAGCTGATTTTTATAGTTTTCCTATATAAACAACTGTGGTGCCAATCTTGTGAGATAGAACAACTTCTAACCATACAGGAAGATGACAGTTGCAGAGAATTAGACCATGAGAATCACTTGCAGGTTGATTTTTCCATGCTTTTCGTTAAGATCTAGGTAGGATAGCCTTCTGTTTTTTCCCCCTCTCCCATCACCATCCAAGTAATAGCAGCAATATGTATGGAAAGAAAATATTCCCAAAGTATGTAATTAGAGCCTGGCATTTTGCTATGTTTCTGTTTCTAGTCTTACTACCTCCTCATCTCCACAAGGCTGAGACTGAAGTTTAGCTGCTGAACTTCAGAAAATAATTTAGACTCTTGTCCGCCAAATTTTCAATCCAATCCAAATTGTTTAATGTTAAAATACAGCTGGGGGGCAGTTTTTAAAAGTAAAAGATGACATTCTTTCTTATTTCAAAACTCCCAATTTGAGAATTATGTCCTTAAAGCATCACTTATGGTTCATTCATATACACTGTTAGGTTTTTAAATGTTGGGTAGTATTTTTTAAAAAAGCAAATAAGATTCTTTTGATAGGTAAATGTATTTGCCTTGATTTTAATTATATTAATAAAGTCTATTACAGTTAGAAGGCAAACTGAAACAGACAGCATTGTTACAACAAAAACATCCCTTATAGGTCAAGATATTTTCAGGCACAGAAGGAACCATTTACTCGGTTACTTACCAGTAAACTTGCTTCTTGGAAGATTCACTTAACCCTGAATGCTGGTAGCTGCTCTACCCTACTATTGGAGTTCTGGAAAAGATTTTTTAGTCCAGTGGACTTCTGAGAACACAATACAAAGTAGAGAAAGGCACATACCTCTCACCTCCTGCCCCTGGAGTAAGGACAGCCACATAATCATAGATTCTTTAGATTAGAGAAGACCCCACTTGGGTCGTACAGACCAACTTGATACTTGGAACTTCTTTACCACATTCTTAATATGATGTGTTTTTTTCTCTATCACAGCAGCCTGTTTATTCCCCCCAGAGTGCTTCTGGCAATCTAATTCCCTTGCTTATTATCTGTCTCTGCCACTGGAACATAAGTTCTACAAAGGCAGGCATCGATCTGTCTTGCTCACTCATTGGGTCTCTGGTGTCTAGCACACTGGCCAATGAATGAATGAGTATCTCTAATAACAGTAACCATATTACCTCCTGAAGATTTCATGTCTGGCCTTTAGAATAATAGTCCTTATGTTGAGCTACAATCTAATACTTTGTAATATTAACCTAATTCTAGTACTATTAATCAGATCATTAGGCCCAGAAAGAACAAATCTTCCTTCTACCTGACAGTTGCCTCTAAATGTATGATAAGTTTTCAGATTTTTTTATATGTTCTCAAGGCTTAACATACCCCAAACTATCACAGGATCAAGCTCCTAGTCTGGCTTAATAAATTAGAGAAGCAAAACAATGAAAGAAAATGTAACTTGGGAGTTTATGGTGGAGGTGTTAGTTTTCAAGAATGCTCTCTCTTTATACAGGAAAACATCGTGGCCTGAGCCATGTGTTTGGTCAAAGATGGAATGGAACTGTCCCTACCAGCCTTGTGAGTGGTGAGGCTGGGTGACATAATTTGGTGGAGGGGCACACTTATGATAATGGTCACATCAAGCTGGATTGTTGCAAGTGGCAATAAAGAGAATGCTGGGTGTGGGCATTGCACCAGGTAGACATAAACAAGGTCCAAGTAGCTGAAAATCTAGGGTTAGACTTGGGGGTGGGGTACCCTTTATGACTTAGTGAGCAGGGTACATGCCCCTCACTGATAAAGAAATTCTCTGGACCAAAAGTGTTTTTCCAGAACAGTATGGTAGAGGCACCTATGATACCAGCTGCTGGGGAAGAGTCAGTCCATTAATTGGTTATTTGGAGAATCAAACCTTCCCCATGTATCTAAAACAATGTTTTAGCTTTGGGTCTTCATGTTGCTATCCAATTTGGAGGATGCCAGCCTGTGGGGTAAAAAGTTATTAAAATGGGAATAAATAGAAATGGTGGAATTCTCACTTTTTTTCTTGAGAAAATGAAGCAAAATAATAAATAAAACTTTTACCTTCTAAAATGTGCATCCTGACAAGTTCAGAACGATCTGGTCGGCTCCGAATCTTGTGTTTCAAAAAGTTTTCGGTCTTTAAAGAAAGATAAGAAGAAAATCTTTTCATAAATTATTTATGATTTATCATGGTTTTAAATTTTTTTCAAGGTGCTCCATTTAAATAAATTATATACTCTTTATGTCATGTCTTTTGAGAGGAAGAAAAGAATAGAAATTAGTACTTACAGAGATGCATGATTTAAACTGCAGCCTTCAAAATCTTACAGGGATTTGAATAGTATGTTAATATAGAAAGTAAGCACTTTATAGAGTTTTATTTTAAAACTTGGCAACGTTAAAAACTCATGATTTTGAATATGATTTTTCAATAAACTTAAGATTTAGATCACTTAAATATCTAAAATCAATGAAATCTAAACTTTAGGTCAAGTAAGAATCCACTTTGATAACAAATTTCCTAATGTATTTTCTTTCATTAGTTCATAGCCTTGATCAAATTTTCTTAATTAGAACTGTACTCAATTCATAAACAATAGGACTTTAAAATGGGTTTTATAAGACTCTAAGAGATCATTATTACATTCTGGGAAATTTTTCTTAAATTTTTGGAATATGCTTATTTTCATATTGCATGATAAAAATTTTTCCAAAAACAAAGGAAACAAAAAGAATGAATGCATAATGGTCCTTTTTTTAAAAGACAGGGTTGGTCTCTGTTGCTCGGGCTAGAGTGTACTGGCAGCATGATAGCTCACTGTAATCTCAAACTCCTGGGCTCAAGCGATCTTTCTGCCTTAGCCTCCCAAGTAGCTGGGACTACTGGCATATACCACCACGCCTGGCTAATTTTTCTATTTTTGTAGAGACAGGGTCTCACTCTTGCTTAGGCTGGTCTTGAACTCTCAAGCTCAAGGGATCCTCCCACCTCGGCCTCCCAGAATGTTAGGATTACAGGCGTGAGCCACCAAACTCCGTTCATAATGGCATTTTTAAAGAAAATAATAAACACCAATGCAATGTGCAACTATGATAGCGCCATCTCAAGGAATAAAGCAAAGTTGAATGTAGCAATGTTCTCTGATTTAGCCAAATTCTCCTACTCATGGTCACGGGTACAGGTAACACAGACCCAGGAGGGAAACCACCTAAGGATCTGGTGTCAGCCTTCACTTGGCTGTCTCTCTGCAGGGGTAACAAATGACATAATTACTCCCCTGTTGTATCTCTAAAAACCATTGTTATGCTCTGAAAGCAAGAACGTGAAGAAGTGTAACTTGTCCTTTATGTACAAACCTAGTTACTGGTTTTAAAAGAACAAAATTTGAATGTCATATATTTTCTACAAACCTCTAAGATCAAACTAGCCCCCAGTAAATACTCTCTATGCCATGTATCCTGAAAATATACTACGTTTTCGCTATTGACATATTTAGGAATAAGATTGCTACTTGTCCACAGGTACTTTAGAATAAAGGAGAGAGGGAGAGAAGTAAAACATTTTAAAGTAAAATTTCTTACTCTGGCTCGTTCCAAGCTTTTTATCTGTTCATGGAATGCCGCTGGGCTCTTCAAAGCTGTGAGGGGAAAAGAAATTGTTTTCACAGTATAAATAGAGGAGTTCATACTTCAGCCCACAGTTACAGTATATCATGTTGATAATCCTATTAGTTCACATCTACAGTTCCATTTATTTACTAGTTCCTTCATGAGATCTGCAAAATTTGAAACCGCAAATGTTACAGAATAAAAATTATGTATTTCACAAATAAAACAAGTAGACATTTTAAATACAGTTACAGCACGTGAGACTATTCCAACCACTAGTCCCGAGGGAAATGTATGATGATTCCTTAACGGCCATATAAGCTACTGGAAAAAGCCCAAACATTCTCAGGAGTGATCTGACCTTGAACACATGACACTCTATATCCAACAGATCTGAAGTACTATTTATTGAGAACCCACAATAGCTCAGCTCTATGCTCTGTGGTCAATCATAATTATATTCCTGTTGGTCTTCACTACAACCTTGCAAGGTAGGTGTAAGCCCCAGTACAGAGGAAGGCTCAAAGTGAATCCTTGAGGTCATATGGCTAGATGGTGGTCAAAGTAGCATTTAAATCTAGGCTTTTGAATTTGAAAGGTTCATGCTCTTTCTACCACACCACAAGGCGACTCACTCTAAAGACAGTGACTCTTTAATATGCTAACTGCCGGTATATCAAATATTCTAGAATCCCATTGTGAGGGTTAGCAGTGTTGACTAAAACATCACCTACGGCAGTATTTCTATCAGTTATCTTTGCACTGTCCTTTTCGTGTATGTCCACTATCATCTGATAGCCCTTACAGATACGGGCAGTCAGACGAGTGGATGGGATATACAGGACTAGGATTCCTTGGGCTGTCATCTCCAAGACTTGACCAATCATCTCCTACAGCATTATTTTCAGCTTTAGTACTGATGCACCCAGAGACTCCCAGGAGCCCAGCCCAATCAGGTTTGGCTAAGGACCAGCTAGCTCCCCAAAGCAGATTAGAGCTGGCTAGCAGTGGTGTCTGAAACATCATAATTTGATCCAGTTTGATTGATTGGTTCACAGTCAGGAATGTGGTGGTAGAGAAATCTGGCAGATTATCAAAGGAGCTTTTGACTATCACAATGCTAGATTTAAAATATTTAGATAATTAATAGTAGTCCAGGAAAAAAATGTTTAACTGGGAAAAATATCTATTGTAGAGAAAAGTCATTCCTTATCATAAGCCAAGAAATGGTTAATGGGCTAGAAATGATTCAGAAGACTGGAAAGTATAATTTCATTTTGTAATTTCTAGTATTTTATAACTGGATAAGTTACCTCTTGGAGAAGTCAATTTTCAGACAAAATGCAGATAAATAATCCTAATAGCCTACACAAAACAGCCACTCTTCCCCTCTAAAATATAAAATTACCTCCAAACTTGGTGGTTAAAGGTAAACAAAACAACTTGGACAAATATTCTAAAATTAATCAAAAATCTTTTAATTTTATTTCATTATATTATGGGGGTACAAATATTATTAGGACTACATATATTGCCCCTGCCAACCCTCCCCCCCACCAATCAATCTTTTAAAGGAACAAACCCTAGAGATACTTGGGAAATATCTGTACTTGAACTAAAAAGACTTTATTAATTATAAATGGAATGTTTATCAGTCTATAACTGAGATATGTTACTGTATATAGACCACAGTATAGCACCAAAAATAACCCGAATTAAGTAAGTTTAAGTAGAACAAAGTTGTGAATTAATTTTATGTTACTTTTGCAAGTCTAACTCACGTCAGATCCATTAGTAGACTACTTCAATCATTTCAAAACTAAAACAAATGTTAAAGTTTGAAAAAAGAATGGATTTAGCCTAATTACAGTGTAAAGGTGTTCTTTGCATAATTTGAAATTCAAGTCCATCTTAATTTTAAACTGCATCTGGTTTTTAAAATGTATTCTAAATGATTCCCGTAGGTTGGCAATGCTGATGCCTGATTTTTCCTTATAAATTTGTTTGGCAATTGTTGATTCAATGGATACAACTGAATTAGAGTGGGATACAGGTTCTTTTTGGACATGCCCATCTCGTTACATCATGTGGGACATAACAGAGACGGTGTGAATCTTACGTGGCATGATGCCCTGGTCCACTAGCTGTTCTCTCGTCCTCCTCTGTTGCAGCCGCAGCTGGAGCACTGTGAAAAGGAAATAGTCACCGTTGGCGTTTATCAGTAACTCTAGGATCCAATCCATACAATTCCAGAGGAGATACAATTAAGTTTTATTAAACATCTTCTATTTCATAACAAACAGGAAGATATTGCCTGGCACCATCCAACTTGTAAAAACAAAATTATTTTGTGATTTCTGCCCATTTGGTGAACACTAAAGTTTACTCAGCATATTTTTGTTTAGTTAATAACCATAATTTGATGACTAAAGCTAAGTATTTATTTAAATACATTCACATAATACCCAGAAAATAAATAATAGTTGGCTTATATATTAAGACTTGTTAAGAAATCTCATTCATAGAATAGAAACATAAAATTCCTTGACATTCCTTAGTTTTTTAAAAAAATAAGTTAATGGCAAAATTTATTTCAAGGAAAGATTGACTTATTTGGAAGGACTTACTCCATCAGGAATAAATTTTAAATAGCTTTAATGAAGCCTACCTACATAATAAAAATTAAACCTATAAGATATTACTAATGACCCAAAGGGAAATTTCTAAATTAGGAATTTAAAGTATAGTAATCTTTGCACAAACATACCATATCTCATTCTATGAGTTCTAAGAAAGTCACAAATCAATGATACCTTGTTATTTTAATAAAAGTAAATTATTGCAACTGGTAGAGAACAAGACATAGATGATGAAATGTAGATATCCAGTTTGCCAAATTGAATCAAAAATTAATTTTTTTCCTAGATTTTTAAAGCAGATTCCTTTCATTAGCATCTATATATTTTTTATCTGGAAAGTAAGCCAATTTTTAAAAAAAGGGACTTTATGAATGCATGAAGTGAAAGTGAATACATGAAGTGACTTTTTTGGGACTATTTTTCTTGGTTTACCTTATATTCAAATCAGGTTTCCATTTTTATTTCTAGTTTCCATTTTGATTTTTGTTTTAAACCACAGATAAAACCAAGGTTAGGATGATTAAGACTCTGCTTAAAGGTTGTCAATATGCTAAAAAAATTTACCTATGTGTATTTTTTAAATAGTGGGAGGAGAAGCCAATTTTCCAGTGAGGGATGATGATGGCTAAAGTGAGAGGATGGCTGGGACTCATCTCTTACTGAGGTTCAAGTTTAGTGCACATAGTATCTCCTCCTTGCAATAAAACCCTGAGGCCTGAAGAGGTAGGCAACGTGGCCCTTACATCCCTTGTTTTCCACTTAGCCTTGAGCTGACTGCAGAGCAGAGCAGTCAGATATACTTCAAGAGTCTAAACTGCAAAATGGTTTTTAAAAATATTTTATTGTTAGATATGTCATCCTTCATTGGATACAGAAATATGTTTTTTGTTTGTTTGGGGCCATAAGGTGACAGAGCTTCACTGATATCCCATTGAGAGCTGAAGTAACTAATGTAAGATGCTGTTACACAGAGCAAAAGAAAAATTAAATGAGTCTGAAAAATTATATGCACATTTCTGACATTAAGATGTTCTGTGATACTTTGAATCTATGCTCTAACACAAAGATCTTTTCCCTGATAACTTATAGTTTATTGAGAATAGTATGTTCCCACTGTGCTTTACAAGGAACAAAAATAACCAAGGAGCTGACCTGTGCATCTGCTAGCACCCAAATGCCTGCATACTCTAACATTCTTCTAGGAAGGCTAACGTCAATGCTTGTCTGCATTTAAGGTGGTCCATATTCAAGAAGTAGAATCCCAAGAAAAGGACAACTGAGAGGAGAAAAGGGTTGGAACAGTTGTCCAGTTCAAAGGTTGACACTTCTGGAACATGATGGTCCACATCTGTTGGAAAATCTCTAGCAATAGTATCTTTCCTTTCTCCCAACGGAGTGCTCAAAAGAGTAAAAAAGAGTAATGAAAACATCAACAGCCCCCCCTTTTTGGCTTAAAACAAACAAACAAAAAATGCATCACAGATATGAGACAAATGTATCAAACACAATACATTTTTTGGGTGAATGGCATCTTTGAACAATGTACACATTTGCAACAGTTTGGTCTGCAAACCAACACTGATGACATTTCTGAAGCGTCTCCTGATGTTCTCTGGTCATTGAAGGTAGGAAAATAATCTCCCCAATTAATGCTCTCTTCATTGTCTATTAGCTTTCCCAAGAAGCAAGAACATCACACTACAAGCATTACTCAAAGCAGTTGTGACCATCAGCCTCCCCCAGGCATGTCCACTTATTTAGAGCGTATCTATGAGGTGTCTGGGTGCTGCATGGGAAACAACCCGATGGGAAAGAGCAGCAGCAGTCGCTGTGAATGGAAGATCTGTTTTTAAGCAAAGACACTAGGAAGAACATGAATGGAAGGTAACTAGTCATTCTGTCAAGTGTGTTGATCACCCAGCTTCTTTTAGTTTTCACCTACACCAATGGGTGGACAGTACTGGACACATTATATTGAATATGAGGCACAATGTCCTGACAAGAGACTCAGGTAGGCTGCCACTTTCGGTCAGTATTAAAACACAATTAGGCCGGGCGTGGTGGCTCATGCCTATAGTCCCAGCACTTTGGGAGGCAGAGGCAGCAGGATTGAGCCTGGGAAGTTTGAGGCTGCTGTGAGCTACGATGACACCACTGTACTCCAACCTGGGCCACAGCAAGAGCCTGTCTCCAAAAAAAAAAATACCAAAAACCAAAAACAACCTAAAACAACAACAAACCACAATTTCAGTATTTGATCGTATCAAATACAACTAGTCATTCACAACTCGACAAAGGTTATTCTGAGAACAACTACTTAGGTATACAAAGTACTGATCATATAGGTACAGGCTCATAATTTTAGAAAACATCAAACTTTCAGTGCTCATCAAATTAGTAAAACAAAAAAATTATTATAAATCTCAACAGATATCTATCTGCACCTTACAGGCAGATCATCCAAGGCCAGGAAGAACACCGCTTGAATGATGTAGACAGCTTAATTATCAGGCAACAGTGGAAGACAGGAGTTGGACAGGATTTGTCAGTTGCTTACCCAGGACTGTAAAAGGGGTAAGGGACCCTGAAAATAGAGGACCCAACTCTTTTAACGATCAGAGAGCCATTCATAGTTGTGGGATCAAGAAGCTTTATCAAGTTTCTCTGGGACCTTTGTGGATTAGGTCAGGAGACCCTCTTCCTCCTCTTTCAGCCTCCGTGCTCCCCCTCAGGTGTTTGTGTCTGCGTGGAGGGAGAGAAGGCCTCGATCACAGAATGTTACTCAGTGCACTGTGTAGTTGAAGTTCTTAAGAACATATGACTAAGCTGGCACACTGGCTGATCACTGGAAAACCTGACACAGTCTGCACGTGTTGACGAGATTTCCTTTCTGTAGCCGCAAACCAAAGCTGAGACACTGGCCAAGCACTGCTCTCCTGTGGTGGCAGCAGCGGCATTCACAGTGGTGACGGCACAGCTGCCCACGAAGCCAGCGTCCCCAGCAATGGCCTCAGGTCTGAAAACTGAACCCGAGAGCATTCTCCCCCTGGTGCCTCGCTGAGTGGGTGAACTATGCTATCGGGCTGACATCACAGCCTACATCCTATTCGTAAGCTGACTGACATTCAGTATCTTCCACAGCCATTGCACGAATGACTGCTTGCAAGAAAAGGATACACAGAAAGCTACAGAATTCTCAGGGGGAAAACAGCTCAAAACACTCAGTGACTGAGTATCTACATCCCTTTGGAAAAAAGAGGACATAAGCAATATAATGAAATAGAAAGCAAGTTACAAGTGCTCACATTTGAACATTTTCAAATGTCTTTATCTTTGAAAAATGTAGAAACTAAATCAATCCAACACTTGGTCCTGAGAAGTCCTTAAGTTTAAAATTAAGGTTTAAAACAGGATTTGAACCTGTTTGATTTTCTCAAAAAGGGGGTGGGCAGGGACAGATATAAAAAAAAGCATATCTCATACAGGTAGCAGTGTATTCTCTGTGTAAAACATTTACCCTAAGTTGAGAGTTCTCCCACAGCTGTGTATTTCCAGATGATAAAATTCACAAGAGGCACACAGGGGCCCCCATCAACAGAGGGAGATGAGGTTGTAAGTCCATATGCTTACTGTAGGTATCAAGTCTTTCTTAACTAGCCTGAGTCTAGGTGTTTTTACTAAAAAAAAATCTTTTCACACATTATTACATTATAAGAATGATATATGTTCATTATACAAAATATGAAAACTGGCAAGTCATTCATTGGCTCTGAATTCTATTATTTTTATCAGAGAAAAAGACCACAAGATACAAAATTAGAACATTCAGCAGTTTTTTCTAAAGAAGTTCTCTTAAAAATTATTTAAAAGTTTAGATGACAACAATTACAACCCATCATTCTACTCTAGGTAAAATAAAAAGAATTAAAAACAGGTGCTCAAATAAATATGTGTACATATACATTCATGGCAACTCTAGTCGCAATAGCCAAAAGGTGGAAATAGTCCAAATGACATCATCACAGATAACTGGATAAAGAAACTGTGGTATATCTACACAATGGAATATTGCTCAGCCACAACAAGGAATTAAGTATAGATACATACTACAACATGGATGAACCTGAAAAACATTGTAAGTGAAAGAAGCCAGCCACAAAAAGGCACATATCGTATGATTCCATTTACCTAAAATATCCAGAATTGGTAAATTAAGAGACAGAGTGCAGAACAGTAGTTGCCAGAGACTGACAGGAAAGGGGCATGGGAGTAATTGCTTAATGGCTAATTTTATGTTGTGTGAATTTTATGTCAATTAAAAAAAAAAAGAACCAACAGGAGAACAGACTTTAAGGACTAACTTCTCAATAATCAAATTTCTTATTTCCCAGCCACCCCAGGCTCACCCCTTCTCACTACCATAATTCTATTAACTATTCATGGTGACTTGATCTTTTAATAATTTGGTAACTACAGTAACAGCTATATTGTATATTCCCCATCACATCAAATTCTATGTATTTTTTGCCTCTATTTTCCCTAATAGGCCTCATCCTTATATTTCTAGCACCTTCCACAGTACTTGCCATATAATAGCAGTTTTAACAAACATGTTTTTCTTAACTTCACATGATATAATTAGAGAATATAACTGAGTTACTATTTCTAAGAAAAGAGAATACTATGCCACACTTAAGGATAAATGGCCAAAAAGATTTTCTATGGGCAAGCGATTATTATGGGGCAAAATCAACACCGTCTCACTTCCCTGCAAGAATTTGGGGTTTGGGATTATTTCTGAATTGCTATTGGTGGTGGGAACAGAAGACACAACGTAATTATGTTGTTTTGAAGGGTAAAAAAGGACTAAAAAGGGGAGACTATGGGCAGAGAAGACTACCGTGAAAAAGTGGTAGACACTAATATCTTTTCATCTCTATTTATAATTAATGTGAAATCGATGTTGTATTAAAGAGAAGGCACTTAGGTACTCTCATAGATGATAAAAAGTAGCAACCAAAGATAACAGATTTTTACTTATATTTTCAGGGATCTAATTTGCCAATTATAAAATAAGGTGGTTCTTCAAGTAATTTTAAAACACAGAATGCACCGAGGCCAAAAATAAAATGGTGGTTTGTCCTGTAAGAGCTGTGCTATCTGCACTGATTAAGCGAACTTCCATCACCACTTCCTGTCTGAAACAAACGCAGAGTTACACAGTGTGTGCATAAATCTAAACCTCAGACACTACAAAGAACAAATAGCATTTTGATCAGGAATTTTTAACAATTTTCTGATTAAAAAGGGAACAACATCAAGTTAATTAAAACACTGTGCAAACTAGTGTTTGAAAAAAGTTAGGCTTTAGACTAAGCGGAAATATGGCTATTCATTTCAATGTAAGAAGTCTAGAAGCTCAGGCAGAGAACCAGCACGATCCTATGGGTTAAAAATGAATTGTTTGGAGAACAAATCAAATATTGTTTTAATCTCTATGCATTGCTGGTGATCAGGCAGTTAAGTGGATGATTTTGCTTTTGAAATGCCTGTTATTTGGGTTATACTTCCATTTATCCAATTGTGTGCCTTATTTCTACCACTTTTTAACCAAATGAGATTGGGAAGGCTGGGGAAGTAGGGGAAGAGGCAGGCGGCACAGACTGCATTCCAAACCCCTGCCCTTGCCTGCAAGGAGGCCCCACAATCTAGAATGCAGCATTTCCCCTCTATTAGAAAATAAAGAGCAAAAACGAAGTAAAAACTAAAATGCTAACAGAACTGCTATTATTCCCAGCTAACACGCTGTAGGTTTCCTGCATTAATCTGCAGCATGAGGTCAGGAAGACAATGTTTTCAACACTCAGCCTTGGAAATTTACAGGAGCTTTGATAACTCTCTGGTTGGCTGCTGCTTCCGTTGCCATGGAAACAGACTGCTAAAAATGGGGCACGTTTCTTTAAACTGATCATACCTTCACACAAATTCCCTTCTCCTTTTTGTCAAAAGTTGGAATGAATTTAAAGTATGCTTCTTGTGGCATGACAGTCTGGTGTCAAGCCAGGGGCCTGGTACAGAATGGCAGAGATAACATTAGCCTGTGGCAGACATACGTGAAGATATTATAAATACGTGCATTTTAAAAATCTCATTTGGTTAAAAAGTGGTGGAAATAAGGCACACGGTATAAATTAGATAAACGGCTGTATAACACAAATAACAGGCATTTCAAAAGCAAAATCATCCATTTAACTGCCTGATCACCAGCAATGCAAAGAGGTAAAACAATATTTGATTTGTTTTTCAAACAATTAACTTTACCGATGGGGTTATGTTGGTTCTAGGCCTGAACTTCTAGGTTTCTTGCCTATATGGTTCCAAAAGAAGATAATATTTATTTTTCTTATTTTGGGGGTAATAAGTCTACATTCCACCACTGTATTAGAATTTCAGTGTGCAGCTATAGGTAGAGGTGCTACGAGTTAAAGCTCTGTCTGCTTCCTAATCCCTCTATTATAGTGTGAAAATGTGAGCTGTATAAAAGACTCTCAAATTTCCTAATATAAATTCCTAGGTAGGCTCTCTGAATACAAGAACAATCAACAATGAAACAGGAAAACAGTGGAATGTTTACCTCCAGTTTTTCCCAGAATAGTAAGCACACGCTCTTCTGCAGAGGTGACCTGATCCAGACTCACTATCTTGGATTTTCTTTCCATTTTGTAGATTTGGGAATGGAGCTAATACATACACACATATATATTCATGTATATACCTATACACACGTGTGCAGTTAGCCCACCAAAACATAAAGACAACCGAGAACTGTCACAGCTTGTGTGTTATCCTAAAATCCTAGCCAGATGATGATGTATCAAGTAGCCATGCCCAGCATGGAGGGTCACCCTGTTGTCCCTTGCCACACACACCAGCCAATCATTGTTCAGGTATTACAATGGCGTATTTTATAAAGACAGTACCTGTAGAAGGATTCTGATGTCTGGATGCTTTTGGTGTTTAGACTCCAAGACAGACAACCTGCTGGCTCTACTGTTTTGATTCAAATAAACAAGAAAAGGACAACTCTAGCAGATGAACATGCATGCCAGAATTCAAGTTTCTGTAATTCTATAGATGAGAAATGTATTCATACTGACCAATAGGCAGAGACTGGACACTTACATCTCTTCAGAAATCTTATTCAGTTGGGAAATCACCAGCCTCCGCGATCACCTGCTCTGGCAGCCTAGAACTTGGTTCTACTTTGTCCCGAACTGGAAGGGATGGCCAGGCAGAGCCAGCAGAGCTTTCACACTGACAGGGCGTCCTGAGTGTCAGGCACCACCCCAAGAGCTTTCCATGCACCGTCTCATCTAACCTGCATAACAGCCCTGCAAGATGGCGCCAGTATTTATTTCCACAGAGGAATTAAGCACTTATCCAAGGTCCCACAGCTAGGGAGAAGCAGAGCCAGAATTAATGAGGAACATTTAGTGTTTCCATAGGATAATTTTTCCTAAAAAAAACCCCCAAAAACAAAAACTTAGCACACAAAAAGAAATATTTCCTAATATGCTATTAGTTTTTGCCACCATGCCATGTAACCTCAACAATGCTTTTGATCACACTGCCTCTATTTTGTAAGAAATTCTATATTATAATTCTAATAGAAAGTCATAAATATCGATAAGAATTCATTGGTCCCTCATTCAGAGGGACTGAACTGTGTCCCTCTCAAATTTGTATGTCGAAGCTCTAACCTCCAGTGTGACTGCATGTGGAGACAGGGCCTTTAGGAGATAATTAAAATTAAGTGAGGTCATACGGTTGGGACCCTGGTCTGATAGGATCATCGTCCACAATGGAAGAGACACCAGAGCGTGCACCCCCTTCCTTCTCTGCCCAGGCGCGCACTGCGCACAGGCCACGCGAGCGCACGGAGAGAAGGCTGCAAGCCAGGAGGGGAGCCCTCACCAGAAACCAAACCCTCCCGGACACTCCAGCCTCCAGGACTGTGAGGAAAGTAATTTCCGTTGTTCAAGCCATGCAGTCTGTGGTATTTTGCTAATGCAGTCTGAGCTGACTAATAAAACTGGGAAGACACAAAGCAATTAGAAGATTATTCTCTTTGCCATTCTGAAGCCTGTTAAAAACCCTGATAAAGCTACCTATCATTAGGAAACAACTGAAAACCCAATATTTCAAACTTATCTATATTCTTTCCTGAAAGCTTTTAATAAATTAGAATGATATCATGATAGTACAGATGCTCCTTGACTTAGGATGGATTTAAGTCAAAAACTGTTAAGTCAAAAAAATGCATTTAATACTCTGATACATCCATTGTAAAGTCCAAAAATCCCAAGTTGAACTACTGTAAGTCGGGGACCGTCTTATCACATTACTGAGGTGAGACTGATAGGATGAAATAGTAGCCAGTGCCTACCCGGGTACTCATATAGACTTTAAAGTGGTCTAAATGGTAATTTTGATGTACTTTTCTTCCTTCAGGTGATGGGATCAGGATAACCACTGCAGCCCCAAGAACCCTTTCCTGATTGTTCTAACCCAGGAGATACTGCCCTTCTCTGAAATAACGTTCACTGAGTGACAAGCAGATGTCATGGGCTCTGAGCTGCAAACACAGTGGTGAACGAAACAGACCCAGCCCCTTCCCGCAAAGATCCTAGAAGGGGAGACGGACATTTAATGCAACAATCATGGTGGACACATACGAAGACTAAAAGGATCTGAGTTAGTCTGAGGACGGGGCAGTGGTGCAGAAAAAGGCCTCCGTGAGAAGGCGACATCTGCAGTGGGGCTGGCAGGATGAGCTGCAGTTGCTCTGGCGGGCGGGTGGGTGGGATGGGCGGCGGGGGGCCAGCGAGCATTCCCGAGAGAGCAGTGATGACGCTTCTGGACACACAGGCAGGGTCTTTTACCCCACGGACCCCGGATTTTATCCCAGTACCATGGAGATCCACTACAAGGTGCGAAGCAGCGGCACAACTGAATAAGATCACATTTTATGATGACAACTCTTGGTTATCAGTGCAGGGTGACGGGGCCGGAGTAGAAGGGAGGGGATACCAGCAAGGCAGCTCTGTCTCTGCTGGAGTAGAGAGTCCTGTAAAGAAAGACTCTGTTTGAGTAAAGGGGACCTGGATAAGGGCATTCGCCATGGTGCTACAGTGCTGTGGACAGATGAAATATTACTGTTTTTGAGGCAGAACTGGCAGCTTTGGTGGCAGGCTCTGCTGATAGGTTATGAAGAGGAAGTCAAGGAAGGTGTCAAGGATTGCCCCCACTTAGGTTCCTAGCATGAGCCACTGGGTGGACAGAGGTGCCATTTACTGAGATGGTAAACCCTGGAAGAATATGTTTGGTGGGAAATAAAAGGCCCATCAGCCACATCGGGGAGGTGGATGGCTATCCAGGTCGGGAGCACAAGAGGAGCCTGGCCCTCAGTCTGTCATGCTCACTCATTTGGAACTAAGTGTGTATATGGTTTTCTTCTGTTATCTTGCGTGTGTGTGTGTGTTTTAATTTCTATATTATCATTTATTTGCTTTCTCACTCAAATAACAATTCGAATAATAATGGCCTAGCAGTCATCCTGTGCATGGGCAGGTGTTCTGACATACCTCAAAAGTGCCTTAAAGGCAGCAAGGCATTACATTTTGGGTGAGCCATTGATTTATATTTGGAGTACAGATTATACCTGAAGGTGATAGTTCAAATCATTATATTCTGTTTAAGAAGGCAGGGAGGGGCATAATATTCTTTAAATACTTGTTCATAATAATGTGTCATGTAAATTTAGGTAGAGTACATATGAGATAATTTCCATCATTCCAAAAAACTGATGCTTTGGTAGAGTTACTTATTTAATCTATAGTCCCAGGTTGGATTACTCAGAATATCTTAGACAAATGTTCATTTTCTCCTTAAATTCTACTATAGATACGTCCCAGTATGATATGTTAATCCACTCTACTGTTTGCTAGGCAACCTACCACACACTGTCACCTATTTCATCTCAGCTGTTATTAACCAGTCTGTGGCAGAATTGGGAACGTGGCCCCCAAATCTGTAACTCCTCCCTGTTCCTGACACCCATGGTCGAGCCATACAATGACAGGAGCCCAGATACCCGCCACCTCCTCGAGGGCAGCTGCCTAGGACCGCTGTCCAACCCACACTGGACTGGGTATTGAGCAAGAAATATACTTTGATTGGTTAAAACATTGCATTTTAGGGTTGTTAGAGCAGTTTTTGTCAAAGTAAGTAATACACAACCCAGTTTTCTTTCTGTGGTATCTTATTTTCACCATCAGAGAGCCAAACATCAACTATTCCTCTTTAAATTCACTTGCTCCCATTTTGCCTTCGTTAAATATGGAATATAGCTAGCTAGTAGCATTGGTATTATGATTCATTTGTCTCAATAATGACTCATTAAAACAGTTATCTGAATCAAATCATCTCAATTTATTTGATTTTCCTGAAAATTCATAATCATCAATTCTTCAGTTGTCAAGTCAGAGTGGCTTATAATATCCTTCTTAGTTGTAGATCCAGAAATTAATTTAAATCTCATGCATGTTGAGCATAATTAGAAAATGTTCAAAGCCTTTGGTAGACAAGTTAAAATTTGAGATTCCCTATTGCTGCTTTGACAAAAGAAACTAGTCTAAAGAGACGTCTCTATTTTGAATTTGTTCAGGGGAATTCATGACATTTATTGCTATTCTCGCCTACAGCAGAAAATAATTAAATTCTCCTACTATATGCATTGGTTGGTATTTATCAAAAAGTTTACATAAACATTAACCAAACTGTGAGGTGATATGCCTTATTATCCAAACAATTCTCTGGTGTGTGATGACAATGCATAGGTGGTCAGCACTTAAAACTTCTTCCTTTTTTAAATTTTCAAAAGGTATTATTAAATTTTCTTGTTAAGGTATCACATAAATTCTTGAATCTTATGCTATTTGCTTACAAAGTCTGTTCCCCCCATAATAATTTCAACCAACTAGCACTGTCAACAATCACAGGAATTCTAAATGAAATACCCCAATATAAGCAAGCAAGAAAGCAATGACTTGAGAAGCACAGTCTTCCGATCTCTGACAGCAGACATGTGTCAGAGACGCCAGAGAGACACAGCCTGTGTCTATGTGATTGAATGAACCAAAATTTATCTTTCCTTCATTACCTAGAAACATTGATTCAGACATTAAAGAAAAAAAATTCTAGGCTGGGTGCTGTGGCTCATGCCTGTAATCCTAGCACTTTGGCATAACTTGAGGTCAGGAGGTTGAGTAGAGCCTGAGCAAAATAGTGAGACCCCGTGTAAAAAAAAAAAAAGAAAAGAAAAGAAAAGAAAAATTAGCCAAGCGTGATGGTGCACACCTGTAGTCCCAGCTATTTGGGAGGCTGAGGCAGGAGGATCATCTGAGCCCAGGAGTTTGAGGTTGCAGTGAGCTATGCCCATGCCACTGCACCCTAGACTGGGCAACAGAGTGAGACCCTGTCTCAAAAAAGAAAAAAATAATTTCTAGAGGTTGCTCTTTCAAACAAACAAAAACCAAGTTTGTAAAGAATGAGTAGAAAACCAAACACTGTGGATGTAAATATATAATAGATATTTTTAATAAGTGTCCCTTAACACATGAGGCATAAACTATTAGGCATTATTAATAGTCATTTATACATTTGTCTCTTTTGACAAAACAGGACAGGTTCTAATCAGACTCTGGGACAATAAGTCAATCACAGGCACCTGAACTGCTGCCATCTCAAGTCAACTTCCATGGGTTAATACAACTGATGTATGCCCAATACCTCAGAGCAGACGAAGCTCACCGGGGGCTTGTCCCAATGTTATAGTCTATAAATCTAATAAGCTGAACACTGGTGTTCACCTGCAGGCAGGAACTGTGACACACTGAATTTCAGGAGTTCAATTTTGCATAGGGAACCAAGTTATTTTCTTACAACTCCTTTCTACAAAACTTATTTTTTCCATTCTCATTAAATCCAGATTGAACTCTTTCAGTGTCACTAACTTTCAGGTAGCAGATCACCCTCATACCTATACATATTATTTTACCCTCAGCCCTACCTATTGAAGAAAATGAGTAGAAATATATAGTCTATTAAGATACAGAGCGACACCCAGCTCAATGCAACTGTGGTGAGACTGTTCAGCCAGTTATTTCTGTGGAAAGTTTTGAAATATGAAATTTCTGTCCCCTACCTCTTTATACCTATGAATTTATATGACAAGATAGGCAATACTTCTATTTTGTAAATATATACAGGATTTTAAATAGAAAGAAAAAGTAACAAAGAATTAAAAAACCAAGTAAGAAAGGGGATGAGAAACTGGCTATTTAAACCAGGCAACTCATAAAAACACTAGGAAGTAAATACTGTTTCTCCTCATTGTACAAATGAGGAAATTAAGGCTCAGAGCAGTGAACCCATCCAGGGTCACAAAAGTAGTAAATGGTACCCCTGGGATTTGAACCCAAGTATATCTCACTCCAGGGTCCATGCTCTTTTGACATGAGGCTACTGCACCTGTGTAAACTGAATGCGTAGTCAGGATTGTTAGGGAAAGAACCTATACATTATGTAATCATCTCAGCTCTATTCTGCTGTTCCTGTTGATGATTCTCCTATCCTGTTTTTATATTTTAACCCTTGCTTTCCATGCTCCTTAACCGCATTCTGCTGTTGTGACATCTTTGTACTTTTCCTATTCCATTTTCTTCTACTTTCTCAGCTTTTCAAGTAGCACAAAAATTGTCTTAAATGTATGGTATTAATAGGAACTTACAACTTGAATTTGATTTAAATGATGCGTGGATAATTCTCAAACTTTTTTAAAATTAATGATTTTAAAAATTGAAGTTCCCCTCAATCAGTTTTCAGAGATGTGTCCTAAAAACTTCCCTGGTATTGATTTTTTTAAGAATCTGCAATGAGGCAAGCTGCGCACAAGCAGAGGCAGCCCCATTGTTTGGTTCCCAGCAACAGCTATTTATATGTGTGTCATTTGTTTCCATCCAGGAGTTTTTTTCAACCCATACCCAAAAGTAGTTCAACTCTAGCAAACCCAACTATTGTTTCTTCTTATCTTTTAAATCTGTAACAATCTATCCTCACATTCTCATATTCAAAATGTCTGAGAGAAAAAAAAAGGAGGAATAACCCTTGGGAAGAAGCCCGAAGTGCTGCTCAGGCTAACTAACTCTGCATTCACGCTCTGTTCTCTATAAAATGAGCCAGAGCAAGTGGGGAGGTGTGGGGGCGGCTGATAGCAGCAGCTCTAAGCAGGGAGAAGGAAAAAGGGATATTGCAGGGGTTTTGCCTCCCAAAGAAGACTAGAAAACAAATTTTCAAATTAAACAGGCATTGGGAAGGGTGACACTCATGTCTCAAATTTAGGAAAAACTTATTTTCTCTAGACCCTGAATTTCTTAAACCATAGTCCTTGATCTCCAGCTGCTACAGTAAAGCGAGCCGTGCACTGGGCAGCCTCACTTCGGTGTGCCTGGACAGAGGGCAGCATTACCCATACCTCTGACTGTTTCCTTAGATCAATCAGTGAGGTACCTGCGCGGTGTCACTAGCAATAATAATTGACAGTATTCTCAAGCTTATTTTTTGCTTGCTTTGTTAGAAAAAAACGAAGCTATGCAATGTGCTTTCTAAAACAAAAATGATGCAATGCAATGCATTATTTTAGGATTTAATTAAGAAAGCTAGCTACTTTTTTGGTTTTAAATAAAACATAACATAAACATCTTAATTGAAAAAAATAAATTTTCCTGGAATTATGTGTTTGTAAACCCCAAAAGCAGCAGTGTTCTGACTAATATTGAAAAGGAAAGGGCCTCTCCAAAAAGGCACAAGGGGCGAAAAAAAAAAAAACAAAACAGGAGAAAATCCACAACATGAATCTGGAAAGATTTTACCAAAATGAGGACTGGTTTCATAAGTGCCCTCACCATATTAATTACTGCAAAATCCCTACAATTCTACCGGCTACGAAGCTTTAGCAACAGCTACTGAAAACAGCATTAAGCTTTCATTTCAAAGAACTCAGCCCGTGGAAGGTACATGAGTGAATAGAGAGCAGACACACGCATGGTAAGCAGACAGAGACGCTCAGCCTAGCTGATGGGAATATGAATTTGGCAGTTTTGCCCCTGTCCGCAGACAGACTGACCTTCCTTGAGACTTTTCTGGTTGCTCCCCTCAAGGCATTCCTTTTCTTTTAATGGTTCAAAATCCCCAGCAGTTAAAATCTCTGGGAAGCCCTGTTGCTGCTTCTTGGAGCTATCGATCATGGTGAGAGGCTTCTGGAGACAGGCAGCATCAAGCAGGAGACAAGCTTAATTTGCAGAACAGCAGAGAGCGGTGCTCAGAACACTGGTCCCTGGGTCCTTGGTTGCGCCCCACAATACCCCAATCACCGGGCAATTATGTCTTTAAGCAGCTGAAGGCAGCCATTACCCTTTAGTTCCCAGCTTGACCTGCAAATACACTCATGCCGCTGGAAGCCCTTAACTCTCTCCCACGTCGGGAGGCAGAGCCACACAGGCACGATTCTAAAATCCCACCCCTTTTCCCAGCCAGCCCCCTTCCCCTTGCCATTCCAGCTTCCCCCGCACTGGATACTTCAATCCGCAGTTTGATGGTCCGAATCATCTGACAAACACTGAGTCAAGCAGTTAAAAATAAATCCTCGAGTTGTTAAAAGAGAAGACTTTGCTGATACCTAAGACGACAAACTGCTGCCTGTGGTCTCTCCTCGGCTCTCTATAAACACAGCCACAGGCTGTGGAAATACTTTATATCGCCCAGACAAGCAAATCCATTACTCATTAAGTTCTCCAGCTAAACAAACGGCAGTCTAGGGCATCTGAAGGAAGCGGCTCTTATCTCAGCAGAGGCACCGCACTGAATAAACATGCTACTAGCAGATCTGGTGAAAACAGAGCCCGCTCACTACCAAAGTTCTTCTGTGGTGTGCTTTTTGCTGCATACGGCTCTTCCTGGCAAAGCCAGTGCTCTTTGTAATAGGGAAATGTACTGTAATTGCAGCTTTCTTCCTTTGGCAGTTCAGACCTGAGCAGCACTTTTCCTTTGTACCACTAGTCGGCTGAGAGACTTAACATCGCCATGATTTTTTTTTTAAGAAAAAAATCTCCTCCCCTGTATTAAAAGCAGCGACACTGAAAGCTTCTATTTCATGAAAGATTCAACTAGCAGCCAGCCCAAGTTTAATTTCACATGAGCTATAAGGGATGGGCACCTCTCCTGCAAGCCACAGGCTGCAAAGTCACCAAAGCCCAAATAGCCTGCTGTTTACAACATATAAGGGACACTGCTGGAAGGAAATCTCTAGGTATGGTAATTCCAGGCAGATGTGGAGACAAGCCTGTTTCCATATACACCAAATATATATCTGTAGACAAAATCTAATTGTTTAATGGTTAAAAGTGTGCTCCTTTGCAATGAGCTCCCATAAAACTCACTAGAGGCTGTAAGAGCAGTAGACAGTGAGTCCTGTTCCATGAGGGATCCATTTTGTTCACTTTTTTACAATCAACATCTAGCAGAGTGCTTGGAATATTAGGAGTTCTCAATAAATACTTGTTGCGTGACTGAGTGAATGAATAGAAGCAGAAAAAAGTGTATCAGGAAAACTTCTTTGGCTAATACTTAGAGTTCTAAAGAAGTCCTAGACAATGATTAAGAGCCACTAATTTTAGATGAAATGTTCTCTAAAGGAAGCACATTTTTTTCTTTAAAACAAAATATACAGATATATTTTAATTATGCACCTGATGGGACCCTCCTGTGGGATAAAGAAAGGCTTACATTTTTATAGCCAAAAACAAATCGATGTTCTTTTCATAACTTAAACACAGATGGGACTGGATGAAGCACTCTGTCCTTTGTCTGGGGGTCCAAGTCTGGTACCCACTAAACCCACACTGTTCTAGAAAGACGGCTGTCTACCCTTCTCCAGCATCTCACAAGACATGTTTCTTGTCAACTGAGATTCCTCCTGAAGGAATTTAAGCCCGCCCTTGGTAGTCCAAAACTCTGCAGGAACAAACAGTGACGAGCTTATCACACTTCTCGAAAATGCCCTCAAACATTCTGCTACTATCTCTGATCTGAAGGCCTGTATTCTTTTAAATAAACTACTCCTGCGCTCTTAAAAGAATAAAAATAACCATCATTTTTTTTTTGAGGACATTCTTTAGGCTACTCACTTAATTAGATTTTTTGCCAAGTTTATCTCATTTAACCTCCAACAATCCTTGGGATCGCTATGATTATTTGTTCCTCATAGATATTTTACAGATCAAGACCAAAGTGGCAAAGCTTGTTAAGTGGCAGGTCTGGAATTTAACCAAAGCCCAAGTCTGTCTATGGCCTTGCACTGCCTGTCTTCTAGAATATGCTCCACCTCCAGGCTGTAGTTTGATCTCGAGACAGGTTTAATAGCAGAAGCCATAACTTTTACAGCCTCCTAGTAATTCTACTCCTGATGAGAGAAAAGAGAGCCAACGTAATCACCCTAAAATGATTTTATGAAAGCATTTTAACTTTTCATGAAATAACAACAGTAGCCAACTTTACTTGGTGCTTACTATGTGCCACAGTCTAAGTGCTTTTTATATATATCTCATTTACTCTATTGACAGACTTGCAAGTTCAACATTATTATCCTGATTTACAGATGGGAAAACGGAGGCCGAGAAAAATCAAATACTGTCTCAGAGGCGGCATATCTTCCAAGTGACAGCCAGGATTCCAAAGCAGGCAATGTGGTTCCATTCTTAATTACTTCGCAAAAAGAACAATCATTTCACTTCAGGAAACTAAGGGTGAGGGTCGGGGGGAGGGACAACAACAAAAAAAACATAAACCCCAATATTGTCTTTTTCAGGATGTTGCTTTTAAATCCTGAAAAATGCCCAACTGTTTTTAGGCCACAAGTGTAGGAACCTGAGTAGATATACAAATATACCAGCCACTTTGAAATTCTTTACTGGCACTGTGTGTGTGTGTGTGTGTGTGTGTATTCGGTGTGTATTGAATGTGTTTTTTAAAAGTTCTCTTTTAAGGAGCCTCTGTTTGATTATTATTTTTATATCTGATAAGTATCAAAAAATCCCAATAAGGAAACACATTGTTCTGCTGTAGGTTTATTTCAAAAGTCTTGTCTTTGCAGTTTTGAAAGAAAATAATTTCTCTAGTGGTGAATGTACCTGAAAAAACAGTTATTTTGCTATTAAAATTTTTTGAAATATTTTCAAATTCAGAGCATTTTCCTCCCAAATCACCTGTGAATAGGGTCTAACATACCTGTTTACCCTAAGTACCCAAATTCCTACAAACAAAGCTATTCTCCTACAGAACCACAGTATGAACATCAACATCCAGAAATTAACACTGACATCACTACCATCTAACCCACAGACTCCATTTAAGTTCCACCAATTGTCCCAACAATATTCTTACAGTGAAAGGATGCAAACCAGGATCTCATATGGCATTCAGTTACCAAGTCTCTTTAATTTTCTTCCATCTCAAACAATCCATCAGTCTTTCTTCACTTTTCTTTCCTTGAATTTTGAAGATTACAAGCTAGTTATTTTATAGCACTAATTATTTTGGGGAGAGGTACTTTGAGACTAATCCATTGATGTACATGGCTGAATTATTTATTTACTATGATGGTTGCCAAATCGTGATTTTGAAAATTCCCACATTCCTTCTACATTTATCAGTAGCACATCCTATTATAAGAAATAAAATTCTCTTTAGAGGGTTTATTTTACCTATTTATATCAGCACGGGCTCATGGGTTATAACTTGTTACTATCATTAGTTATTCTGATGCCCAAATTATCCCAGATGTGGCTAGTAGGGACTTCCACAGTTTCTTACTGTCATGACACTATCATTCTTTGAGTACTTTCTTACTTTCTAGAACAAAATGTCTCAGGCTTTTCTTGTGCTCACTGCTATAGGGTGTCTCTGTTTCCAGGCTTCTGTAGACAGAGCTGGGGAATGTGTCTGAGTTCACGCACACCATACACAGATTTCCATCTCTACATATTAAGAGATGTAAATATGCATCTGTATTTATTTACATATATTAATAACCCTGTGTTCACCCCAATGCCCCAAATCCAGTGCCATAGGTTCATTCTCAGGTTCTCTTTTCTACATTTGTACCCCCATCTCTTACAGGGAGAAATGTGTCTCCCATGGTCTCTGCCACTCCACCCGTGGACAGAGACATCCTGTACACCCCACCACTGCCACTGCTGTGGCCAAACCCTGTGCAGATGCCTCCTCACCCTACACTGTCCCATGGCGCCCTCTCCCACAGGCCAGCTGCTTTGCTCGGCCCCACACAGTGTCTTTCGGATTGAATTAGGGAGGGAGGAAGGGAGGGGACTTGCATTATCTCTCAGTGAGAGAAGCCCACAGTCGTCACATGAATTGCTTTCCAGTAGGGTTTGTCCTTGTTCCTTACTACATGTGCTACATTGTCTTCACTGTCATTTGGCTCTACTGTCACGAGTGGCATTTAACTTCAAATGATATGTGATTAAAGTCACTTCTGCTATGATAAATCTGCTTCCACAGTGTTTGTGTGTACACAAATGAAAAAGAGTTGTTTCGGTATGAAACAGACTACCATAAATCAAATCAATTTTCCCACCATCTCAAGCACAGATACTTAGTAAGTGTGAGAAAAACTGTACGGCTTAGAGACTTGGAACAATCCAAGAAAGCCTTTAGGGAATTAGAACACAAACAAACGCAGCTCAAGAGACTTACAGAAAAACTTGGCAGAGTGAATAAATGCTTACAAAACTGCTGATAAAAAGGTTACTGCTGGGATGATGCTGTACTTCAGAAAAAACCTGAGAATATTACCAACTGGGTAATGTTCCATCAATGTAAAAACATTCAAAAGTCATGAATAAAGCAATTAGTAACAAATGCAAAGAGACTGCTAAATACTGAAGCATACTTCTCTGGTGGCATTCTTGACATGGAGATTGAGAGATGACGACCTTTTTTTTTCATCTTCCACGTCTCAGTACTTGGTAACAGATCCTCAGTAGCTAGTCACTGACGTGAATAAGGGTCACAAAGCTGAGCCACAGTATTATAAAATCAACACAGACAATTACATTGGATGCATTTAGGAGGAAAACAAAAAATCTCAGTCTAGGTTTCACCTAAAATATTTCTCTAAGGCTACCACATTTTTAGTAAGATACATATTTGATCCTTATTTTTCTCCTTTGTAACATTACAAACACCGCTGTAAAATACCATATCTTTATGTTATTACTAAATGGTTATGGTAAATCTTAACAGTTAATTTAAAATATGCTTTTTATAAAAAAGGACAACTAAAGAGTGTTATCTCTGCAATCAGATAGCATGCCTTAGAAGTCCTTTATTGTTATCACTTTTTAAATATATATTGAAAAAGTCCTTCATTTTGTCACTTTAAAAATATATATTGAACATACAGTACTTCAGATGTAAATAGAGTAACAAATTAGCCCCTATGGAAACTACTGTTTCATGAGGAAGGATAAATTTTTCTGACATTTGTCAGGTAATAAGATTTCGAAGGAAAGCATCGACGAGTTTGCAGTTAGGTCTTGCAGCACAACTAAACACTACGACAGGGCAAACAGCTCAGTCATCTGGTTTGTAACTTGTGCTGCTGTCTCTCATGCTGGACCAGACGGGCCGGCCAGAATATGGGGCACCACCCTCTTGGGTCCACTTCACTTTCTTTGAGAATGTGAATGGCAACTATGGCAGGACTTTCTGGCATTAGAATTTTACCATTAATGGTTTGTTGATTAACTTTGCTTAGAGTGAGGGGAGAGAACGTCACATGGGATGGGGACATGACAGCATGAGCAGAGGCCACCGTGTGCGGCTTGTCCTCAGGCAGGTCTTCACGTCACCGCGGCAGCACTAGACCGGAACCTTCTGACTGCGCTTGAGGAAGACTGCCACCAGTCTCCTTCCGCTCACGTCATCAGTGCGGATAACCAAAGAATGGCAGAATACATACTACTTTAACAGCTTACAAAAAGTCATTCAAATTCTTTCTCTATTTCTAAGCTTTATAGTTACTTATAGAAACTATTACTGGCTGGAAAATGTACAACAAAGAGCTTCCCTCAGGTTATCCGATCAGTCTTCTTCAAATTCTGAGATGACTCCCCCAGTTATGGAATGTAAGGGAGAATGAAACCACTAGAGCTTGGAAGGTTTAGCATCGATGCAAGGGATGAGGGAAAAGTAAAGACAGTCAAATCCCAGCAAAGACTGGAAGGTACATCATTCAGTTACGATGAGTCCGCTGTTGAGGTCAGTAGTTGTATTAACAAGAAAACTATGATAGTGTTTCTTAGTCTTTTTTACATCGTTGCCTGCCTGACTCTCTTTTAAATAATTTTTTTCCTAATCACTTTTCATGAAATTTTAACACCACAAATTTACTATATGTTTATATATTGTTATGTATATGTGTGTCCTATACATATGTAAACAGAACATTTTTTCCCATCTCTCAAGATGGAAATTTTCACCCCATTTAGAAGGCTTAACCTATAAGAGGAAAAGCCAATGTTTCCTATTTTGTAAACAAAAAAATAGTATGGGCTGGGCATGGTGGCTCAAACCTGTAACCTAGCACTCTGGAAGGCTGAGGCAGGAGGATTGCTTTAGCTCAAGAGTTCAAGACCAGCCTGAGCAAGAGTGAGATCCCGTCTCTACTAAAAATAGAAAAAATTACCTGGGCGTGGTGGTGCATCCCAGCTACTCAGGAGGCTGAGGCAGGAGAATCGCTAGAGCCCAGGAGTTGGAGGTTGCCAACCTGTACCTAGGCTGACAGCACTGTACTCTAGCCCAGGTGACAGAGCAAGACTCTGTCTCAAAAAAAAAAAAAGTATGATAATAAGAGTGAACTGTGTGTAGGAAATACACAATGAGAAAACAGCAAATGTTTACCATCTGTAATAATGATATTTGGGTCACAAATAAATTTGGCATATTTTTTGAGGATCTTGAGGATCTTCTGATCCTCAGCAGCTGAAGTGTGGGTGACATGTATTGATATTTATGTTTTATTAAAAAAAAAAAAAAAAAGAAACTGAAGTTCAGATATGAAATGTTTTCAAGTCACTCTGCTGAGAGCCCAAATCTTTAATCTCAGTCTTCTGACACCACCACTTTCCACCAAAAGCAAAAGCCTGTATGTATCTTTTTCCTTTTTACTAATTCTACATGTGATTTTTCAAAGGTATGTATTAGGAAAAATTGGTTATTTAATTTTAGGAGGACAATATATAACATCACAGACTGCCTTATCTACAGAAATGCAACAACAATAGCTATTTTCTATGGTTATAGAAATTAGGAAAAAATGCATATCAAATACCTATCACAGGCATAAGGGGCATCCCCCCCACCATGGTGTTGGAACTCACTGCTGGAAGGATCTCCCTTGTCTGCTACCCTCCATGGCTGTGTGTCTGCTAGGTTTGGGGTGTCTCTGGCGACACACACACGCATACACACAAACGCAGACCTGCACACCAGCCATCACACCACACACACCTTTCCCATTTTCCAACCACAGCCCCCCAAGGTTGCAGTCCAGGCGCAGATAAAGTTAATCGTATTTTTGGTTTGGTACTTAATATCTTCAGGTGTATTCCTACTACTTGAGATTTCATTTATTAGCTTAAAATTTAAATTGGTTAAACATGCCGAAAGCCCTGCTGATACTTTTTCACTTAATTGGAATGAATAGAAAAAGTGGCTTAAGAAATATGAGACTCACTGGCACTAGGAAATTGATATTTGAAAGACTTTTATTTTAACGCTATTGAGTCACCTCATTGATACAAATACATCTAAGATGTCATTCAAAACAACTCACTGAAGGTCAACGTGTACTTACCAAGACCATTCTACGCACTGGGGACCATGTTAGGTGTGCGGATATAGTCTTTGTTCCCCAAGGAATATGGTCTAGAGTTTTTAACAATTTGTGACTGCTACCTTTCTCCTCTTTCCATTCTTTTACTCTTATTAGAATGTTCTTTATACCAGTGTTTCTGTAACTATCTGTGGTTAGGAGGAATATCTTAAAATTTCCAATCTGCTGTGGACCAATATGTGGTCCCCCTGTGCATGACTGGTAGGCTGATGTTGTAATAGTTTGGCAATATCCAGACTCGTCTATACTCTGTTCAACAAGAGGAGTCCACAAATCATGCACCTGAGTGTTTTACCAGCATCATATTGCCATAAAAGTTTCTAAACACTATTTCTCCAGTTACCTCACAGGGGACTGTTCACACCCTAGTTGCATTTCTCTTCCTTAGTTATTTCTAGATCTAGGATAAACTATTTCAAACACCCTAAATTCTTTCAACATCTTGATATTCTGTCATTGCACCTTGCCTATCCTCTGAAATGACTAATCGTGGTCAAGCAATCAACCATAAGGTCTGGGAATTGGGTAGAACAAACACTAGGACATAAATCTTGGGAGTTCAAAGATGTGTTCTTGAGTGTTCATGAATTCTTTAAGAAATGCAAACATTTTATAATAAAATGTTGCCATATATAGTAATGAAAAATAAAGAAAAGTCAAACTTTTTGGGGGGAGGGGGCAGAGTTTCACTGTGTCACCCTGGGTAGAATGCAGTTGCATCATCATAGCTCACAGCAACCTCAAACTCCTGGGCTCAAGCGATCCTCCTGCCTCAGCCTCCTGGGTAGGCTGGGACTACAGGGACAAGCCGCGGCATCCAGTTAATTTTTCTATTTTTAATAGAGATGGGGTCTTGCTCTTGCTCAGGCTGGTCTTGAACTCCTGACCTCAAGCAGTCCTCCCGCCTTAGCCTCCCAGAGTGCTAGGATTACAGGCGTGAGCCACCGCGCCCAGCCGAAAGTCAAACACTGTGATGATGACATATTCAAGCCTAGAGATGGCAAAATGATACCCCACCTGCAGTAGTCTGCAGAGAGAAAAGGGATGGGAGGAATGAGTCATCATGGCATATGGCAGTACAGATGCTGAGCCTGTGCTAGGCAGTGAGTACCTTTGTCAGGTGTCAAGCAAATCACATTTATATAAAAATGTATCCTGTCACAGTAAGTTAATACTGATTTGAATTTCATTAGCATTGTGGATTTCTGTAATTAATATGTAAAGTGTTTTGGTTTTGTAGCTGTGTTAAGTGCTACCAAGCACCAAGGAGTTTATACTTCATTTGTGATTGCACACAATCCAGCAACATTATATTAATAAAAACCAAGTCATCTACTAATTGTTTTTAAAAGGTTTGCATATTACTTAAGTTTGTGAAACACTACTTCACTGTACAACTCAAATGGAGAGAGGAGATCCATTTAATCTACTGTTTGGCTTCCATAACATTATCTTGAGGTAGGAATTAAACATTTGCCTTTGCTTACCTATCTGACTGGGTGTCCAACTTTACCATTTTGGGAATCATGACAAAGGCAGAAATAACCAAAACCCATAGCTTGAGAAATTAAAGAGCCAAGATAACTATCTAAATGCAACATAAAGTCATGTCATGCCCTCACATATGTTCCAAAGTGTTTCCTTTGTCCCTTATTGACTACTTTGAATCACCCACACCTCTGTTTCAAAGCATTTTCATTCTCCTCAAGATCACCCTACACTACCACCCTCATATCTTTCTCAGGATATAACTTGGACCCCTAGATTCACAAACAATACTGAGGTCTTCAGACATAAACTCTATTCCACCTTCCTTCCCCCTCCCATTCTTCCTCCTGTCTTTGAGGAAGAAGTGATCTTTTGTCTTGCCACAGGGAATCCAGACAATTTGTTTAGGACTATAATCCCTTCTGCCTACTTACAAAACTGTGATGGATAAATTATACCTCTCCACTAGGATCTTTCATGCCTACCAAGATATCTGCCTTTCTCTTTATACTTCTCTCTTTTCTAATCTCCTAAAATTCTGACTCCCTTTCTATACTCTCTTCCTTATGATCTCAAACCTTGCACTGGCATCCACTATAACTCTAAACACCCACCAGTGCACACACACACACCACCTCTGCATCATGTACTTGCTTTATAAGTGAGTTTTCTTTCTGGAGGCAAGACACCCTTGATTTTAAGATTATATGCTACACTCAGGACTAAATAATCGAATTTTGTAAGACGGGCTTTGCTTCACTTTTGTGAAAAGACAAAATTAAAAAACAGAAAACACAATGGCGAGTAATGGGCTAGCCTAGACCTCAGGTTGCTCCAGCTCCGAACAATGCACTTAAAACCATGTCACGCTGTCTTGTCTTTGCAGTCCCAATGCCTCAAACAAATACCATGATTGCTCAACTAATACTGCCTCCATGAATAAACAAATGTCACTCAACTTACCAAAACACTGTGCCTTTCCCCTATCTACTTAATTCAGCCCACATTTCGTAACTTGGCATTCAAAGCCACCAATGCTGTCTCCTCCTCCCTGAATAGCATTATTAACTCCCTACATGTTCCCAATGCTTCAGCTAAATCAAACAGCTTAATATTCCCTGATACACTCCCAGTTGTCCTTGTCTTTGCTCAAGTTTTTTCTTCTGCCTGGAATTCCCTATTTCCAATCTCTGCCAATGGAAATTGTACTCTAACAACCTTCAAGCATGAGTTCTAGTATCAATCTCTTTTACAAGCTTCCCAGGATGTCTTTCTCCACCCCTAAGAGTTAAGGCTTTTCCTCTGCATACTCTGAACACTCCTGATACCTGTCCTCAGAGGACTCAGAACTCCATGTAACAATGATAATGAAGATGTTGCTGCTAGTTGTTGTTTACATGTCACTGTTTCCTACAGCACTGTATTTATGCACAGTGTTACGTGCTTTACATATGTTAACTCCGTTTACTCCATTCAATAGCTATACCTACCACTATCTCCATTTTATAGTGAGGCTCTGCAAGGCTAAGTCACTTGTCCAGCTACACAGCTTTTAAGAAGCAGAACGGGAGATTTTAACCTAGTCAGTGTGGTTTCAGTCTACTAGCTTTCCTCAATGGGTTCTGTGAGGGTATTAAGCCCTAACGCCCAAAGGCATCTACTGTACATAATAACTTACTAATAAATTCCTTCCTGAAATCTCTAAAACGGTATTAGGTATGTCATCCTTGGGCGACTTAGGAAAACAGTCATTCAAACCATATTTGCAGAGTTTAATTCTCTCACAGAGCCTGGGATGAGAAAGGCTGGATGTGTTTACTCCCTTGTGTTTTTTCTCAACACCTGTCAATACTTCCATATTCCTGACATCCCTTCCCCGTCTTAGTTTGCAGTCTTTCAAGCTGAAACTGCATCGCATTCATCTTTTTATTTCTATGAGATCCACTCCAGTGTTTTAAAATTTTTCACATGGTCAAGTTTCTCTTCAATCAAGTAAATTCTTACATTCAGCAGTCCAGGCTACTTGATAAGCATCTTCCTTATAATTAGCTAACAACTAAAACTACCTGTTTTTTATATATATACATATATATATATATATGGTTGTGTCTGACAGACACTTCAAAATCAATTTTACTGAGATACAATCTAAAGACGATGAGGTATATCTATTTAAAGTGTATAAACTGGTGAGTGTCAAACGAGGTACACCTGTGAAACCACAACCACATTCAAGACACAGGACATCTTCGTCATTCCCAAAAGACTCCTCTTGCCCCTTTGCAGTACCTCCTTCTGCCACCCCAGGTCCCGATAATCACTGATCTGCTTCCCGTCACTATAAATTAGCTTGCCTTTTCTAGAATTTCAGTAAATGGAATCATACAGTATGTAGTTTTTTTTGCTTGAATTCTTTCACTCAGCATAATGATTCTGAGATTCATCCATGCTATTGCATGTATCAGTGGTTGGTTCCATTCTATTACGGAGTGACCCACTGTACGCATGTACATTTTGTTTATCCAGTCATCTGCTGATGGATATTTGGGTAGTTTTCAGTTCTGAGCTACTATGAATAAATCTGTCATGAACATTTGTGTACTCACAAATGTAGATATTTATATTGATTTCTTTTGTATAAAGCCTTGGTCATATAGAAGGTATTTGCTTAGCTTTTGAAGAAACCAGGGTTTCTTCAATAGAACTTTATTGGTAACTTTATTTGTAATAGCCAAAACCAGCAGACAACCATTTATCCATTAGTGAATGAATAAATGAATTTTGGTATATGCGTACAAGGGAATACTACTTAGCAATAAAAACTACATACAACACGGATGAATCTCAAAATAATTATGCTGAAGAAGCCAGACAAAAAGAGTGTATACTAAATATGATTCTATTTAGAAATAAATTTTAGAAAATGTAAATTAATTATTAGTGACAGAAAATGGATCAGTAGTTGCCTGGAAACAGTGATGGAAAGAGGAATGGATTACAAAGGGGCATGAGGAAATTTCCAAGGGTGGTGAAAATGTTATCTTGATTGTGGTGACAATTTCACAGGTAAATACATGTGTCAAAATTCCTCAACTTGTGCCAGCACAGTGGCTCACACCTGTAATCATAGCACTCCGGGAGGCTGGGCCAGGAGGATTGCTTGAGGTCAGGAGCTTGAGAACAGCCTGAGCAAGAGCGAGACCTCGTCTCCATAAAAAACACAAAACTTAGTGGGGCATAGTGGTACGTGCAGTAGTCCCAGCTACCTGGGAGGCTGAGGCAGGAGGATTGCTTGACCAAGGAGTTTGAGGTTGCAGTGAGCTATGATGACACCACTGTACTCCAATTAGGGTGACAGAGCAAGACTCTATATTAAAAAAAAAAAAAATTCCTCAACTTGAATACTTTAAATACATGCAGTTAATTGTATGTCAATTATAGTTCAATAAATTTGTTTTTTTTTCAACTATAAAACCCACAATGAAGTGCACTTGTAGGAACAAAGAGAGAAATTCCTTTATGTAATACAATAACCCTGAAACTGTCTCTACTATTTATAAAACTTTAATGCAATAGAAGATTACTTACCTGGTGTCTAAACCATGAAAACAACTGAGTAGCAGAACTGCTCCAAAAGATCTTAAAAAAAATAAAAAATAAAAAACCAAACAAACTTATTCATCCATTAAATCCCATCTGTAATAACTAAAGAATGCTTTCTAAAGTGCATGTTGATGGTGTAACTCAGTGAGCTGTGACTGATAGGTCTATACTATTTATTTTGGTAGACTGATAATGTGTTACAAATCAGGATGGCGAAGTACTGATTCTGAAAACAGAAAACGTAGAATTCAAGTAAAAAAAATTACATGTGATGATACTTTCTAATGCTAAAAGCTATAATCAATAATGAAAATATAACAGCTATGACCATGCACAAAACAACACTGCAACCACTCTGTCACAAAACAAAAAGGACAGGAGACACAATGTGACATAGACTTTAATCCACCACTCTCAGTATAAGACAAAGTAGATAAAAAATAAGAAAGATATATAAGGCCAAAATAACATAATCAATAAAGAGATCTTATCCATATATATTGAAATATACATCCTGATGATAGAGAATAAATCTTCTCAAATGTACCTGGAATCCTCAAAAAACACAAATTAGGTTCCAAAGGAAACTTCAGCAATTTCCATAAAATAAAACATATTATAAACACCCTTCTGATCTCCATGTAAAACAACTAGAAATTATTACAAAATAAAAAAACTAAGAAGGACTGTGTATCTGGAAATTAATTACACCTTCTGTTAACTCATAGAAATGAGGAAAAATAAAAATAAAAAAAAATTTCTAAAAAAATGATAGTTTTTTCTTTTTTGGTATGTCAGAATCTATGGCATACATTTAAGCAGTGATGAGAGACAAGTTCAAATCCATAAACAGTTATGTCAATAAAAATAAAAGAATGAAAATAAGCTGTATGACAGAGGGAAAAAAGATAAAACAAAAAACAAAACAAAACAAAAAGAATGGAGCCTCAGTGATTCATGGGATGGTATCAAAAAGTCTATTTTACATGTAACTGTAGTCCCAGAAAGATGGCAGAGAGAGAATGGGGCAGAAAACATATCTGCAAAAAATAATGCCTGAAAATCCCCCAAATCTGACTAAAATCAAGTTCATATGGAAAAAAATAAAAATGTCTAAGGTGAACCAGAAAAACACAGAAAAAGAAAAGCCACGGGTGGGGTATAGGGTGGAAGAATTTTACCAGAAAAAAACAAAAACAAAATCTCCAAGAGGATTAGGGATATAAATGCTTAAAAGGAAAAAAACAAACAAACAAAAAAAAAACAACCAAGCCATATGAGTCCAAAATCCAAATGCAATAAAAGACTGATAAATTTTGGCCACATTAAAAGAAAAACCCAAAAATATAGTGAAGAAGGAAGGCTAATATCCCCAAAATGTAAATAACTCTTTAAAAATGGAAAAGTTCAAAACCCTAACAGAGAAATGAACAGATAATTCACTGCCACCCTCCCCCCAACCAAAGAGTCTGAAATGGCCCTTAAACATATTGGAAAGATTTTCAACCTTACTCGTAATTAGAGAAATTGAATAAAAATTACACCAAAATACCAGATGGTAAAAATGTCTGACAGCACATTGTGTTGGTGAGGCTGTGGGGGAAATAAACATTAGTATACAGTGCTGGTTGGAATGCAAGTCGATGCAAGCCTTTGGAAAAGAATTTGGCAATGTTGAACAAAACTACACAAGCATTTACCCTCTTGACCCAGCAACCCTATCTCTAAGAATTCACCTGAAAGATATATCTCTGACATTATAAAAGGATATATGTCCAAAGTTATTTAATGCAGCAGTTTGTAACAAATATATTGGAAATAAATGTTCACACTTGGGAGACTGGCTGAATAAATGATGGTATGCCCACATAATGGAATACTATACAGCTGTGAAAAGGAAGATCTCTGTGAAATGATGTGAGGTGGTTTTCACAAAATGGTAAGTGGAAAAAGCAAACTGCAAAATAGTGTTAAAATGTTACCTCTTGCGTAAAAATGAAGGGGAAATAAGTTAATACAGATGCTTGTTTGTGAAAGATACAAAGTGAGGACACACTAGGAACCAATGAGACTGATTACCTTCATTGGTGGGGAAATGGTGGAAAGGATGAGAATGGGACAAGAGAGAGCAGTGAGGAGTGAAATTTCTCTGAGGATATCTTTTTTGTTTGTTTGTTTTTTGTTTTTTGAGACAGAGTCCTACTCTGTTGCCCAGGCTAGAGTGAGTGCCGTGGCGTCAGCCTAGCTCACAGCAACCTCAAACTTTTGGGCTCAAGCAATCCTCTTGCCTCAGCCTCCCGAGTAGGTGGGACTACAGGCATGCATCACCATGCCCGGCTAATTTTTTCTATATATTTTTAGTTGGCCAATTAATTTCTTTCTATTTTTAGTAGAGCCGGGGTCTCACTCTTGCTCAGGTTGGTTTCGAACTCCTGACCTTGAGCAATCCACCCGCCTCGGCCTCCCAGAGTGCTAGAATTACAGGCGTGAGCCACCACACCCAGCCCTCTGAGGATATCTTTTTTGTATAGTTTTGACTTTCTGAAACTTGTTTAAACTTCAGATACTCAAAAATAAATGAATGAAACTTACAAGGATGGAGGACAAGTCAAATTGGAATATAAACAAAATAAATGAACTCAACTGTATGTCAAATAACATGGACACACTGAAGAAAAGGTAGAATTAACCTTAATGACTTTTGAATACAAGATTTTGACTATATCTCTGTGGGCTAAAGAAGAAAAGAATGTGCACAAATACGGCACTCTAGTTAGCAGATATGTTTTAAACACCTTTATTTAGATATAATTTACAGACCATAAAGTTCACCTGTTTAAAATGCAGCAGACGTATTTTCTCAGTGGTATGGGTTAGCAATTCTCAAACTACTTTATGTGTATTCTAGAATTTAAAATGTTAATAAAATATATTGTGGCTAATGGGGGTCAAGTTCTCACTGTCAGAGAAAGGAATTATGAATATGGGAAGAGGAAAGGCTAAAATGAACCATGTGCTGAGGGAATGAAATTGTACGTATCAGTAAGGATGCCTGTTTTTCAATATATGCAGCAATAGAGACAGATACAGATAGAAATATGTATGTGCGTGTGCGTGTACATGCACTTTCTATTTCTGTCCACTGAGAGGATCTAGAAGCAATAAACGTATGGCAGCAATGAAGACACCTAGCTCCCAGATTTTGGTTTATAAATACTCCATTAAAAGGGACCACACTTTCTTGGAGAAGTGGCTCATTCCAGGGCTGGAGCAGGAAAAGAACATCTTGTTGTGACAGAAAGCAAATAAGTGCTCAAAAAATGATATAGAGACCTATCAAAAGGATATACAAGCCAGCTTGAAGGAGCTGCCACTTGCCAAATATAAAACAATTTGAGCATCAAAATAAATAAGAGTGACAGATTATAACCCATAGAATCCATGATTCTATACTGAGATAAGTTAATAAATAAAGCAGGGAGAAAGGAGAGCTTATCTTTAAAGCAGTATGTCATCTAACCAATGTAAGCAATGATGGAATTGGAAAATCCGCACTTAGCAATTATCAACATGATAGTTGTTTTAGGTGAGAATCATCAATGGATACTAAAGCTATTAATATTTAGTATAGAAGAGAGTTGGATGAGGACATTTATATAGCATCAAAATATCTCCTCACAAGATAGCTATTAATTACAAAATTAAGAAAAGAAAAATAGTAACTTTATAGTAGATAAACTTGGAAGACACCACCTGAACCAAGTGATCAAAGTTAACATCACCAGGAATGGGTCCAACAGCTTCCTGATGTGCTGCCCCGAGAAGACACAAGATCACCTCTGTGCCATCCCACCAAAGTGCAAAACCTGACCTAATCACGAGGAACCAAACAAGGGGTAAGCTCAAATAGAGGGCCATTCTACAAAATTGGCTTATACACTTCAAAAATGTCATAAAAGAGAAAAGAAAAAAAAGAAAAGAAAAAGAACAAAACAGACAAAAGAAAAAGATGACGAAACTAAAGAACTGTTCCATCCTAAAGGAGACTGACAGACCTAACAACTAAATGCAATATGTGATCCTGGACTGGATCGTGAAACAGGAAAAACATATTTTATTTCTTTTCCTATAAAGAATATTATTGGTACAATTGGCAAAATCTGAATGAGGTCTGCAATGTTAATTCCTGATTTTAATAATTGTACTGTGGTTACATAATATCCTTATTTTTACGAAACACCCACTGAAGTATTTAGGAATAAAAAGGCATCACATTTGCAACTTACTCTCAAACAGTTTGGGGAAAAGCATTATGCATAGATATGGAAAGAGCATGATAGAGCAAGTGTGGTCAAGACTAACATGCAGGGAATGTGGATGAGGGATATATAGGAATTCCTTGTACTATTTTTGCAACCTTCCTGTAAGTCAGAAATTATTTCAAAAGTTTTAAAAAGCTCATTAAATTGTACAATTAAGATCTGAGCATTTCAGTGCATGCAAAATATAACTCAACTTTTAAAAATTTTAATAAACATTTTTCAAGTAGGTAAGAATACTGTGAAATACTTTCAAACATTGCCAATAAAAGCATAAAATGATGTATTTCTAGAAAGCGAATGGAAATATATTCAAGAACCCAGAAAGAGGTCTAAACTCTTTGACCCTGTAATTCAGTATCTATGACTTTATTATAAAGAGATATTCTGGAATGAAAAAAATATATATAATGATTTATGCACAACACTATTCATCCCAGCATTAACTACAGAAGCAAAACCCAGGACAAGATCTGTTAATAAGGGAGTGATTAAATTATGGCACATACATAATGATACATTGTACAGCGACTGAAATAATGGCTTCAAAATCAAAAAATAATTATTAGGTGCTTACAATGAGCCAAAGACGTAAAAAGTGATTTTGTTTTCAGAAGATCACTGTAAGGGTGAGGGGATGAAAAGGAGGCCATAAAAACATATGTTCAGTATGGTCCTCGATTTTTTTTTAATTATATGAATTAAAAGAAAACATCAAGACAGAATACTCCAAAATGTTACAATGCTTATCTCTGAGTGGTAGGATTTGTAGTTTATTTAAATTCTTTGTGTTTTATCTTTCTGAATTTATAACTGGTCTACAATGAGCATATCTAAGATGAAAAAAGGCCAAATCCTAATAGAACATTTTCTATATTAAAATTTCTTGAATTGGTAAATCCAGACCGTCTCTTCAAAGTAACTGCCTGTAATTTATTTAAACAGATTTCAAGGTATTATAATTCTAGATAAGCAAGTGTATACCCCTCTACTATAAAAAGAAGCAAGACTGTCATTGAGAAAGGACTTAATTTTAAAGCATTTCTATGGATTTAAAATTGAGAAGAAATGAGTAATTTATTTCATCAGATCCATCAGCAAATCATTACATTCCGAGTCTCTATAAAATAGATGTTTCCTCACCTCATGTGATTCTGATATTGTTCTAGGAAATGACTCTGAAATATTACACATGATAGTCATTCTGTGTATTATTGGCATATGTTATGCTTGACATTCTTTTTATAACATGAACAATAAAGCCATTTGGAAAGAATTAAGAAGATTAAAAAAACCTTTTTTTTTCTTTTATTTCATTATATTATGGGGTACAGATATTGTTAGGGTTA
>VBSM01002153.1:9368312-9380354 GCA_008086735.1 Cheirogaleus medius | reverse complement strand
TTGGGTTGTTTCCAAGACCTTGCAATAGTGAATTGTGCTGAAATAAACATTCGGTAAAAAAAACTTTATACATAAAGATTCTACTTAGTTTGAATGTCTGAGGGACATCAGATGACATAACATACTACCTACTCCACAGCCACATTTTAGTAAAGTTTTCTAATAATGAGAATTAGAGAAAACATTTTAATGAAAAGTCTACGATACATGAGTAACAAGCATTCCAGAATTTCTAATTACAAATTTAATTTACAGTAAAAGGGCTTTTGCCATCCTACTAATGGAAATTCTCTTGTTCACCATGTAAACATATTTCTACGAAACACTCAAATAGGGGAGATGGCATTTCAGGTATAACATAAATTAGAATAAATTTTGTTTTAATTCTTTTATTTCTGTAAAATAAAAAACAATTTGATGATAAAACTCATCACAAGTATGTATTGAGCACTAACTGCACAAGACAGTGTGCAAAGCACTTTATATTTTTCAGCTAATTTAATCCTGTCAACAACAGCCCTAGTAGGTAGGTACATTTACTGAAACTTCATCCCAATTTACCGATGCAGAAACCAAAATAGTAGTAAGGCAACTGGCTGGGATTCTTAAACCCAGGACTGACTGTGCCCAAAGTCCATGTATGTAGCAAGGATATATCTTAACACCTTTCGTATTGCATAGAAATCTCTAAGACATATGCCAGGGACCGCACGTTTTTGGGCAAACTGCACGTTATTTAAATCATCATAACTACAGTGAAAAACGAGAAAACTCGTGAGCGGTCCTTAACAGATGACGTGCGAAACAGGAGAAAACTCGTGAGCGGTCCTTAAGGTGTTAAAAGACATGAGCTAACTAAATGAAGAATATTTCAACAAATGGAATTAAAATATATTTTAACAGTTTCAAAAGTGGTAGTGTACTATGTACAAAGATTTTAATCTAAAGCAAAAAAAAAAACCCCAAAAAAAACCAAACCAAGAGTAAGGATTTAGTTAACCAAACTATTAATATGTCTGATGCACTTACTGGAGCTAGTATGCAATAATTAAAAGGCTGCTTATAAAGCAAAACAAATCACCCCAAAAAAGTAATATAAAATGTAATGGAAAATGGGAAAAAAAAGCCCAGAAAACAAATTTACATAAATGACATTATCAAATCAAAACAGCCTACCCAGAGAAACAATGATGATGATATTATAAAATTTAATAGTGATTATCTGAGGGATATAACTAGGTATTAACCTTTTTGTCTTTCCATTTCTTCTTTCTCACAAATTTGCCATAAGTATATATAATTGTTTCCATCATGAATAATCCAACTATTTTAAAAGAGCTAATATGCCAAGTATCTAAGCAGCACAAAAAGACCAAAGAAAATGCACACGAAGAATGAGAAGTATCAACAATGACAGATAATAAAAATACTTCTCATAAACATTGTTATCAGCTATTTATTTACATATGATCACAATGATTCTTTTCCAGAGTATCACGTATGCTGTGGTTTCAATTTTATTCCTAAATATTATTTTTGGAAACATGAAGTTTTGATTTTAACCTTAGGAACATTATTTATATGTTACCAAGAGGAGTGGAGAAGTTTCAAAGAGGAGGGCAAAGAGCTTATAAAAAGGAAGAAACAGGAAAGAAAATAGGAAATAGCAAAAAGCATTGTCAAAGGGAAACATTTTCTTAGTCACAACATTAGAGACTACATGTATAAGAATACGAACAAAAAATTTTAAAGAGAAAATGAGAAATGAGATATTAGACATACTTAAATTGTATATTAAGAAGATTTTATATATACACATATAAGTAAAAAATGTTTTATAAGGAAGGACAAAAAAAAAAACCCTTACAAAATAAGATGACAAAGTATATCTCTATTGTTTTTATGAGATTACATACAATTTTCAAATGAACCAAGAAAAAAAGGATAGAAATAGTCTTAAAATAACAGGGAAAATTCTTGTACGTAGAGACCTGTAAAGTACTAAATTGTGTACAGTTTTTTCAAAATGAGGTTCATTATCACTTCAGAGTGTTCATAATAGCATAGAACTTCATGACATTGTAACGTAGAGAAATCATACAGCCTAAATAGATGGATATACTCTCTGGGACCTAAGAGAGGTCTTCTAATTTCTGGAGTCTGCTACTAGTACTGTGAGTTACAGAAACAAAAAGTACAGCTGCCCTCTGTATCTGTGGGCTCAGCATTCATGGAGTCAACCAAAGCAGATCAAAAGTATTAGAAAAAGAAACCATTTCTGTACTGAACATATACAGACTTTTCCCCCTTCTCATTATAATACAGTATAACAACTATTTACACAGCATTTACATTGTATCAGTTATTGTAAGTAATCTAGAGACGACTTAAAAGTATGTGGGAGGATGTGCATAGGTCATATGCAAACACTACACCATTTTATATCAGCGACTTGGGCATCATGGGATTTTCCTATGGGCTGGGGAGGTTTTAGAATCAACTCCCCCACAGACACCAAGGGATGACTGTAGATTTCCTAAAGCAGGTACCAGCTCAGTGATGGTAATTTTCAGCCACAAATGGTAAGGCTGCTGGAAGGAGATAATCACTTATTGTATAAATGATCATACTTAAGCACCAAAACAATTTAGAATAAAGAAAACATATATATACCATTCAGCAGTAGAGAAGCTCTATTTTTAACACATAAGGAATATTTTCCAAACACATGGAGAAAATTGAACCAACTTTTTTGGGTTTCTTGATATCTGCTTGTTCAGTTTCTATAGCAAATACAATACTAGTAGCACTTATAAATGGTTGCGGAATGACTTAAACTCTTGCACTGCTCCTTGAGAGAAGATACTATAGCTTTTCCCTTTTGCAGTCCTACCATTTAGCACGGAGGTCAGCACTTAATACATACATGCCGTATCAGTAAATCACAGTCACAGGACCAGTTAGGTCAAAAGCATCTACTGGCATCTACTACTATTAACTGTAACAAAACAGCTATCTATGGTCATTTTCCTTAAAATACATGTATCTACTCATACATTCATACATGACCATAACCCATGGGTACAAGTAAACTCACTCTAGCAATTTTGGCAGAAATAAATCTTGATCTGAGTTGATGCAGAATGAAATGTCTTTCAAAGTGGCTTTCACTTTATGCTTTACAGAAACATAAATGAATATATGCCTTCCTGCACCGATGACAGCTAGTTAAAGGTTACTGAAAGTCTACAAGATCATCAGCTAAGCAGAACAGAAAACAATATTTAAGTCACAAAATTAGTGTGTCCAAAATGAAATTGAAAAACAATTTCATTGACAACACTGTAAAAAATAAATTTATGTATATGATCTCTACATATAAAACTAGAAAACATTGCTGAGAGAAATTAAGGAAGGCTTATATAAATGGAGAACTACTATATTGAAGTACTGGAATTAAGATGTCAGTTTGTCCCAAATTAATCTATAGATTCAACGCAATCCCAACCATGTTCCTGAGAGAGTTGTTTTTCTTCAACGAGTTGATTCTAAAATAGAAATGGAAATGCAAAGGACCTAGAATGTCTAGCGCAATCTTATAAAAGGAAAACCTGATTTCAAGACTAACTGTAAACTATAACAATTAAGACAGCATCGCACTGGCATAAAGACTGACGGATCAAGGGAACAGAATAGAGAGCCCAGATGCAGACCCACATTTAAGGTGCAACTCAGTGGGGAAAGGAAAGACTTTTAAACTAATGGTGCTGAAACAACGGGATATCCACACGGAAAAAATCAATCTCAATCCTACCTCACACCAGACATAAAAATTAGTGTGAAGTGGATTGTATACATAAATATAAAATAAAAAGCTGTAAAGACTTTAGAAGAACATAAAGGAGAACACTTTCATGGCTTGGGAGGGAGGCAAAAATTTCTTAGCGTACAGATAAAAAACTGATAAATGAGACTTCACCAAAATTAAAATTTTGCTCATCAAAAGAAACTTCAAGAAAATTAATAAGGAAGCCACAGACTGGGAGAACATATTTGCAAGACGCATATTTGACAAGGCTTTACTATCAAGGATATATATATAAAGAACTCCAACAATTTCATAATTAAAAGACAACCCAGTTTAAAAATGGCTAAATGGGCTTTTTTGGGCAAAACTATTGTCTTTTATGGACTATTCAGAATCAGACCTGAGTGAGACTGACTATAATGTGAGAGTACAAATAGGCAGGAAAGGCCAACAATGGATTAGGGTAAATGAACATGAAAAGGAGAAGCATGGATAATTTGTTCTTAAAATGAGGACATTTTAAACAAATATTGAATTTGATATACATGCTGAAGTCATTAGGGAGATATGAACAGATGAATAAATATGTAAAAAAAAAATAAGACAGGTTGATGGTTGGAGAGGGCTAGTTGTTGAGTACAAATGAGATAAAACAAGCACAGTAAAATATTAATGGTAGTGCCCAGGTGGTATATATATGAATGCTCACTGTAACATTCTTTTAACTTTGCTGTATGTTTAAAACTACTATCAAAAACTGAAAAAAAATGGGCAAAAGGTTTGAAAAAAAAAAACCTTCCATATAAATAGCTAATAAGTACATTGAAAAGTGCTCAATATCATTAGATATCATGAAAATGCAAATTTAAAACCACGAAGAGATTATCAATACACACCCACCAGAAGACAACTAACTTTGCTAAACATTGGTGAGAATGTGGCACAACTGGAACTCTCATACATTTCTGGGAGCATAAAATGATGCAGCCACTTTTGAAAAAGGTGTGATTTATAAAACTAAAACTCCCAGCAATTCCTCTCCCACACATATACCCAAAGAAATAAATACTTGTGTAAGACTACTCATAGCAGCTTTGTTCACAGCAGCCCCAAACTGGAAACTGTCCAGGTATCCACTAAAAGGAAAATGCATAAACAAACTGTGACATATTTATACAATGGAATATTACCAAGCGATAACACGGAATGAAGTACTGATACATACATTAATGGATCTCAAAAACATTATGCTGAGTGCAAGATGTCTTACACAAAAGAGTATATATTGTACGATTCCATTTATATGAAACTTTAAATCCTAAAAAGATAAACCTAATGCATGGTGAATAAAACCAGAACAGTAGCTATCTCAGAGGGGCTGGGGTGGAGACTGATTAGGAAGGGGCAGGAAGAAACTTTCTGGCATGACAGCAGGGCTCTCCATCTTCGTAAGGGATCGAGACACACAGGTGTATGCATATGTCAAAACTCATCCAACAGTGTACCATACATTTGCACATTACATATATACACACACACGCATGCATATATATATTTTTTATCTGAAAGATGTAAACCACTATTGAACTTTACATAATAATGGTCATTCTGCATTGTTTAGAGGTAAAGTGTACTGATGTTGAAAGCTTTTTAAAAATAATGTAATCCACCATATTCACACACTAAAGAAAAAAATTGCACAATTATATCAATTGATGCAGAAAAAGCATTTGACAAAGTTCGACATCCACTCATGACAAAAACTCTCAGATAAACAGGAACAGAGTAGAACCTCAACATTGTACTTGATGGTGAAATACTGAATGCCTTCCCCTCAAGATCAGGTACAGGCAAGGATGTTCGTATTCATCACCTTCATTCAACATAGTGCAAAAGGGAAGAAAAGTACACAAAAGGTAAATAGATTCGAAAGGAAGAAATAAAACTGTCCCTATTCACAGATGACATGATTGTCTGCCCAGAAAATCCCAAGGTGTCTAGGACCATACCATCCTGAATGCGCCCGATCTTGTCTGATCTCAGAAGCTAAGCAGGGTTGAGCCTGCTTAGTACTTGGATGAGAGAAAATCCTAAGGAATCTACAAAAAACCTCCTAGAACTGATAAATGAGTTCAACAAGGTTTTAAGACACAATACACATACAAAAATCAATTTTATTTATATATACTAGCAATGAACAGATGGATATCGACATTAAAGATACCACACCATTTATAAACATTCAAAAAATAAATACCTAGATGTAAATCTAACAAAATATGTACAGGACTTGTCTCCTGAAAACTACAAAACACTGATGAAGGTAATCAAATAAGATCTAAGTAAACGGAAAGACATACCATATTTGGGGATTGGAAATCTCAACATAATAAAGATGCCATGTATTTCCAAACTGATACATGGATTTGGTGCTTTTTGGGGCAGGTTATCAAAATTTTATTTTTTAAAAAATGTTTTATTGATGTAAAATATACAATTTATTATCTTTATCATTTTTAAGAGTATAGATTAGTGGTAATAAATACATTTATATATATTTGTTCCCTTCTCTCTCCCCAACCCCTCTTCCCTTCCCAGCCTCTGGTAACCTCCAATCTACCCTCTATTTTCATGAGATCTACTTTTTCTTTTAGCTTCTGCATATGTGTGAGAACATGTGATATTTGTCTTTCTGGGCTTAGCTTATTTAACATAATAGCTCCAGTTTCATCCATTTTTCTGCAAATGACAGGATTTCATTCTTTTTATGCCTGAATAATATTCCAGATATTGACAGCTTTTTTGAAGTACATCAAAAAATTTGATGGATAAATGGATAGAATATATATAATAAATCAAGTATAGAAAAATGTTAAAGGTGTTTATTACATGGATAGGTATTGTACAATTCTTTCAACTTTTCTGTATGGTTGAATTTTTTCAAAATAAGATAATGGCAAAAAGAAAAACAAAAAACAAAAAAACCCACCCTCACAAGGTATCCTTTAATTTCTATAATCAGCAAGTAATATATTATCTAGTCTTGTTAATTTTTAAACAATAAGATTGACATGCACACTTGGAAGTGGCTGCTCTATTTTGCAAAGAAAGTAGGTATTATTATGATTTCTTGCCTCAAATCATTATGTCCTACTTCTTACTTTCAACTATGGGGAGAGAGACATAGAGACATGTGGCTCTAACTGCAGAAAAGCTATACCTCTTGTCATTTCACATAAAACATTCAGAGAAGGTTATATTATTGCCTGAAAAACAGGCAATGCTAAATATTTTATATAACAAAATACACCAAAACTGAAAAGATATACATAATGGTAATCACAAATTCAGGTTTAACACTGAAGGCAAAGGCTGTTAACCATTTTACAGCTTAGAATGGCAAAATAACAACTATTTACTCTGAATCAGCTAGTTGGATAAAGGGGGAGGATGACAGTGAGAACATGTACAAGAAGGCAGAGAACAACATGTACAAAAATATGAATACAAAGTCCCAAGGGCGAATAGAATAACGTATACCAAAGAGTTAGTAGTGCAGCAAGGCTGGAGCTCAGGGTGCAGACTGGCACAGAAAGTGGCTGGATACCTGGGCAAAGTTCTGGATGTCATAGGACTTACAAGTTTGTAGGGTGTTTAGACTTTATTCTAAAGGCAAACTGGTATCACTGCAGAACTGCAGACGAGGGTGGCATGCCCAAATATACACATCAGAAAAATTACCCGGCTGCTGTGTGGAGTAGAGGAGCATCAGACTAGAGAGGAACAGACTAATTAGCAACCTACTGCAATTCTCCACGGCAGCAAAGATCAAGGAGGAACAGACCAGAAGGCACTTTCCCATGGTTTCTCAGATATTCCTTATAAAACCATGTGATCTCCCCTCAACTGGCAGCGCAAACTAAAGTTTGGAGCAATATATCAAGCAATTGAATTATCTAAACTTACAATCTACTAATACTAGACACATCCCCATCTGAAAGGAAACTTAGCCTTGAGACAAAAGATTCATCATGGAAACTATGTTTCCAGGAGCCAAAAGAGCAGCAACTAAGCGTTTGACCCTTTTTGTCCTGGAAAGAAGTACTAAAATCCCAAACCTGAAAGGAAAGGAAAACATAATTAGAAATGCCAGTTGTTTTTGTCTTTGGGGTTTTTTGATCTTCGGTTGTTCTCTTTTCTTCTTTCTCATGCAGAATCAACCCTAAACCTCAATTAAAAATGATTTTAGGCCAGGGGCAGTGGCTCATGCCTGTAATCCTAGCACTCTTGGAGGCCAAGGCAGGCGGACTGCTTGAGCTCAGGAGTTGGAGACCAGTCTGAGCAAGAATGAGACCCTGTCTCTACTGAAAATATAAAAATTAGCAGGGCATCATGGCGTGCATCTGTAGTCCCAGCTACTCAGGAGTCAGAGGCAGGAGGATCGCCTGACCCCAGGAGTTTGAGGTTGCAGTGAGCTATGATGATGCCACTATACCCGGTGCGACAGAGTAAGACTCTGTCTCAAAAAAGGAAAAATAAATGATTTTACTCTAAGAAAGGAAAAATGCTCATAATTGACCATCTGCTTTGGAGTCATAAAGATCTGGGTTCAGATAAATCCCAATCTGCCACTTCCAGCCGTGTAACTTTGGGTAAGTTTCCAAATCTCTTGATGCTTCAGTTCCTATTAGTTCCTAATTTGTAAAACATGAAAGATAACTCTTACTCATCTCACAAGATTGCTAGGAGTATTAAATGGGATAATGCAAGGAAAGCACCAAGTACAGTGCCTTACACATATGAAGCCATCAATAAAGATGGGTACCAAAGGAAAGGAATATCAAAGGGATACCTATACCCTCATGTTTACTGCAGCACTATTCACAATAGCAAAGATATATATGCAACCTAAGTGTTCATCAACAGATGAATGGATAAAGAAAATGTGGCATACACACACACACACACAGGAATACTATTCAGCCATAAAAAAGAATGAAACCTTGTCATTTGCAGCAACACAGGTGGAACTGGAGGTCATTATATTAAGAGAAATAAGCCAGGCACAGAAGGACATGTTCTCGCTCATATGTGGGAGCTGAGAAAGTTGATTTCATGGAGGTAGAGAGAATAAATACATTTATGTTTTTGGGAATCAAGGTTTTTCATTGTAGGACAAGAGTTATATAAACAAGAACTGGGGCAAAAGCCTCTATGGTGTTGGATTGAAATTAGATTTAGGATTCTTATTTTTTAACTTTTTTTTTTTTTTTTTTTAGAGACGGGGTCTCGCTCTTGGTCAGGCTGGTTTCGAACTCCTGACCTTGAGCTATCCACCCGCCTCGGCCTCCCAGAGTGCTAGGATTACAGGCGTGAGCCACCGCGCCCGGCCTTAACTTTTTATTTTAGTGTAATGTACATACAGAAAAGTACATAAATGTGAAAAGTACGTAAGTGTACAATTCACTGAATTTTTACAAACTGACCACATCCACACATTTCCCATACCCTAAATAGCTCGTGTCTTGTGTTTCCCTTCTGGTCACTTCTTCCCCAAAAAGGGTAACATTTCTAACACCACAGAGTAAGAGCCTGTTTTTGTACTTTACATAAATGGAATCATACACTAGCTGCTTTTGCTCAATCTTATTCTCATAAGATTTGTGTATATTCTTGCATGTAGTGGTATTTTGTTCATTTTCAGTGCTTTATCCCACTCTGCGCTATATCACAATTTATTTACCCATTCTACAGATACATTCATTTGGGTAGTTTCCAGTCTTTCACCATATCAAACAGTGCTACTATGAACAGTCTAGTAGACAACCATATGCAATGCTGATAATGCCTACAAAAAATGGCAATTTGACAATTCAAATTAAAACATCATCTTCTGATGAACATATATATGCATTTCTGTTGATTAAAATTTAGGAGTGGAATTCTGATACCCAAGGTACTGAGGTAGAACTGTATTTAACACTTTTCTAAAATGGCTATACCAGTTTACAAACCCACCAATTTCTCCACATCCGTGACATACCTGGTATTTTCTTTTCCATTTTAGCCATTATTGAGGGTGTATGACAGTATCTCTTTGTGATTTTCATCTGCACTGCTCTGGTGACTGATGAATACATATTCTTATCCATATAGATGTTGTGCATCATTCGAATATCCTCTTTTGTCAAGGCTTGTGTTCATTGATTACATTGGCTTGTAGGAGTCCTTATGTATTCTGAGGAAGAGTCTTTTGTTAAATATATGTATTAAGACTTATCTCTTCTCACTCTGTGGTTTGCCTTTTCTCTCTCAATGATATCTTTTGGTGCACATGAGTTCTTAATTTAAACATAGTGCAATCTATCAGGTTTTTTTCTTTTATGGGTACTGCTATTTGTATCCTATTCAAAAATGTTGTGCCTACTCCAAGGTCATGGAGATGTTTTCCTCTAAAAGCTTTAATCTTTCATAGTTGGATTTTTTGTGTATGGTATGAGTTCCACCCAGATAAATTTCCTCCCATTGGATCTAACTAATCCAGAACCATTTATTTTAAAAAGGCCATCCCTTCCCCACTGCACATATGCATCACCTTTGTAATGAATCAGGTGCTTGAATACTATTTCTTATTTCTCTGTTCCACTGGTCAGACTGCTTATCTGTCTAAAGTACTTCAGTGTAACTGGTCTTCGTACCTAGGAACGCAAATCCTCTGGTTTTGTTCACCTTCTTCGTGACTGCACAGTTATTCTTGGCCTGAACTCATGACTTTCCCCACCCCCATCTCTGTCTACTGAAGAGGGCTAGAAGCAATGACACCCAACTAACAATAAATAGGCCTAGCGCTCAGATTTTGGCTTATAAATACTGTTCCTCACTAAAAGGAACCAGTGATTCTTAGAGAAAGGGCTAATTATAAGACTGGGTGAATGAAAGTATAAGGTGATACTGAAATATCCTGTGTCAGAAAGTAGGGAAGTACTCAAAAAATAAGAGGAATGGGTCAAAAGGACACAAAAGCCACCCCGAAAGGGGTCTCACTGGTCAAATTTGGGACAATTTTTGCATGAAAAAATAATCTTTGAGTCCATAGTGACTTAGAAAAGAAGGCTCTTCTTTTCAGAGCAATGTTAGCTAGTAGAGAATGAATGTCAGAATTAGAAAATCATCATTTTGCAAGTACCTTTACAGTATATTAGGCCATTAAATATGAAATGTCCGATTTTGAATCAAAAGTGTAGTTTATTATATCTCATACAAGCAGTGCAAAGGATGCACCTAAACTACTGACACAGTTTTGCCATTTAACGGTAGCTTGTTTATCACAGCAGCAAAGCAGCAAGGCATTTTCCACACCTTGTTGAGAAGTGAATATGTTTCCTCACAAGAAGGGGTCCAAAGACTGGAAGAAGTGGTAGTCAGCTAGTGCAAGGTCTTGGTCTCAGGTCACCCATGTGGCTCATTTTCAAGATTGAAATCACCAGAACGTAACTTCTCAAACCACTGACATACTGTGCATTCGTTAGCCACATCCTTCCCAAACACTTCGTTGATATTTCAAACTATCTGCACTAGACTGGTTCCAGGACAGAACTCATATTAAAAGATAAGATGAATTGTTGACTTGCCCTACCTTCACAAAAATTGCTCTTAAAAAAAATTTGAAAGACAATCATAAGCCAAAATGTGCATCTGAAAGACTAAGGATTCACCTTCATAATAAAAATAAAACAAGAAGTGTCGAAGTGAAATATACATAAGGAAATCGGACATTTCATACTTAATAACCTGATAATTTATTTAGGTAAGAATCATAATTCAAACCATGTGTGAGAAGGTTGGGAAACAGAACAGTCATATAGTCTCAAGGTACTATCTCACACATTACTTACTAATTACAAACTGTTGTGTACCGCCTGATATGATTCCCTGAGGACACATTACCTATGTATGTAGTATTATCACCAAAAAGGTTTAATCTGAACTAATCACAAGGACCCAATTGGAAAAATTGGTCCATTCTGCAAAATAACTGGCCTAGACTCTTGAAAACTGCCAAGTCATGAAAAATTTTTCTTAAAGTGGGGGAACTGTGTTATACTAGAAGATATTAAAGGCACATGACAATTAAATGTAATAAGTGACACCTGACTAGATCCCATATTTTTTAAAAAAACTATATTACTCAATTCTAAGAAACGACAGTGACCTAACACCGTTTATGCTATCCT
>VBSM01002153.1:9354444-9368212 GCA_008086735.1 Cheirogaleus medius | reverse complement strand
AACCCTAACAATATTTGTACCCTCATTATATGATGAAATAAAAGGAAAAAAACAAACAACAACAACAAAAAAACAAACACACACAAAAAACTATAAAGGATATTATTGGGGAAAGTAGGGAAATATGAATATGGTTGCTCATTAAATAACACTACTATACCAATGTTAAATTTTTTGAGGGTGATAACTATATTGTAGTATACAGGAGAATGTATTTTTTTCTTAGAAGATGAATGTTGACATATTTGGGCATGCTTGCAACTTACAAAAGGTTCTCAAACTTAACAAATTACTCTAACTTCAGGGGTTAAAAAGATTATTACCTTGCTTTAGGAAATTAGAATAGAAAAATGCCCATTTATATTTTTTCATATAAAAGAGACAACTGATTTATAGAATCAGTAAAAGCAGATTTTTATTTTAGTCTTTAAATGTCAAAACTTTATTATGAAATAAATTGCCATAACAGGGTAATCTATTTTTAGGCTCTCAATTTTACTGGCAAATGTGAAAGTATATTTGTTTAAAAAATTAAAAAGAACAAAATGATTATTTGGAGATCTGTCACTAGGGAAATTTTAAAACTTCTTCATTCATTTAGCTGAGTACCTGCAAAAGCACTAGGTTAGAACAGACAAAATTGATGACAATTATGCGTTCTGAACTACCAAGGGACTTGGGAAACTGGAATACAACATGAGAAGAGAATACTGAACATGTCAGTGAGTTTTTATTTGTATGAATGTCCACATGAATAAACTTTATACGGTACCCATTATATATTTTGGTTAAGCTTAAATGGAAGGCAGCCCTGACAGGTTCAGCAAGGTAGATGGTCAACTGTAGAATGTCTTAATCTTCAACAGGTAAAATTATTTTGGCTCAAGTAAAATCTTTATATATGGTTATATTTATTACCTTTTGTAACCATATTCTTCATATAAAAGTTAAAAGCATTAGTCTTTAACTCTTTCAAATGAAAATAATCTTTCCTATTGTAAAAGCATTCTTTATAACCTCTAGAGGTAGGCTTTAGAGGCCAACCATATCCTTACAACTTTATTCTTTATTAGCTGAGTGTCTTTGCATTATTTAATCTCTCTCTCAGTTTATAGGTCTTATAAAATGGAAACAATTAAAACCTACCTCATAGGTAAAATGCCTTTGCCTAGCCAGGAAAGAAACTCTCTACTGACAGAATTTAGTACTTTAACTTGGCTATTTACCAACTGGTTCTAGGCCTACTGTGTGGGCAAGGAGGAAGAATGTGGCAATATGCAGAAACACATGGAAAAATCTAACACAGTGCCTTGTCTGTAGGTGGATCTATAAAAATATGTGTTGATTGGTTATATTATCAAAGGGAATGAGAAAAAAAAGTTTTTGTGAGAAGTCAAAAAAAACTAAGAAGGTCAAAAGATAAGTGCTAGGTATTTAATTTACGTGATTATGGTCCTTAAGAAAGCAAAAATGGGGGGACTATACCTTATAAAATATACATAGCTTAAAAACAAAAATGCTATCGGAAAAGATTTTGCATTAGCACATTTAAATCACTTAACACTTTAATTCAAATCATTATGTTTTCAAACATTTTGGCCAATAAAATGGAATCATGTATATGAAACTCAGTAGTGATAAAAACAAAATATGACATATCTTAAAGTACAAAGTATGAGTAAATATTAAATATTAATGATTCTAATTTTTAAAAATATAGTCTTTTAACTTTTCATTTAGTCAGTGGTGTCTTATTTATCTGGCTTCCATCTGTATTATCAGCAGGTTACCTGGACCAAATGAAAGTAAGAACCAAACCCAGCAACTCCTTGTGGGAGCTGCCATCTGCTCTAGGTTGGTTCTTCTCCATCTCCGCAGCCAGTTTCGACACAGAAGTCTCATTCGCCAAGCCCACTACTAGAGGCTCCGATCTGTTTCTGTCTCCTAACTCCTACTCTGGCTTCCCAGCAACTGTGAGACAGGCACGTGGCAGCACACACGGGCAGTGGGGATGATGGCTCTGTGGACCTACGTGGGAAGCTTAAACCACTGGGCCCAAGGGTAGAGCAGGGAGTACAGACTTTGGGCAGTCAGACCACAGAGATTTTGATCAAACTGTGTTCTCATGATTATGCTGATACACAGTTTTGAGTGGTATCATCAGATAATCTCAGTGATATTCTATTTTTATCATAGCACTCAAAACTCTGTATCAACATAAATTCTTCTTTAAAGCTCTGCTCATCAATAAAGAATGAGAATCTTTATTGTTGTGAAGATGAAAAATCTTCATGTTGTGAAGATTCAACTTGGACATTTGGTCAGCTCTAAGCGGAATCCTCTCCAATATCCTAATATAATCATGAGCTACCAAATCACTCTGATATTCCCCATTATGTAATTATTTTTTAAAAAAGGTTTTTCTCTTCATTGATATAAAAGTACTATATGCACATTATGAAAAATGAAAACTATAGAAAAGAAAGAAGATGGAAGTAGTGTATATACATGTAAATTGCCAAAAATAATTTGATACACTTCATGCCAGGACCTTTTTCCTATGCAAAGGCTTTTTTTCTGCAGGGGAGGGGCTTGATGGAGGGTGTGAAGAGGATGGTTAGGTGCACTCATTTGGCTTCATTCAATCACTGATCAAAAAGCACAGAGCATCTGGGTGTACCCAGCAAGGTCTGAGCGTTATGGGTGGATCCAAAAATAAAATGACATTGCTACTGTAGTCTAGGCAGAAAGCTTAGTTACATGTGCCTAAAGAGGAACCATGTTTCAGTGAAAGGCACAGGCTTATATTAAAATCCCAATTCCAGACTCTTTTTTTGTCATGATGGAATAACAAGAATTGGACTTAACCCTCCTGCCATAAGAAGCCATAAAACTGGGCAAAATACACGAAACAACTGCTTCCATGCATTGGGATATGGATAGTGCAGGACTATGGGCCCTAAGAGAAGGGAAACAAATGAGACAAGCCCTACAACTGCCCTAGGTTTTACATGGAGGCAATTTCTAGACTGTGGGTACAAGGAGGGATAAGTAAATGGGAGCTAGTTAGGCTTGCTGAGTTGAGGAGGCAAAGGCAGCTGAAGTTTCAGGGCACATTTCTGAAAAGGAGGATCTATGCCAAAAGAGTTCCAGAAACCTGCCTAAAGATGCCCTTGAGTCTTTGCTGAGTACTAAGCTATATGTACATAGAGCAAAATTTTACAAGGTTGGGCAAGAAATACCAGGGACTATAAGCTAAACAATTCCAGAATACACACAAGGTTGGGGAGTGTTCGAGCTCCAACCAGCCCGAGTCAAAGTCCTCACTGGGGCACTTAGCAGGGTGCTCAGCAAAGATACCTGGAGGGGGCCAGGCCCTAGGAATTTAAGCACCATCCCTGGCACAAATGCTACCCTAGATCTTTCCTAACAAAATTTAAGAAAGGCTTTGAATGTGATCCAAAAGTAGTAACTTAGCTGCCTACCAAACTAAGGCCCGACTTTCTTTAAAGGAAGACAACAAAAACAAAACCCAGACACTCAGTAATGTAACATTCACAATGTTATATCCAATAAAAAATTACTGGACTACTTGCCAAGACGCAGGAAAATGTGATTCTTTCATAGGAGAAAAATTTTATAAACAGACCCAGAATGACAAAAATAAATGGAACTATTAACAGTTACTATAACTACGTACAAGTATTTAAAGGAAAACATGAATATAACAAGGAGAAAAATGGACAATGCAAAAAAGAAAAAAAGAACAAGATAGAACTTCTAGACATAAGAGTATAATATACCACATAAACATTTGATTGGATGGGATTAGCAGGATATTAGAACTGCATTGGAAAAGATCAGTGAAAACTTGAAAAAAAAAAGAGGTATAGCTAAGAAGACACTGTAAAAATAAAAAGTAAAATAATACAAAAATTAACTTTAAAAAGGTAAGAAAAGAGGAATAAAGTGGGAGAGAACAGATTGGACAAAAAAACCCCCAAAAAACAATAGCAAGATGAAGGATTTAAACTCAACTGTGGTAGGTAGCTAAGCTGGCCAGCTGGGACCCTTGCCTGTTGGTGTTTATGGCCTTGTATAATCCTCTCCTCTTGAGTATTGTGCTTCTAATCAACAGAACACGGCTACGTTGAGGGAATGTTACAAAAGATTCCCACTTTTGTCTTGCTAGCAGTCTTCTCTTTTACTGGCTTTAATAAAGGAAGCTGCCATGCTGGAGAGACCCAGGTGGCAAGGAACTGAGGGTGGCCTCCAGCCAGCAACGAACTGAGCCCTGAGTCTAACAGTCCTCAGGGAATTGACTCTTGCTAAGGACAACGTAAGTAAGCTTGGAAGCGGATCCTTCCCTAGCTGAACCTTTAGATGAAACTCTGGCTGACACCCTTAGTGTAGGTTCCGCAGAGGCTCCGAGGCAGGGATATCCAGCTAAGCCATGCCTGAATTCCCGACCCGCAGTAACCACGAGATAATAAATGTGTGTGTTAAGCAGCTACAGGTTAAAGTATTAATAATGTGTTACACAGCAACAGAAAATATACCAGACATGAAATTACCTTAAATGTATATGATCTAAACATTGCAATGCAAAGACATCGATTGTCAGACTAGACTTGTTACAGATGGGGTAAAGGTGAAAGCAAGGGAAAAGATATCCCATGTAATGCTAAGCTCAAGAAACTTTCGGGCTATATTAAAATCAAAAAAGGGTACACTTTAGGAGAAGGATCATTACCAAGGATATAAAAACATTTCATAATATAAAAGGATCAATTCACCAAGAATACATTACAGATCCTCAAAATACATGAAGCAAAAATAATAATAAATAAACAAATCCACATTGGTAGCTGAAGTTTCCAGCATTTCTCTCTGAGTAATTGGTAGAACAAGTAAAAAGAAAATCAGTATGGATACAGATGACTTGAACCACCTTATCAACTCACTGGACCAAACTGACATTTACGTAACATTCCACCCACCTGGGTACATGAAACATTTGTGGTCATTTAAGAAATGTATATACCTTCATGAGAGAGTATACTTTAAATAGCTTCAGTGTAATAGTTGAAGAAAACAAAAACCAAAATTCTTTCTAAAACCACTGGACCGTTGACAGTCACAATTTAAGACTAAGTTCTTAAATTTCTTTAAATTTCAATTTTTTTAGTCCTAACTTAATCTGATTGATATAAATTTAAATTCCTTTATCTGGAAAATCTTCCAAATTATAATATTTGGGTATCCAAATAAAATCTTCAACTTTTTGAAGGTGCAAGCATTTTGCTTCTGTACAGCGTTCAGAAAACATTCAGCAATCAATTAAGCAGCTACTCTACTTCTGTGCATAAACAAGCACGCAATTATGCAATGAGAGATTTCACTAGTTTATCAGCAAATCTGAGTTCCATGTCTTTGAATAAAAGAAGAGACTAACGGAAATATAGACAGAGACAGAAAAATCTGTTAGAAAATATATTAGAAAAATAATACTTCCTTATCTTAACAACAGGTCTGGTTAACTATCACTGTTATTCTTTGCTTGAGAAAAACAGTACACACACATACATCTTTTTCAGCATGTATATTTTATTTGTATTTTAAACATCAACCAAGAGCCAAACAATTCTCTATTATGTTCAATAACTAGTTGTGACCAATTACTAAGCAAATTTCACTTTCATTTCCATTTTTTCTTTTCATTACTAAGGAGACCTAAAATATCCTGGGTTTCTTACAGGTTATTATGATATGATAAAATAAATTTTATTTGTACTACCAATTTTAAGAGGCTTGGTTGAGATCATAAGTCAATTTACTTGTCTGTGTCCCATTTTTAAACTCATTCAAAACATGTCACATTCCTACAACAGAATCAGATATCAAATCATAAGACATTTTTGATTGTGTGGGACTCTTATTTAATAGTTCAAACTTTGTGGATTCATCTAAAGGATCAACTCATTGAAAAGAAACATGCAAGGGAAGAAACAAACCATATGAAATTCCCCAACAAACCTGACCCTTCCAATGTGGAATGCTGTTCACCCCTGGAATTTCACACATGCCACTCAAAGACTTTAGATGAGACTACCACAAGGCTGTTAGCAGTTAAGGCCAACTATAAACCAAATAAATCCTAATTACCCATTTCCTTAAGCTGTCCAGGCTCCAAATCTCTTGGGTTCTGCCCTTCTCATTTATTTTTAGCACTATATTCTTTAAAAAAAAAAAATATATATATATATATATATAACAATGCACAATACAATATTTTAAGAGGATCCAGATTAATTGGAAAACAACTTACAAATCTGTGTAAGTGATCTTAAAGTATTATCTAAACAACTGCCATCACACCAAGATTTCATAGAAGAATACCCTAAGATACTAGAGCTGTTTCTGTTTTCATATATTCTAAAAGTCACTGTGAAGCAAGCAATCATATACATACATGTATGAATGAATATATATTTGTTTTTAAAAGATAATTTCTAAACTCAATTTCATTATTTAATGATTGGGTTAATGAAAAAAACTTAGAGGTGTGATTATGACATAGATTTCCTGGAATCAAAAAGAAAACGAATTTAGAAGACAACTCAGAACAAGAAATCTCTTTAAACATCACAAATAACTATTTTATTACTTCAAAATACCAAAGTCTTCTGTATAGTACTTATCATATATATCAAATGCCTTAAAAGAGTCTCAGAAACCATATCTACTGTCTTCATCTCTTCAGAACAAGTACATAAGGAGAAAAATCTATAAATCAGTCCTTGATGACAGAGGATTTGTTTAGGAGTTTACCAAATGGAACGACTCTGCTGGAATTCCTTCAAGTAGCCTGTGAAAATGTCAGAATGGAGTCTGTTTTGGAGGTCATAGTCCCTAGAGAGCCCTGAGTTTTGGCCTGTTTGTCTTTTCACATGCTTTAATATTTGAAAATCCTTTTTTGTAGACACTGACTGATGCCCAGGGAATGCTAGGATTGTGGGAACTGGCAGTACCAACGAGAGACGAACTTCATGGGAAATCGGCGTTTACTGCATTTGCCCTCTCAGCACTAATCAGATAAGATGCTCTTCAAATGTTATAAGGTACACGTTGAGACATTAAGGAACTGCATGTCATCTTGACTTCTTTAAAAAGAAATAGTTGTAGAAAATAGGGACAAAGATTACTGGGACAATTCAAAGAAACTCTAGGTTATAAAAGACCATGTTGGACAACTCTGAAAAACTATATTCACCTAGTATGAACTGAAATACAGTTGACCCTGGAACAACATGGGTTTGAGCCACATGGATTCATTTATGCATGGATTTTTTTTTCAATAAATATGTTGGAAATTTTTTTTTGAGTTTTGCGACAACTTGAAAAAAACCTGAAGACGAACCATATAGCCTAGAAATATGGAAAAAATTAAGAAAAAGGTATGTCATGAATGCATACAATATATGTAGATACTAGTCTATTTCATCATTTACTATCATAAAATATACAAAGATTATGAAAAGTTAAAATTTATCAAACTTACACACACACAGACCATACATGGTGTCATTTACAGTCGAGAGAAATGTAAACAAACGTAAGGATGCAGTACTAAATCATAACTGCATGAAAGTAACTATAGTACACACTACTACTGTAGTTTCGTAGTCACCTTCTGTTGCTACTGCGGTAAGCTCAATCAAGTGTTGCAGGTATCTGCCTAAAATGTTGTGTGATGCTTATCACTTCCATGTGAGCAGCTTGTCTCTCCACTAAAGTGTGTATCTTGCAGTTCTCCTATATTTTTCATGTTTAGTGTAATAGCGTAAACTCTGAATAACACCATGGGACCCATATAAAGTGCCATTAGCAATGCTGGAAGTGCTCCCAAGAAGCAGAGTAAAGCCATGACATTACAAGAAAAAGCTGAATTGCTTGATATGTACTATAGCTTGAGGACTGCAGCTGTGGTTGCCCACCATTTCAGACAGGTGATTCTTCTTGTAAACAAATGACAAACTTATGGTATCAATAAATACAGGACAGTACTGTAAATCTATTTTCCTTATGATTATCTTAATAACATTTTCATCTTTCTAGCTTATTTTATTGTAAGGATACAATATAGAAGGTATAGAAGGCATATAATATATAAAATATGTGTTAATCAACTATTTATGCTATCAGTAAGCCTTCTGATCAACAGTAAGCTATTAGTAGTTAAGTTTGGGGGAGCCAAATGTTCTATGTGGCTTTTTTGCTACATAGGTGTAAGTACCCCTAACCCCTGCATTCAGGGTCAACTGTACTGCATTCTCCAAATATACATACTAGTAACAAATAGTTAAAGTGCTAACCATGTGTGCCAGTGCCATTTTAAATAATTGCCTTAGATTAATTTATCTAATCCTCATGGCAATCTTACAAAGCAGGTGCTAGTATGATCTCCATTTTGCCAATAAGGAAACCAAGGCAAAGGGAGGATAACTATTTGGTCCAAATTCACATAGCTAGTAATGGTATAGCCCGGCTCTAAGATGGCGGTGGCTCCAGAGTTGGTCTCTTAACTATCGTGCATGCTGCCCCCTTCATGGCATTTTACCATCAAGCATGCAATGCTGGGTAACTGTAACATGTTCTGAGTGCTTAGGAGGTACCGCGTATGTGCTAGTCACTTTAAATGATTTCATTTAATCCTCCCAACAACCTATGCGGTACATCTAAGAATATTCCTATTTATAGATGACACACTGGCTTTCGGGGGACTGACACCACACATCTAGTACAACAGAGTAGGCTCTAGCTAGGCTTGGTTCTACAGCCCCCTTCCTTTAAAACTAGGTCCTTCTTCCTCTCAGTTATCTTCAAAAATCATCTCTAACTTAATTTTCCATATATAGTCAGGGGAATTACTTTTAAATATCTATGTGTCCAACAATTTATGAAAATATACTACATTCTGAACTGCCAACATTGTACCAGAGGCTTAAAATCTAGGAATTATTGGAGGGTAAGAGACATAATGATAATTCAATAAATGTTTGCTAACAGTAATTTTTAAAAGTACCCTGATTTCCACCCTTGAAATATCAATTTCTTAATACTTTGGGAGAGCTGAGTATTCTGATATGGCAAACTTTTCTTTAATATAATACATGATGGTTGTTTGATCAAGCAGTCCAATCAATATTCTTCTTAACTGCTATGTCGGGATCAAGGCTTCTGTCAAAGAGGATCTTCTATTTTGTAGCTATGAATGGCAAATCTGTAGAGAGTGCTGACCCATTCTAACACTTGTCAGTTTTTAAACTTAGCCTATAAGAACCAAAGGCAAGTTATGAATCAGACTTTTTGCTTTTCTTACGTCTTCATTAAACACAGAGGTCATGTATCAAAAATTAAAGTTGGTGAAAACAGACACTCAACGATTAGCGTTCTCTTAATGGAAACAACATAAATGACCATAAAAGAATATGAATAATTTGGGCTCTGAAAAACAGTTAAAACATTTGTCTTTTAACTGATAGTCTGACACAACTACAAAAATGTTATCACATACCTGCCAACCTTTGAAAACCATGAATAGAAAGATACTGCATATTCTAAATTAGATACATTATTTTTGAGAATAACATAAATTAAATCATTTTTTCCTTTCTTTAAAATATAGTGGGAAAGTATGACTAATTGAGAGAGCTGGCATGTATGATCAATAATACAGCCATGAGGAATGTATTAAGCAGCAACATGACCAATTCATATCTATGGAAAATGCTATCAGTTAACTGAGATGGAAGTTATCTTCCATTCTTTCTGTTTCTGCTGCCCAATGAATAGCACAGGGCAAAAGTGATAATGAGATATAAGAACACATGATGTAATGAGGAAGGGCAGCCAGGGAAAGACACATGGACTGGAAGCTACCGTACGGATATTACAATGGGCATACTGTGACACAGAGAGCATCTCGCACTTACCCGTGCTCACAGACTGAGTCAGCAGAGGAGACTGGAGTCCTGACTCCCAAAAGACTATACTTCCTGTCAATAATAGTGAGGGCAGTTGGTGAGGGTAGGAGAGCCAACAGCATGGATTAATTTAAAGGAGTCAGAAAAACACTGGCTATGATATTTGCTAACTAGTCTGGATGATTATTAATTTATACGCCAAAGTGATACCTCCAATACATTTGTTGTTCAAACATATTTGTCTTGTTGCTTTCTGTCACACTAGTACTTTATTACTGATATCTTGAAATGTAAGCTAAATAACAAAGGAAGAAAAATAATCATGGATGATTTTTTTTCCCAGCATACTCCCTGTATTTATTAGGCTCTTCTAGAAGTATGGTAGAGAACAGGTGTCCAACATCTATCTTTTCTCTTCCTTTTTTAGCTACAAGAGGTCTCTGTGGTTGCGTTAGGTGGCAGACCCAAGTAAAAAGAGCCCCACCTTAACTTTACTAAGTCTCTCAGCCCAGCAGAACTATTCAATTCCAAATAGTCTTGAGAGGTCTGAGTAGCTAGGAGGTTATAGTTGAGTAATACTTATTAATTATTTACATTATATATTATCTTATACAATTGCTTTCTGAGGGACAGCAAAGATTGTTTAATAAATTAGCTTCAGTTTATTCCCTCTAATATAAATCATATGGTGGACTGTAGTTTTATGAAAATTATCTCAAATAATCTATAAGAAATAATGTACTTCTATGACTCTAGTAACTCTAGAAAAGTCTTATAAAATTTTAAAGCAAACATTTTTGTAGGTTTAAGATGATAAACCAGTCTCACTGCTGGTTTAAACTGCAAATTACTATCATGTTTTAATTCTTACTTTTAATAAATACGTTAATTGCCTATGCCCCAAAGGCATTTCTGTAAGAGGACATAATTTAAAGACCGAAAAAACTACTCAAAATGAGGCTTCAGGGGTGCTATACCTGAAGTCTTGCTGATACACCTTTGAAGCTGCAGGCTTCATCCACGCCCTCAGCGATAACTGAAGCACGCGCACGTTAGCGTTCTGACGCTGCTAGGCCAGCAGACCAGACTCACAGCCAGGTACGAATGGGAGCGGTGAGTTGATGCACATCCCCCCCGCCCACTACACACAGCGTGGCTGTGTCCAGCCATGCACTGAAGCAACTAAATCCTCAGGAACAACAAAGCTATCTAAATAAGAAAACCAGATTAGAAAAAAAGAAGGTGAAGTTACAGGTGCTTATTTACACTGGGAAACAAAATATGCTATTTATTAATAGGAGACTTTATAAAAGCCATTAATGAAAGAGAGTACCTCACCCTTAAGGTACTTATAACGCTTCCTTTTCCTTTTGACAGGTTCAAAGAGATTGTAATAAACAAAAAGAGTATAAGAGCTACCATAAATAATTAGGATTTTCATTTGCAGTCATCAGGAGGTTTATAGTGGGTTTTTAAGCTATAATTGTATTTAGTGTAAGTGCTAAAGCCTAATTTTAAAAGACATTAAAAACTTGACTAAGTAAAATTATATTCAAGGAGTATATATCTTCTCAGTCTAAGTACTCTAACTCCTGAAAGCAGGAAAATAAGTTATCTAAATGTATCAGAATGGTTATTAATGTCCTTGAGAATTACATTAAGTATTCAGGATCCTCAGTATGTTAACAGCAAAGGCAATGACAAGATAATTTTATATAGAAAATTATTCATTTCTATTACCTCCAGTACAGAAAGGGAAAGCAAGAGTCCCACAGTCCTGTCTTGGCTACGTAGCATTTGCTTGCTTCCTGCCCATTTACGACACTATGAGAATCTTCTGTCTGGCTGACTGCTCCAGAGAAAAACAGAAATTTCCTTTCTTTCCCTCACTAATCTCCATTCAGCTATCCCAGTTCATGTACAGTCTCAGGAACCCAGTTTAGTCCAAGACAAACGTCCAATACCTTTGTACATTTCCAAACACCTGCACTGACAGTAAGCCTAACAGGTTAATGTGGAGTAGGGAAATGTTTTCAAAGTAAAACCCAAAGAAAAGACCAGCTGTGAACATATGCCATTTATTTTCTGTGGTGCAAGGCAAGCAGTTTTCTTTGGCTGGGCTCCATGGCTAGGCTAAGATCATCTGACTATTCACAAATATCTTAATATATGTATTGAATCCAAAGGAAAGAGCCACCTTATGTCCCCTTGTGTGTCACAAACATTAGAATTATTTTTTTCTCTAGTAAGTGATCATTCAAGAACAGAAAAGATGGCCCAAAATGGTTCAGTGTGATAAATTTACTGAATGGAAAATCACAGAAAAAAATTTCAAGATGGGACTATAAACTCTAAGTCCTAACAACTGCAGTAACTAGTAATACCAAAGCTTAAGATAAGAATAACAAATAAGTCTTTCCTCTTTAGTGAAGCTTAAAACACGCTGACTTTCATACTAAATATAGTTTGAAAAAGCCTTTTAATTCAGGAAGAAGAAGGTGGCCGATACTGCTTTTACAGAAGTGTAAAATCTGATGGCCTGTAGCGCATCTGTGACTATGTTAACGTGACTGATATTCACCTTAAAAACAATTGGACTCAGAGACATACCAAAAAGTATTAAAATACCAAACAGATTTTAAAAATGGAAATCTGCATTAACTTCTCTGCTTACTCTATAATATTACTAATACTGCCAATGACTTAATCAAAGCTCGCATTCACCAATCAGCACTCTCTAGGGCTGCTCTGCCTGAAAGCTCACCAGTCTTGCAAATGACCTCCTGAGAACAGCCTCTCCCTCAGGGTCCCCTTGCAGTGTGGGCACAGGCAAAGAGCTGCAGCTCTTTCAGTGATGTTGTTTCCACCTACTTTGACATGCTGTGCTTTTATGCTCTTCTTATTTAAACAATAAAAGACCTGTGGCTTTGACTGATTTCCTTTTTATTCCCAGTACTGACCATCTGAAGGGCCATTAATATTGAAACATAAGATAGATCTAATATGTATATAAAACGTCAAACAAAGCTCAATGTCCCTGTATATGTACTGTTTTAGTAAAGACAGAGTTATATATATATATATATATTTCTGTATATCCAATTTCCTTCATGAGGGGCTCACTTCTTGGGAAAAGTTAATTGCCTAAATGGTCGCTTTACTTTTGAGGTGCTATTTTGGCTACATTCAGGGGTAAAGAAAAACCTAGCTTATCTATACTAAACATCTTCCACATCTGCTCCAGTAGGGAAGTATCCTGCCACTCCATTATCATTCCCAACACAAATATTAATCTAAAATAAGGGAAGATCCTGGAATCGTTACTTGCATGTCAACTTCATTTTCCTTGTAAAGTTTATTTATAAACTATCATATATAATCCTTCTACACATTAATCCCAAATTGAAATATCTCAATTTTCCCCCCAACAGAGAATAATTCTAGTAAGTGAAACTAAAGTGCTTAGGAATAACAATAAAACACATCAATTTGATTGATGAATTTGATTATTTCAGAGTATATAAACAGTACTTTGTATTGATTAATTCTGAGGCCAACACCTACATTTTGTATATGATATGATTTAAACATGGCATTAAGAAGACCTATAAAAAATGAACAACATATGTGAAAAAAATCATTAAAAAATTATGGTCTTTTCATGTATATGTTACTTGATGTGAATCTATTCCACTCACATAATTGTCAAAAACCTAGATTCCTTTTTTAATTTAACATTTTTGTTTTTTAAGTTGACAAAAATTATATATATTAATCATGCA
>VBSM01002153.1:9280910-9354344 GCA_008086735.1 Cheirogaleus medius | reverse complement strand
CTCGGCCTCCCAGAGTGCTAGGATTACAGGCGTGAACCACTGCGCCCGGCCTCACAACATGTTTTGAAATATGTGTATACTGTGGAATTGGAAATAGTTAACATATGCAATATTCACATACTTATTTTTTTTGTAGTGATAACACTTAAAATCTACTCTTAGCAATTTTCAAGAATACAATATATATTGTTATTAATATATATTGTTATTAACTATAGTTACTATATTGTACAATATATCTCTTGAACTTATTCCTCCTAATTGAAATTTTATATCCTTTGAGCAACATCTCTCCAAAAGCCTAGATTTCTGATAGTTGTACAAGGTTTCCTTTTATGCCTTGGAACATGTATGCAAATTAGGCTAATAAATCATAAGCCTGAAATTAGAGGACATGCCTGAATACAAGGTAAGGTTTCTATCTTCCTGAAGTCACTCACTGGAAACAAGGGAATTATCTCATAGTTGAGTCCTTACACAGTATCTCATACTATGAGATGCTCCTTCATTTACTCGATATTGAACAAAAAAGTACTCTAGGGGAAAGCACATTGGCTTAAAAATCAACTTCATTTGAAGCTGTTTCTAGGCTTATAGAAATATATTAATGAGAATCAGGAAAAAAAGAGAAAAAAATCAATACATTAATTATTCCCAGTTATAACCTTAAAATTCAAAGTGTTGGATGTTGCTACTAAGAAGCCTTTCAAAAATTGCATTTAAAAAAGTAGTCCAATATTATTCTCTCAGAAAGGACACCAGTAATAGTAGTTAATTCTGAGAAAGTAACTAGTAACTGGGCAGATAAGGGACAAGACTGGGAGGGTAGCCTACTTTTCACTATGTACCTGTAACACTTTAAACCACGTGAATGCATTATCTGCTGAAAAGAAAAGAAAAGGACTAAATTCTAAAATAGAAACTAGACCCCTATAAAATATTACAATCAATGACAAATCAAATGTAAGTGATTATGTTGTAGAGATTATGAATACATAACTACAAAACAATGTTTTTAAAAAAATAATTCCACTGTTTTGTGAATGGTACTTGTGATTTAGACATGAAATTTCCAGTGTTAGATTATGCACATATTAACAAACTGTTGTAATGCAAACAAAAGAGACAGAAATGAAAATATATCCAGGAAATTAGTGCTAGATGGACGATACATGGGGGTTCTATTGATCATAAAAACACTGACCACAAAGATTCATGTATAGCGTTTGAGCAGGACAGTTATATGAACAATGAGAGCACACAAAGCAAACCTTCTATATTATTGTATTGCTTCATAAAATGTAACTAAATTAATAAATTAACATTGTTACCATTTCATCTACCCCCTAAAAGTTTACAAGGGGAGACTACCCTCCATTTGGGCTTACCTTACATCCAGGCATATATATTAACTTCTGTAAGAGAATGTGCTGAGCTGTATGAAGTAAACGACCATAAAGTATAAACTTTCCTCACACACTTCCCTCCTCTGCCACAGATGACCATTTCTTGTGAGCAACTATATATTCTGATTTTATACCAATTCAACTCTTATTTTCTTTTAGGGTAATAATTTGGACATTAAGTTGGTCCAGGTATACTGTATAAATCTGATCACATTTAGTCAAGTTTCAGTAAATGTGGTTGTATTTTCTCAGCCACTGTCTAAGGTAAAGCTAGGCTCCTCACTGATGGAAGGTTTGACAGCCATCACCAGTCAGTCACCCACAGCTTCCTAAAGGCTTTGACAGCACCTTAGCTATGATGTTGCTTTAAACCAATCAAACAGTCAAGGGTTGTACCTAACAACAGAATTCAGATACAAAGCAAAAATATCAAATTTGAAGGGCGAACCAGTACACACCAAAGCTATGTATTAAAGGTATTAAAGGTATATGTATACCTTTTATCCATTTTCTTAAATAAGATAAGACCAATAATGAGAAGGACTGGAAAATACTCAGAACCCAAAAAAGAAGTAACAAGGCACATTAAGGAAGCATTCTATATGGAAATGATTTTATTTTTTCTGGCTTTTAAAACTTAAAAAATATATTTGTGAATGTAAGACTCATAAGAACTGTGGAAAGTGCAGTCATTCCAATTAAAATTCTTAATTCTACCATTTTAATACATATGCTTAGGGTATTTGTAAATTTTAACATTACTTTGTATTTGTTAAAGTATTAAAATTAAGTATATATCATCTATCTCTATTCATGTATGGTAAAAAACTGACAATATTGTGTTGTCTGGCGACTCTGGGAAGCCTATGACCAATGAAAACTTCCCCAACAGAAAATGAATGAATAGAAAATATTTTGTATACAAGGATAAGCCAGCCAAAGACTGAGAATATGGTCGTATCCTGTATCCATTAATATAAAAAATACTCAAATAAGAAGTTCTTGCCTTCTAAGTGATCACTGAGATAGCTTAAATTCTGTCACTTCTGAAATGAAGGTGCAACACACAGGAGATGGAGACAGTGGGAGGAGAATGTCATCACGCCTACAATCTATTTCCCTGGCACAGGAAGCTACTTTCCAATGCCATTCCAGCATGGAATCTTCTACTTGTGCTAAAATGGCTGACTCTAAAAATTTTCAAAGGTAATGTGGCTACTAAAGATACTTACTGAGAAAGTAATGAAAGAATTGAATGGAAAGTGAAATTCTGCCTCTTACTCAAAACCACCCAGTGCCCTCTGTGGGGTTCTCCTCTGTAACGACTGCTGAAAAAGATTACCGCCCAAGAGGAATAAGCTGGGCTCACAAAGAAGGTACATCTTTAAAGCAAAGTTCCCACTGCACGTGCTGAAGAACTCACCATTCTTCCTTTCGTTCAGAGGGGGTAAGTGCTGACTGGACTGCAAGGAAAGTTCCTGGAATTCGTGAGCCACGGCTTCACTTTGAGGACTTGGAGCAAGATGGGCTAAAGGTCCCAATTCATCCTCAGTGTCTATCGCCCCTGTGTGATCCATTGTGTTCCAGCCACTGGTAACAGGGAGTACGAGACACCTCTTAAACGTAGCCTGCTGAAGACACTGCCAAAATAAAGAATGTGTAAATAAATGGTACGTTTATTTTTCCAATTTGCACAAAAGTATTAAAATGAGAACCCTGGGTTCTAGTCTAGTTTTATCGTTGTGTGGCCATTAGCAATTCATTTTCCCTCTCTGGACCTCAGATTCCCTGTCCAACACACAGGAATAATATACTTCTCACCTAAGAGAGCACTTATAAGGTAAAGAAAAGTTGAAAGATACTCTGTATAATTTTTTATACAATGTACTGAAGAAAGTTATAGTCATTGGTGCCATTATTTAAAGATTTTAATGCATGCTAAAATGAAGTCAACTAACGCTGATGAAAATAAAGTAGTCTGGTTTGAAAATTCATTTTAACTCTTACATATCAAGTCAATTTAAATTAGTCAACACTGACAGCAACCAGAAATGTTTCAGATAATGAAACGTCAGCCTGTGTCTCGGAGCAAGAACCACAGAAAACAGAACTTTCAGCTAACCCACAATGGACATACAGTTCATGACAAAGAAACAAATTTTTAAGTCATTGAGAATTGACGTTGTCTGTTACCACAGCATAACCTGGCCCATTCTGACCGATACAGAAATCAGCAACAGAAGTGCCAATGACACAACAAAACGTCTAAATGTGCAACACTAGCTTAGGGGCTAAACAGCGGAAGGCAAGGGAACTGAAACACAAATCTAAAAGGATGGTGGGTCCATGTTATGCAGCGGCCACACATTTGATAAAACTGCTGCCTGCTTATTTAGTAGCATCCCATACCACTGTTCATCCATTCACTTACTGATGGACATGTGGGTTGTTTCTAGTTTTTAAGTATTATAAGTAAAAATACTCCTGGCACAAGTTTTTATATGGATATATGCTTTCACTTCTCTTGAATAAATACCTAGAAGTGAAATGGTGGATCATATGGCCGCTGTACATTTAAATTTTTAAGAAACTGACACCCTGCTTTCCAAAGTGGTTGTACCATATTGCATTTTTACCAGCAGGGTATGAGGATTCCAATTGTTCCATGTCCTCAACAATACTTCACATGGTTAGTCTTTATTTTACTCATTTTAATGGTCAATTAGTATTGCATTGTGGTTTTAATTTGCATTTCCCTAATAACTAATGATGCTGAGCATCTTTTAATTTGCTATTCCTATATCTTCATTGGCTAAGTATCTGATCTAATCTTTTGCTCATTTTTAAAATTAGGTGGTTTATTTTCTTGTTATTGACTTTTAAGAGAATTTTAAAAATATATTCTGGACACAAGTGCTTCATCAGATATGTGACTTGCAAATATTTTACCCCAGACTACAGCTTATCTTTTTATGTTCTTAACAGTGTTTTGTGAAGAGTAGATGTTTTCAATTTGATAAAGTTCAATTTATTAATTTTTTCTTTATGGATGTTTTTGTTGCTGTAGCTAATAAATCTTTGATTAGCTGAAGGTCACAAAGATTATCCCTATGTTTTCTTCTAGATATGGTTTTATGTTTTTACTTTTCATTTAAGTTTATGATCCATTTTGAATTAATTGTGTATATGCAGTGAGATACAAATCAAAGTTCTTTATTTTTTTAAAGTTTTTTTTTTTTTTTTTGCATATGGATATCTGATTGTTCCAGCACCATTTGTTGAAAGTCAACTGACCATGCATATGTGGATCTATTTTTTGACACTCTAGTTCCCAAAAAGGAGTGAGTCAAAAAGGGGGAGTTCTCTAAATTTTGTATATAAACTCTGCCCTAAGTCTTGGCTGATCTCTAACCTATGCATGTGCAGGGCAGGGACTCCATGTAGCCCAGTTAAGGCAAAAAGAACTGAACTGAGATGTCAGAGGCTGCCCACCCTGGAAAGACAGAGTTTGCAAAAGTGAGTGCAGCAAAGTTAAACATACTAAAACAAAACAAAACAACACTCCTAAGAGGGAACCTAACAGAATCTAGAGTCTCTACAACTGTCAACAAGAATGCCATATACAATGGAAATATTCTTTAATAATTAAGGAAAAATTGTCACCAGCAGACACATTATATAAGAAATTCTTTAAAAACTTATTCAGGCTAAAGAGAAATGATACCAGATGAAAACAGAAATCTTAGAAATGAAAAGCATCAGAAATGGTAAACATGTAGATAAAAACTACAGACTAGTTTTTCTTCTTAATTTCTTTACTATTACCATTCAAAGCAAAAACTGTGACAGCTTGTTGTGGGGTTTGTGACATATGTAAATGTATACTGACAAAACTATATAGTACAAAGGATGAGGGGTCAGTGTATTCAACATTTTTACATTTCTATACAACATAAGAAAGAATTTTAACTTTAAGTAGACTGATAAATTAAGGTTGTATACTGCATCTTCTAAAACAACCATTAAAAAAATACAAAAAAATTTTAGCTAAACACCAGGAGGGACATTAAAATGGCAATCTAAAAATACTCAACTAACCCAAAAGAAGGAAAAGCAGAGAAACAAAAGACAAAACGAACAACAAAAAAAAGTAAAATAATATACCTAAATCCATCCTTATCAATAATTACATTAAATGTAAATGAACTAAACATTCCAAAGAAAAGACAGAGATTGAGAAAAGCTAGAGGGGGGCAAGATGGCTGACTAGAGACGTAGCTTGCTGAACCATCTGGAGGGAAGATAGGATTTCAGATAGAGTATAGGGGAGAGGAGACACAGCTCAGGAGTAGACCATATAGAGAGGTACTGGAGCCTGCCAAGGACCTCAGGGAGGAAAACTGCAAAGTAGAGAAGGAATAAGATAAAGGAAAGAGGACACCAGCGAGAATAAAACTCACAGAGGCTCCAAGCCCTGTGAAGGGGTAAGGGGGCATCCCTCCCTCTCTCCCTCCAATGCACCTTTGGTGACCAGTGGGCTATTGAGTTTCTTGGAGGCTTTTCCACCCTCACGCATCCAGACATAGCAGCAATCATGGAATAGTGGGGAGAACTTGCATGATCCCAGAGATTGGACATTCTGTGCAGCATTCCTCTCCAATGAGAGTGACCCAAGAGGCCAGAGAGCCAGCTTCCTTCCACTCAAGACGCTTTTCCTGCCCCATGCCTCCCCCATCCACTGCAACCGGGAAAGCAGTTTGAGTCGAGAATTTGGCAAGTGGCCACCTCTCCCTAGTGGGTGTGTGCTACAGACTGAGGTCTTCGCAGAGAGTGGGGCCCATACCTCTTCCCTTGAGGACCCATAGCAGACCCAGGGTGCCCAATCTGGGGGCTCCCTGCCCACCAGCGTTTCATGGAGTCACACGCCAGTGGGTCAGACACACAGACTGGGGGGAGGTTTGAGAGCTGGACTTGCGCAGTGAGGGAGCCCACATGGACAGAACTGATGGGAGAATACTGTGGGGTTCTGGAGATCTGGGAGAGCACCCACCCCTGCTGGAAAGCCGAACCATTGGATTAGGGTGGGACCTGCAGTAGGGAAGATCCCAGCATGGGACCATAGCAAATAAGCATGTAAGCCCTTTCCCCACGAACAACCCTCTCAGTCTGGAGAGCCTGTCCTAACTTTCCTTCCAGTAGCTCCCCCTTGTGGCTGGGATAGCAACCTCTGAGCCCTGCTGAGGCTTTGCAAGCCTTCCAGGCTAGCACAACCTAACCAAGCTCTGCCTCACTCCTCCATCCTCCTCTGCTGTGGTGGAGATCAAGCAAGCCCCTGGGAGCTACAGGGCCCCTCCCAAATCCTGGGGCACTCAAGTGCTCCACCTGAGGGACTAGAGCTTACCACGGCACAAAGGAACATCTTGACAGAGAGAACAACTCTATACCTCATCACAGCATCTGCTGATTCAATTAAACAGGGCGTAGCTGATTCTTACTCACAAGTACCGCCCACCATCTCGGAGATTAAGCTGGGACACCCAATACAATTCACACTTCCAGGAAGAAGTGAAGACAGCAGGATAGAGGCAAACCAAGAGGACACTGTTTACTAGGAGAGAAAGAAAAGTTATGGGCAGCTCAATCTCGGAGGGGTCTCCCTCTTCCACTGCAGACCTCTGGGCTGCTCAGAGTCTGTGCAGAGACATTCTACCAGAAAGCAGATGCAGCAGAGATCTGGTGCCTGCCAATACCAGGCTTCTGCAACTGATGACATCCTGATCACTCTGGTGTACACAGCCAGGTCCGCTCAGGACCCGGCCATCCAACGGTAACCTTAGCATCACCCCCACTGGGCTGGGGAGGGAACAGATGCTACTCTGTGATGAGCCCTGTGACTGGGAGTTGAGCATGCTTCCTCACTGGCATGGAAGCTGAACAGATAGGAAGCCTCAGACGCCACAGGTACCACGTGGGAAGCCTCAGTCAACTGCCTCAATGGTTCCTAGGTGTGGGGGAAGAACCATGGTCAACTAGTAGCTCCGGCCTGCCTATATGGAACCTGAGCCGCTGAGAAAAGCCCCTGCCCGTGTGACTGGGCATCAGCAGTCCCCATGCTGATGGAACAACCACTCCATAAGGGTGGCTCTGCCCTCGAAATCCCCAGAGCCATCTCTGAAGCTCTTCCTGTGCCCAAGTCCAAGGTTCCGCCCCTGTAGCTCCAGGGCCCCCACCGGGCTCATGACTCCCTCCCTGAGACTCTAGAGTTGGGCCTGGATCCCAAGACCCAACAACTGAGCCACCACTATGGCTGGGCTAGCAGAACCTCCCTGAGGTCCATCATTTTACTCAGGACCCCCCATCCCTAAACAGCCATCATTCCTGGACTTGGTTCGAGAAAGTCCCCAGCAAAGGAGAACAGATGCCCTGCATACCTATTAACTCAGAGCTGAGAGAAGAGATGCCAGTTGAGAAGAAACCAACATGAAAAAACAAAACAGTTCAACACCCCCAAGAGAACACAGTGGAGCTACAGTAGTGCACTCCACCCACAAGGAAACTGCCAAAAGGACAGAAAAGGAATTCAGAATATGGATGGCAAATAAGATGATTGGAACTGAAGAGAAAGTTGAAAATCAACAAAAAGAAGCCAAAAAAAATTTCAGGAAATCATCAAAAAAGTCACTAGAGATCTAGACAACATAAGAAAAGATATAATGGAACTTACAGAACTGAAAGCGTCATTCAGGGAATTTCAATATGCAGTTTACAGCTTCAACAACAGGCTAAACCAGGTAGAAGAAAGAATCTCAGATCTTGAAGACTCGGTTCTTGAGATAATCCAGTCATTCAAAAAGGCAGAGAAGAGTATAAAAAAGTCTGAGCAATCAATAAGCGAGATATGGGACTATGTGAAGAGTGCTAACATTTGAATTATATGTATCCCTGAGGGTGAAGGGGAAAGAATGCTTCCTAAAAGCATGGAAAACCTATTTGAAGAAATTATTAAGGAAAACCTCCCGGACATCGACAGAAACTCAGATTTACAGATACAAGATGGACATCAAACACCGGGAAGATTGATAACAAATAGGTCATCTCCAAAATAGTAATCAACCTGGCCAAAGTCAAAATGAAGGAAAATTCTGGAAGCAGCAAGACAAAAGCATCATATAACCTACAAAGGAAAACCCATTAGGCTAACTGCAGACTTCTCAGCTGAAACCTTACAAGCCAGACGGGATTGGGGCTCCATCTTCAATCAACTTAAACTGAATAACTGCCAGCCTAGAATTTTGTATTCTTCAAAACTAAGCTTCACAATAGACAGAGAAATTAAGTCCTTTCCAGACAAGCAAACACTGAGGGAATTTTTCATGACCAGATCTGCTCTGCACGAAATACTCAGAATAGCACTATACACAAATCAGCACAACAGATACCTACCAGTATAAATTCATCTAAAAAAAAAACCAAAAAACCCCAAAACTAACAACTCCTATAAAACAATAGAACAAGAGGTAAAACAAAGCAATAAGGGACTATCCAACCAGATAAACAGACCAACATCCCACATATCAGTACTATGAATCAATGTTAACAGACTGAACGCTCCTCTTAAAAGAGACAGGTTAGCTGAATGGATGAAAAAATACAACCCAAGTTATCTGCTGTCTCCCGGAAACACATCTAAACCACAAGGAGGCATACAGACTCATTGTGAAAGGATGGAAAAAAATATTCCATGCAAATGGAAATCAAAAGAGAGCAGGTGTAGCCATTCACATTTCAGATAATATTGACTTTAAGCCAACAAAGGTAAAAACAAAAACAAAACAAAGAGGGTCATACATGTGCCTAACACAGGAGCTCCCAGATACATAAAGCAAATCTTACTAGAGCTAAGCAAAGAAATAAATAGTACCACTGTAATTACCGGGGACCTCAACACCCCACTATCAGAGCTAGATAAATCATCTAAGCAAAAAATAAAGAAATAATGGACTTAAACCAAACTCTAAATCAAATGGACCTAACAGACATTTACAGAACATTCTACCCCAAAACTACCGAATATACATTCTTCTCAGCAGCATGTGGCACATTCTCCAAAATTGATCATATCATAGGCCAAAACCAGTTCCCAACAAATTCGAAAAAATCAAAATCGTATCATGTACTTTCTCAGACCACAGTGGAATAAAACCAGAAATCAATCCCAAGAGAAACACTCAAACCTACACAGAATCATTGAAAATAAACAACTCGTTGCTGAATGATTATTGGGTCAAGAATGAAATTAAGATGGATATCAAAAAATTCTTTGAGCTGAATGACAAAGGGGACAGAAGCTATCAAAATCTTTGGGACACAGCAAAGCATTCCTCAGGAGAAAATTCATAGCCTTAAATGCCTACATCAAAAAGACAGAAAGATCACAATTTGATAACCTAATGTCACACCTCCAGGAACTAGAAAAGAACAAACCAAACCCAAAGCCAGCAGAGGGAATAACGAAGGTCAAAGCAGAACTAACTGAATTGGAGAACAACAACAACAAAAATACAAATAGATTAACGAAACAAAAAGTTAACTCTTCGAAAACTTTATTCAGCCATAAAAAAGATGAATTAATACCTTTTGGGCCAATCTGGATGGAACTGGAGACCATTCTCCTAAGTGAAGTATCACAAGAATAGAAAACAAACACCACATGTACTCGCTATTAAGTTGGAACTAACCAATGAGCACACAAGTGCACAGAGGGAAATAAAACTCAGTGAAAAGCAATCATGGGGAGGGGGGATACGGGGAGGGGAATAACCAACCTAATGGATACTATGAACACTATTTGGGTGACAGGCACACCTATAGCCAGGACTCAAGCATTACCAAAATGATCCATGTAACCTAAAACATTCATACTCCCTTAATATTTTGAAATTATAAAAAAGATAGAATAGACTTTAAAACATCTAAAAACGTATGCTTATAAGTGACATACTTTAAATATGAAGGCACAAATAGGGTGGAAGTAAATGGATAGAAAAAGATAGGTCATGCAAACAGGAATTCCAAGAAATCTATAATGATTATATTAATATCAAATAGACTTTAGAAAAGATGTACTAGGTAGATGAATCTGCATGTAAAATTACTTATTTCACTTAGGAATATTAAAATATGACTCCTAGATTTTTTCAAATCTATGAATTTTCATTTCAAATTATTTATCCATACAAAATAAAATGTGTTCCCACCAAATTAATTCTAAGATACAAGTACCATAATGCCCTTATAAATGGCAAAGATATACAAACTCTGAACATCAATGCTAATGATTTAGAAGATCCTTTAGGCATGGATTTTAAAATATTTTCACGCAGTATTATCTGTTCTTCATGTTGAAGAATTTTTTCCGACCTATTATGCCTTGACATTATGCTCACCTTAAACTCCCACACATCCCTTCAAATTAAGAAAATTATAAGCTAAGGAAATCTTTACAAAATGTAGCAAAGGGAAAAGAATAAATTTTCAATAATTTTTAACTTAATATTCATGAATATTTTTGAGGGAGTATAGACTATACTTATTCTGAAATTTTGCAAGCTGTCATCTTAAAATATATTTAACTACTTGATAATTTTCTTTTGAAAATTAAATTCAACATTGAAGATTAAAAAACACTCTCTGTCCAGCAGTCACTAATTGAGATCCTAAAAAAATGACAATAGATTTTTTTCATTGGGTCATAATTTAGTTATGAAAGTAAAACAATCATTTAGCTTTAACTGGACAAACTGTGATAATATTAATAATATTAATTTATCTAGAACTGACATAATGAATAAGTAGTTAATACCTTACAAATCCCAATAATAAATGCATTCCAAAATGTAACATCCAACATTTATCCAGCACTAAATAAAACCACAGCATAATACTAGTAAGATCAACCTAGGACATAGCTTTTGCTCTCAAAAAAACCAAACTACTTCATTGTCAGATATTAATACTATACCAGAGATAGGAGGGAAAAATACAGGAAAAAACTAAGAGGTATTATAATTTCATTTTTTCATCTCTTCTCTCATTTTTTTCTGAATGGAGTCAAGATAACACCTATAATAATGATCTTATATTTTAAAAGATGCTAGGCTTTTGGTCCCCAAATCAGTACTAATACTTCTTTTGAACTGAGTGTAAGTTCAAAAGAACTTTGAATTCCTTTTCCACTGTACCTTATTGTCAGTAATGACAATTTAGATGAAATACTAGTAAATAAAACGGCATATCATTACTACTATATACAAGAAATGCTAAATAATAAAGGAGCGCAAAGGATGTCAATATCAAACTTCAGAAGTTTAGTATATAATCGGTCAACTGCAGATAGGTGGGTTATCCAAATATCCTCAACAAAAAACGTTTTGGCTATAGCAAAACTGTTGTTCTCCCTTTAAACTCCCCTGAATTATTAATACAAACATTGGAAAACACCTGGATAACAGCCAGTAAAAATAGATTTCTAAATTCAAACAAAACAGCAAATTTGGATCAAGAAGTTCAAAGACATTTAAGCACATACACAAAGTAATTCCCTACATTATAAAGTGTTTATTATTAAGTCATATCAAACAAGTATTATAAAGTGTTTATTATTAAGTCCTTTCAAACAAGTTGAAAATCTGGGGTCAAATGCACTTTGAAGAAACAGAATTTTGTGTCATTGGATTAGGTAAATTAATGATGCCAACCCTGGGTTATTTTGTTATCTTTTCTTCCCCTAAAGTTCCTGGTGGCAATTTGTTAAAATATCTGATGTTAAAGTTCAAAATGTACTTATTAGTGTAAGAACAAAATCATATCAACTTGTATATATGAAAATATTTTCTTAATAATATATTGCCATTTCTGTATTGTCTTCTAAATGGAATTTCTTAAGGGTATGCAAATCTATGTTTTGTTTTTTGTTTTTTTTTTGAGACAGAGTCTCACTTTGTTGCCCAGGCTAGAGTGAGTGCCGTGGCGTCAGCCTAGCTCACAGCAACCTCAATCTCCTGGGCTCAAGCGATTCTACTGCCTCAGCCTCCCAAGTAGCTGGGACTACAGGCATGCACCACCATGCCCGGCTAATTTTTTCTGTATATATTTTTAGTTGGCCAATTAATTTCTTTCTATTTTTAGTAGAGACGGGGTCTCGCTCAGGCTGGTTTTGAACTCCTGACCGTGAGCAATCCGCCAGCCTCGGCCTCCCAGAGTGCTAGGATTACAGGCGTGAGCCACCACGCCTGGCCCAAATCTATGTTTTTATGTGAATAAAATTCACCTCCCAATTTTGTAATCAGGGAAAAAAATGAATCACAGAGAACACTTCATCCAATCTGTCCGGGTTCAATCTTAACAATTAGGACAGAAACAGTTCTAAAACTATATTTCTACACAAATATTTCACTACTGGGACATAAAATTTTTATTAACTCATCATGAAAAGTGTTTTAATTCCCCTATTTTCTAATTTAATTCCTAGGTTATTACTTAAATGTCTTATGTTTTAAAAGACTATAAATTCATAGAATCACAATATTTGCGCTGAAAGGTATCTTAGAACCAATGTCTAGTACAAGTGCTTCTCAACTCTCCTCACAATATGATAATCATTTGGGGAGGTTTTTAAAAAATCCCTGATGGGTGGGGTTGGGATCTTCAGAGATCCTGCTACAAGTGGTCTAGAATAGAGTGATTCTAATACGTAGTGAGTGTTGAGAATCACTGATCTGGTGGAACCCCTTCTTTTGTAGAGAAGATAAATCATTTGCCCAGTGAGTGGGAAGAGAGATCAGAAACAAACTATTGTTTTCTATCTGAAAAACAGTAGACTATAAGTAGATATAAGGTGCTATAGGAACCTAAAGAATTAAATGTCTAATTGCATTTGGGTAAGTTAGGAAAGTCTTCAAGGATGAGTAGGAGTTTGCCAGGCACAGAGTTTTTCTCATCAGTAAAAGGAAAGCAGCACAGAGATCACCTAGCAACAAAAAGTCTGACGGGGCCAGTGCAGAGAGGGCACGACAGAGCGGTAGAAGATGAGGCTGGTTGGTAAAGCGCAACTGAAGGCATGCGGACGGTAAAAACCTGTGATGTGATCCGCTTTACACTTTACAAAAATAACTGCAGCAGAAACCAGTTACTGATAAAGTCTCGCGCTAAAATGCTGAGGAACTAAAACAGTGGAAATACAGAAAAGGGAATAAATTCAAATATAGCCAGGCTTACTGATGGGGATACGTTCTGAGAAGTGCGCTGTTAGATGATTTTGTTGTGCGAACATCTTAAGGTCTCTTTATACAAACCGGGATGGCAAGGCCTGTTGCACCCATGCTACAAAGCTGCACAGCACGTGTTACTGTGCTCAACACTGTAGGCAACTATAATACAATGGTAGTATCTGAAGACACATCTACACGTAGAAACATATAGTAAAAATACAGTGTTACAACCTTATAGGATCACCGTCGTATATGCAATCCAGTCCATCATTGACTGAAACATCATTAAGCAGTGCATGACTACACTATTTAAGAAACAAAATGTCAAGGCTTGATGACTAGCCCATCTGAAAGGTAAAGGGGATTAAAGAATTGAGAGTGGGCTGGCACGAGTGGTTGCTCGGTTGCTCATGCCTGTAATCCCAACACTCTGAGGCCAGGAGTTCGAGACCCTGTCTCTTTAAAAAAAAAAAAAAAAAAAAAAAAAAAAAAAAAAAAGAACTGAGAGTGGTTGAGGTTTCCAGATTTGGGCAGTTAAGGTATCATTAACACTGAGGCAAGGATGAGTAGTAAGGGGCAGATAAGGAGTGTCCACTCAGAGAAACTACAGGCCCTCAAGGCAGGAGTTCTGCAAAAAGAATGTGGCTGGAGAGAGAGTTATTTGACTCCAGGCCAGGCAAATCCAAATCACTTAACCTCTTGGAGACCCAGTTTCCTTTTTTTATTGGAGACAGGGTCTTGCTCTGTTGCCAAGGCTGCAGTGCATTGTCATCCATAGCTCACTGCAACCTCCAACTTCTGGGCTCAGGTGATCCTCCTGCCTTAGCCGCCTGAGCAGCTGGAACTACAGGCACATGCCACCACGCCTGGCTAATATTTCTATTTTTTGTAGAGACATTTTTTGTAGAGGAGGGTCTCGATATTGCCCAGGCTGGTCTCGAACTCCTGGCCTCAAGCGATCCTCCCACCCTGACCTCCCAAAGTGCTAGGATTACAGGTATGAGCCACCTCACCCAGCCAAGACCCAGTTTCCCAATTTAAAAAATGGGAATGACAACTGAAAAGAACAAAAACAAAGACTATTTACCCAGCTAGGCACTAAATCTAATCTAGGCTTTCCCTAATTTTGCCCTAATGACTTCTCTATGGATATCATTATTCCCATTTTATAGATGAGAAAACCAAGGCTTATAAAGATTAAGCAAACTTGAGAGACTAACATCAAAGCCAGGTTTCCAACTTCAGGGCCCATATTCCTTTCACAATAACATGACATGTATGTACCAAAATGCAAATAAATTGGAACAAATAATTGGGAGAGACAGATGTTGCTGGGGGAGGGGACGTGACAGGGAAGAGAGACAAGAAGCTGTGAAGAGGTCCACTGGTACAAATCCTAACATCCATGTCGCTGGCCCACATTATAGGCACTGTGCTAGACACTAGGATTCCAAAGACAAATCAGTCACAATCCCTGTTCTTCCGGTTCTCTAGGAGGTCAAGACCTTGTCACACAGGCAGTTACAACATTTTAGTACTTAACAAGAGCTTCATGGCAGATGAGGGAAACACTCATCTTGTTCTGCTGAAAGTGTGACTGGAATTAAACTTCAGACAGAAAGAAAATGACATCTATAGTCGTAGATGTACTACATATACACAGGACATCTTTTTTACACTAGGTTACAATTCTTTCAAGTAAACAACTTCTAAGTAGGATTTTTATTTGTAGCAGTTGGGTTTTTAAGTGGAGCCATAAAGTATATGGTAAAGATGTACTATAAATATACCAAATAATGACAATATGCCATATAGAAAAACTTATATAACAGTCCTTCTATGCTGGAAGTGGCTCTTACAGTTCTGAGAATGCCAATGTCATGATTTATTTTTTAACTTGTTTACTAAATGAGTAAGTTTTAAGTGAACATGACAGAGCAAACTGCATATTTACCTTCCAAAATGATGCATTCTTAATAAGTGCTATAACTAATACGTAAGTAAACAGTGTTTCAGAAATATTAAGATCCATCTATAAGTAACATTTGAATTAGCAAAAGTTTAAAACACATGTGGCTTTTAAATTGCTACATAAAAAGACATAAAGAATTGGAAAATGTTATTTGTTCTCCAAGTAAAATGGCTAAAACCCAAGTCTTTGTAGCTTGAACAACTGTGTTTTCCAAGTTTATTCATAATGAATGAGTCTCAGAGAATAAGAATTGATTAGAGGATTAATTTTAAGCTGTGATGATTTCCATATTTAGCAAATATTGGGTTTAAAACAAACTCTAATTTTGTTGAACCACAATTAGCATTTGATTTAAATGCTAAGAAGTAAATATTTATAAACAGATTAAACAAATGTTTTATTTAACAGATAAAAAATACATTGTACTCTTCCTATTTCCAAGTTCTCTAAGGCAGGGAGAGAAAGGGGAAGACAGAGAAAAAGGGAAAGAGAAAGGGAAACTAAAGATATCCTGACTAGTTAAGCAGCAGTACTGGGACCATAAGTCCTCTAACTTGTAATCTGGTTCTTTAGTACTTAATTAGCCAGAATGAGAAACCCTAACACTAACCATGCCAGTTAGTTGGTAAACTGAAAAATTCAGTTACAAAAGGAGTCACTAAAAATGATATGCATCTTTAAAAACTTTCTTTTTAATTAGAGTGCATAAATGTCAATTCATTTGCCAGCATTCTGATACAGGGTCAGGACACTGCTTGTCTCTCTGGGTACTTGCTGGCCCTGTGGCACAAACCACCACTGTCTATGATTTGTAGTTTTTGTTTCTTTAAAGTTGAAGAAAAATAGAAAAGATTTTTGATTACAGAATGCATTCACATTTTTACAATTTTTAACTCCATTTTTTAAGTTTCTCTCTTACACATGATTCCATAGTATCATTTAAGCAACATACCTTTGTGTTTCTAAACATTTAATTTTTTGTGCTTGTATTTTATCAGTTTACACAATATTTTGTTAAATTACTACTAATGGCATAACCAGATTTAGGAACAAACACAGCTGACTTTTCGTTAGCATACAACTTAATTAGTGAGAACAGAGCTACGACACCAGACTTTAGCATCACCTCCTGGCCATACCACTCAGTATGTCCTGGGACAAAGGAATGGAGGAGGTTGGTAATCCAGAAAGCTGGCCAAGTGGAGGACAGATAAGAGAGGTTCTACTATAAAATATAAAACATTTAAAGAATATGTCGATGCCAAGGGCATCTCAAATTAGATGCTTGGGTCTATTAAAGTTTTCTGGAGTCCATTAATACAAGTTACAACTTAGATTTTATTTCATTACTGTTTAACTTCTTGCAAAATGTGTTAATATACAAAAATCTTCAGAGTTTTATAAGAGCACTTTAACAGGCAGTAGAACTATAACTCCATTTCCAACACCATTAGTTAAATATGAGATAATCTATTCTGATTTTATCAAAGTCCTGTAAAATTCTTGTGAGTTTTCTGCATTAAACACATTTGATGTCTAAAACAGCAATCTTAATTAGCTGTGAAAATTTTAGTAGTTGTATTATAGTTGTGGATAAGGTGTTTTTTTGTTTATTGAGATAGAATTCACATACCATAAAATTAACCATTTTAAGTGTACAATTCAGTGGTTTTTAGTATATTCACAAGGTGTGCAACTATCACTCTAATTCCAGAACATTTTCATCACATCTAAAAGAAATCCTGTACCCATCAGCACAGCAGTCACTTTCTAATTTCCTTTACCCTCTGCCCCTGGCAACCACTAATCTACTTTTGTCTCTATGGATTTGCCTGTCCGAGACATAGAATATGTCCTAGAATATGTGGCCTTTTGTGCGTAGCCTCTTTCACGTAATATGTTTTCAAGATTCATCTATGTTGTACCAAGTATCAGTATCTCATTCCTTTTTACAGTTAAATCATAGTCCATTGTATGCATTTACCACATTTTGTTTATCCATTCATTAGACAATGGACTCTGGATTGTTTTGGCTACTATGAATAATATTACTATGAACATTAGTGTACAAGATTTTGTGTGAATACATGTTTTCAGTTATCTTAGGAATGAGATAATGAGTTGAGATAAAGTTGAGAAAATGCCCGACTTGTTCACACAGTGGATACACCATTTTACAACCAGCGAAATGTTACGGTACCAATTTCTCCTCAACCTTTTTCAATTTTTTAAAATGATATCTATCTCAGGAGGGAAATGCAGATCAAAACTGCAATGCATTACCACTTCACATTCACTAGGATAGTGGAATTACTGGCTTATATGGCAACTATGTTTAACCACTTGATACTGTTGAGTATCTTCTCATGTGCTTACTGGCCATTTATTTATCTTGAGAAATTCCCATTTTAAAATACAGTTATTCATCTTTTTATTGTTGAATTGGAGCAGTTCTTTCTGTTTCTCTATATAAATGTGTATTATATATAAATATATATGATGGATACTAGATCCTTATTATATTCACAAATATTTTCTCCCATTCTGTGGGTTGACTTCACTTTCTTGATAATGTGCTTTGACACACAAAATTTTTTAATTTTGATGAAGTCCAATTTATCTATTTTTTTCTTTGGCTGCTTGTGCTTTTGATGTCATATCTAAGAAACCATTGCCAAATTCACATTCATGAACTTTTGCACCTATTAACAATTCTGGTTGTGCTATCCTAAATCAGCTAAAAAAGAGTTTATCTACAATCTCTTAATTATGAGACCCAGAACTGGATCCAGTCCTCCAACTAGGGTTTATATGAACAGCTGAGAAACTATGATTACCTCACTTACTGGTGAGGCTTTTATTAATTTAGTTTGAATTTGTATTAAATAAATTTCAACAAAAGCCTTTTCTACAACAGAGACAGTAAAGGGTATCAGTTCAGAGTTCAGGTTTTGGAGTCAGAAAGACATGGGGACAAAACCCAGCACTATCACTAATAAGATGCATAAAAATGAGCAAGATGTGTAACCTCAATAAAGCCTAATTCTTAACATATAAACTGGGGTCCTAGTACCCAATTCATGGGATTAATGTAAGATTAAATATAAGAATACAGGTAGCTACTATTATAGTGGTTTCTCCAATCAAAGTGAATTTTCACTTACACAGTATTGGCAAAATTCTGACATTTTACTAATACATGCTATTGGCAAGCCTGGGCCAAATCTCACACATTAAAGGGATATAAATTGGTATAACCTTTATGGAGAAAAATTTGCTAACATCTATTGAAATTACAAATGCACTAACCTTTTGACCCAGCAATTTATCTTCTAGGAATTTACATGTTCAAAATGAAACTTCAGGTAGGATTTTTCAGAATAGTAGCAAATTCTCTTGCCAAAGGCGGTAATAATAGGACAAAATTGTCAAAAACAACGATTTTGAAACTCCAGAAATGGACAAAAGGCATAAAAGGCATAAAACAAATAGATAAGTATTTATCTAAGACAAAATTACTGGAAACAACCCAAATGAACAAGGGATTCTGTGGCTTATTTTTATTTTTTTGCAAATCATATATTGGATAAGACTTGCATCCAGAATATAAAGTACTCTTATAACTCAATAATAAAAAAATTAAAACCCCAATTTAAAAATAGGCAAAAGATTCGAATAAACATTTCACTAAAGACGACACACAAATGCTCAATAAGCACATAAAAAGATACTCAATATCATCAGTTATTAGGAAAATACAATTGAAACCACAATGAGATACCACTTCATAGCCACCAGAATGAGTATAATAAAAAAGACAAACAAAAACAGTGTTGGTAAGGATGTAGAGAAACAGGAACCCTCAAACAGCACTGGTGACAATGTAAAATGATAGCTACTTTCGAAAACAGTTTGGCATTTCCTTAAAATATCAAACATAATTTTACCATATGATCCAGCAATTCCACTCCCAGAAATTTACCCAAGAGAAATGAAAACAAACGTCCACACACAAAGACTTATAGGCAAATGTTCACGGCAGCATTATTCAAAATAGTCAAAAACTGTAAGCAAGTTAAATGTCCATCAACTAGCGAATGGGCAAACAAAATGCGGTAAATCCTAACGGAATATTACTCAGCAACAGAAAGGAAGGAAATACCGATACATCATGAATGAAACTCAAAAAAAGTTACACTAAGTAAAAAGCCAGATGCCAACGACCACTCATTGTATGATTCTACCTATATGAAATTCCCAGAAAAAGCAAATCTATAGAGGCAAAAAATAAATTAGTGGTATCCTGGGACCAGGGGTGCAAATAGGCATTAACTATAAATTGGCACAAGGTTTCTTTTTGGTGTGATGAAAATGTAAAATAGATTGTAGCGATGGTTGCATAACTCTGTAAATGCACTAAAAATTACCAAATTTTGTATTTTAAATGTGTGATTTTTACAGTATGTAAATGATACCTCAATAAGGCTGCTTTTAAAAGAAATGATATTGCCATCTGTGTGTGAATGTTTACAGCAGCTTTGTTCATAATTGCCCAAAACTGGAAACAACCCAAATGACCTAAAAGGAATGGAATAAAAGACGACGGTGCATGCACACAACAGAATGCCACTGAGCAATAACAGGAATGAACTACGTGGAGCAACATGGCTGACTCTCAAATGCACCGTGCTAAGTGAAAGATATATTCCAAGGGCATCAACACTTGAGCATCCAGGAAAAGCCAAAGCTACAGGGACAGAGAACAGACCAGTGGCTGACAGAGAAGGGCAGAAAACAAGGGGATTTTTGGGTGATGGAAGTATGCTGATTGTGGTGGTGGTTACATGGCTCCATGTATTTGTCAAAACTCAGAACCTGTGTCAAAAACAGTGAATTTTACTACATGTAAATTAAAAATAAATTTAAAACAACGATACGGTACAAGATTATTCACTGCAACAAGGTTTTTAATAGCAAACAACTAGAAATAACTCTAATCACGATGGGATAAAATATTATACATCCATACAACAGAGTACTATGCAGTTGTAAGGAAGAATGAGGAAGCTCTCTCTAGGTGACACTGATAGGGAAAGATATCTAAGAGTTGTTGCTAAGAGAAACACTGAATTAGAAAAGAACAATACATATATTCACTTTTGCTAAAATGACACTCTGGACAAAGACACAGGAAGCAGTAGGGTGGCTCCTGGCTGTGTGTGAGCGTGAGTGGGGTGGTGCAATACAGCGGTTGCTGGCAAAGGCTAGAGTGGATTTTTAGTATTGTTATACTTGAACACGTGAATGTACTGCTTATGTTTAAAAAGGAAGCAAAACAAAAAAATCTTTCTGAATGTTGTTCTACCCTGTAATATCTTTACTCTCAGCTTTGTGTCATCTGAAATTTATTTACCTTTTGTATTTTGTATATTCATCATAAACGTTGATTAAAATACTGAACTGAACTATGAAAATCCCTGCAATAAGCTAATAAAAATCTTTCCTTAAATTGATGTTAATGCATTACTCTCTACTACCCCAACTTCACAAATTACAAGCAACTTGACTGTGGGAAAGTTACTTAACCTTCCTAAGCCTCTTTGTAAAATGGGTGTAAAATAATATCTCCTCTGTAGGGTGCAAATTAAATGCAATAGTATATGTCAGGTGCTTGGAATTACGCTTGCACTGAGAAACCATTCAATAATTGCTCCCTGGCTTCATTTTTAGTTACGGTTGTTCCTGGCTGATGTATTCCCCCAACTGTCATAGTAGTCAGCCCGCATTTCATGAGAGACCTTGTCGAGTTAGAACTGTGGTGGTGAAAGGTTCCTCCTCTGTTGTCGGGCTGCCTGGGTTCCAATTCCAGCTCTGAAATTTTCTAGCTGGTGGGCAAACCACTTAAACTTTCAAAGCCACAACATCTTAGCATCTTTTGTTAAAAACGGTGATGACAAAAGTACTTACTTTACAGGACTGATGAGAGCACTGAAAAGACAATAGATGTGAGGTGCACGGCAGAGTTTTGAACAAATCAATAAATGCCAATAATGTTAGCAATTAGTGCTATTATTTTGTCTACCACATTCCTGGTTCCCTACCTACATCTATTATGTGAAATAACATAAAAAGTATAACATAATTATTTAAAAAATTTTAAAGCCTCATGTTAAATTTCATTTCTAGCTTGTCTTTACTTTCTAATTATACTTCAAACTTCCAAATTAAAAAAAAATTATGCCTACCAACTGTCCTGACACACACACACACAAATATTCTGATGAATAAACGACGCTAAGGCTTTAAATTCTGCCTAACACAGGCATAATACAGGCTAGCTCTAAAACAGAGGTCAAAATGAATATTTATATTTTGCATTGTTTTCTCCAATATTTAGGATTTAACAGGCATTTGGATTTCTAGATATATGACAATATAATACGGCTGTATGTATAAACTAAGGTTTTTAAAAAACAAAAACCCTCTGTTTTTTAGAGAAGGGTATTGTATCTAAGGTTACTTCTTAAAACTAGGCACCCAAATTAATTTCAATGGATTACAAGATATTCCCAAAGCTTTCTCTCTAAAGTTCAATAAGTAAAATAAATCTCACTACATACTTTTTATTCTTTATTGCATTGTTATCACTTTAGCTTTTCTTAAAGTAGCCAGAGAAGTTCAGGGTTTTGAATTCAGTCCCTGAAAGCAATTATTTAGAGTTATGATTTCTGCACTGGAAATGACTAAACTAATGAAGGGGAAGGCAGCTCAGATTTCAGTGTTCTGCAAACTCTTTGTTTTTCAGGCAGCATTATTTTAATTATTTCCTATAAATACATCCTTGCCCTTAAGAAAAATATTTTTCAGATAAAGATTAAAAATCTTTAATTATCACTTGGAACATCACTTGGAAATGACCTCAGCATGGAAATGACCTCAGCATATTATAAACCTCAAACAGTCGTACGAGCATGAAAATCATCTGCCAAATAAGAAAAGCAAGTTAAACAAGTTATTCCAAAAAAGAGAGATTCAAGAGTTTTTATTAGATGAGTGCTAACAGAATATTTTTAGAAAATTTCTGGGAAATACCATAAAAAATTACCAATTAGATAAAATGAAGGTGTTGGCTAGAGGAGTTCTGTTTACCCTCACCCATCCCAGCTGCTATCCTCAACAACTCTGAGTTGTCCGCTTTGGCTGGCAGGACCCTTGTGTTTGCCAGGTCATATTTCCATTAAACCTTGGGCAGGAATTAAGATTTTCTTTTTAATTTAAAAAGACACCTTGAGCCCACAGTATGTATCTCCAATGGAATTCTGACCATGAGACAAAGATGGCCTTCCTGGAGGGGCTGGGCAGCGGGTGCTTGGTGCTGCCATTACACACACCCTTGCCAAGACGGCCTTAGGAAAGGTAGAGACAGGTGTACCCAGCCCACCTCTCTGAGATAGACTGCAGCAGGCAAACACTCCTGTTACTGTAACATCCCAGACCCGTTCTCCTTAGCACAGTGGGCAGCAAGCAACTAGACCATTATCACTGCACTAGTGAAAAGGCTGCCAACCTTAACATGCCACCCTTAACCTTTTAGGCTGCACACAAGGATTCTAGTGGGGTCTTTATTTGAAGTTCTAAAGGAATTCCAACAGGTACCAAAGTACAAAAGAAAAGGCAGATTTCAGTTTTGAACAACCCAACCTAGTATATGCCAGCAAGGTACTCAAAGAAAACACAGGAAAAAAAATTAATAAATAACAGGAAAAAGTGTAATGGTTAATAAGTACATTAATCGAAAACAATTGAAAACCATCTATTGCCCATCAGTGTATTAAACAAATGTTGGTACATTCACTCTACTGAAATTATGCTATAATTGAAAAAAAAAAAGAGTTAGATCTACATGTACTGGAAAGGAGAAATGTCCACGATATATAATGAAAAACTTGACTACTCAACAGACTGTCCTATGTGTATATATATTAATAACACTTACACAGAGGGAACAAGAGAAAGAATGGGGTAGGCAGGGAGAGTGGAGGTAGGTTGGCACGCTGAATACCAAAGAAACAGAGGGAGAAGGTGAGAAAAAGGGATGGGGCAGGAGACAAAGAGAGGACATGGGCAGGAAGCAGGTGAAGAGGGACAGACGTGGAAGTGTACGTACTACACTGGCTACCTCTTGAGTGTCATGGGTCTCCTTAAATGTAAATTAAAATAAACGCAAAATTCAGTTCCACAGTTGCACTAGTCACATTTCAAGCACTCAAAGCCATGTGTGGTTAATGGCTACTGTACTGGACAGCACAGAATAGCACAGACCATTGCCATCACTGCAGAAAATTCTATTGGGTAGTGCTATTCTATACCCTCAGTATTGTGTAAAATTTTTATAATGAACATGTAGTACTTCTATAGTCTGCAAATAGAATAAAGAAATATCCAATTTGGGGCAAAATAGGCTTTCAGGGCTTTTCCTTTTTCTCATTCTGCATCTCTTTTAATACTTTTTCAAACACCACAGAAGCACCAGAGGTTTCATAAGGGCTTAATAACCTACGTACTAGCCAATTTTCTCTAAGTTATTTGATTCTTACTAACTCAGTTCTATTTAATAAGAGTTCAAAAGCCACTGAACAAGGAATACAATGACATACATTTGGAGCATCGTGACATTGCTCTTGTTCTTTAAAATCTAAAAAAGGTGGTGTTACTCATGCTTAGTAGAAGTAGGAGCAGTTGACAGAAACCCCTTACAACAGTTTAGACAAACATTTTAAATTGACACTTTTCTCCGAAAGAATAATGGCATTTAAAAATAGCATTCATTTTTCCCTTATTCAATTCAGTACAAAGTGGGGGGGGCCTCAAGCTTTAAAAAAAAAAAAAGCAGCTGTATGAACTGAAAAAGCAAATGGCAATGCTAAGAAACAGTTTTCAAATGAAGACTATAACAGCAAAGTAAAGAATGTTTATAATAACTAGTTTTAAAGGCTTTCTGATGTAACAGAAGTTTGAGGTTTTAAGACGGTAACAGTTTAAAGAAGAGTTCATCAAAGTATCTCCAGAAAAAAAAAAAAAATATATATATATATATATACACACACACACAAGAGTTTATGGGGAAGGCAAAATAACATCTTGGGCCCCTCGGTCTCCTTTGAAAAACTGACTCCTGCAGAAAGATCACAGCCCCAGTCCCTACTGCTACATGTACCAAAACTTCCCACTGATGGAAGAATTAACTATAGGGCAATCCTACCATAAAGCAAGAATGAAAGAATTGCTGCTACACACATCTACGTGGATATATCTCACACAAAATGCTAAATGAAAAAATTGCAGAAACATATACACAGTATGATACCATACTATACAAAGTTCAGGATCTACAAATTAAATGTATTGTTTATAAATATATATACGTGTAGTGTAAGCACAAAGCCATGCATGGGAAAGAAAACACCCACTTCAGGATGATGGCTCCTCTGCAGAAGGAAGATGGAAGGTGACATCTGGGAGGGGCAAAAAGAGAGCATCAACTACATGTGCAATGTTTTATGTCTTTTTTATTTTTTAATGTCAACGGTAGTAAAATGTTAAAATTTGACTAAACTGGGTAGAGGTTAGATTATTCTCTATATTCGTAAAATATTCCAAAGTATAAGGTAACCTGTATTTTTAAAGAAAGAGAAAAAGAGGAGAGAGGCTGAAATTTACTGAAATGGTTGTTTCCAGATACTGAGCCTGTGAATGGCTTTTCTTTTTTTCTTTCTAGCCTTTATTTTCTAATTTTTTTTTCAAAAAGTCACCCCAGATACTTCTAAGTCCAGATTATTCTCCCATCTTACTCCCAAAATCAACCCTGCACTTTCTTGTCCCTTTGATACAAAACTTGGCATTGCAGTTGGCTCTGTCTCCTCTGCTGGAATATAGGTTCTTGGAGGGACTGACACAAGCATTCCCATTTTTACATCAACTATGTATTGAACGCCTACAACGTGCCAGTTATTGTGCTGGGAGCTGGAGAAACATCAATGAACACAACGCATGTTGCCCCTGCCTCCACAGAGCTCAGTCTTGAGGAACAGATACAGAAAAAACTATATAATTAAAATTGTGAGGAATGCTATAAATGAAAAGAATAGGTGCTATGGGACCATCTAACAGGAAGGCCTAACCTGGATAGGATGGGAGGAGTAAGAATGTGCAGGGAAGGGAAGGGTAGCAGGGCCTCTGGACAGAGAGACGAAAGCCACCAGTGTCTTTCTCACGAGGCTGGGAGCACGCCGAGGGCAGGGGTTGTTTTTGATTCATATCTGTGCGCATTATTTGCACAGTGCTTCAACAAATGTTATCTCACTGATTCTAAGGCAGTCTCTGAGAAAATCAGATTAGCTGTGCCCTGTAACTAAAGCGGGAAAGAATTCCTTGGGAGATGGCCCAACAGGCAAAAGAAGTAGTCATTCCAAGAGTCAGAACAGAGTCTGAGCCCATTATGTGTGGAACCTCAATCCCTTGAAAATCACCTGCCATATATACCTTCTCATGCCCTGTAGTGAGAGGCTGAGCCAGACTCTCTCTCTGTCCACTCATCCATTCCTTCCTGGCCAGTACCCTCATTCTCACTTTAGTCATTACCTTAACCCCATACATTTAAAAGGACCTACATGTGCCAAGGTAGGGATATCAAGACCCACATAAGCAGAGGCCCTGCCTCAAAGAGCTTTCCTTCTAGACCAGCAGATCTCAACCAGAGTGACTGTGCCCCCCATGGGACATTTGGCAACATCTAGAGACGGTTTTGGTTGTCATAATGGGGAGACGGGGGTTACTGGCATCTAGTGGGTAAAGACCAGGGATGCTGCTATTAATAAACATCCTACAATGATGCTTACAATAACCACCCCCACGACAAAAAATTATCCAGCCCCAAACATCAGTAGTGCCAAGGTAGAGAAACCTGGTATCTGATATTTAGAGCTATGTCTAGAAGGTGACTGCTAAGCAAGGGAAATGTCAGAGGCCAAGAGTCAGAGGCCTAGGAGGGTATTTAAGCATGTAAAAAAAGTCAGTAGTACTGAGGCTGACACACTTGCTCTAGAGAATTAGCAATGTAATCATATCACAGTGCAACAGGAGTATAGGATGCTGCCCAAATACAAAGGTAGGGTACTTAATCTAGAACTAGGGGTGGAAAGGTTTCCTTGGAATTGAAATCTAATCTGAGACCTGAAAAATAAATGAGTTAGAACAGGGATGTGAGGATGGAGGCAGAATAAAGTAGCTATTTCAGACAGAAGGTATAACCAATAGGCAAGGGGGACTGTGGAACAGAGGAAATATGTTTGTACAAAAGAAATGTGGGGAGAGGCTGCTGAAGGGCTTGAGAGGTAAACTAGGCCCAGACCGTAATGAGTTTTGTGTGATGAGTTAAGAAATGTGTACTTTATCTGTAGGGCAGTAAGAAGCCGCTAAAAGGATTTACACAGGAGTGATATGAACAAAACTTGTTTTAGGACAATCACTCTGGAGAATGAATTGCTAACGAACAAGGGACAAGGAGCCCGAGTAGGAGACGCCTGTGACCAGGTGACAGAGTTGTGGCTTGCCCTAATGGTGGCTCTGAGAGGGTGGAGGGAGGGCAACATTCAAGGGATGCGTGGGCAGTGAAACCGCCACACTGAAATGTGTACACACCACAGTTCTCTGCATGACGACACCAAAGCTCTACAAGTCCATCTGGGGCCCAACCTGACCAGAATCATGTGGCAGCCAAAGCAGAGCCTGAACTGACGTGAGGCTATTTAGGGTGCAGTTATCCTATTTAATGAAACTATTTCAAGGCAGAAGTATTAATGGTCAATTATGGGGTGCTGCCCCGACCTCACTGGGTAGCATATATATATATATATATGTATTTTTTTTTAAATTCAAAAATGTCTATTCCAAAATGCAGCTGGGGTCCAGGGTTTAAGGAAAGGGGTAGAGGATCTATACAAGGTGCTAAATAAACTCTTGTCAAACTACATTAAATTGGGCAAAATGGGTTACTGAATGATTATTTGTTCAAAATATTTATCTACATTACTATCCTCACTAACAACAGTATGAAAGTTCCAGATACCACATACATACATGCCACATGATTAACTTTAAGGAACTTCGCCTTAAACATCTAGAAATTTGGCAATACGATCCTAATAGACTTGCAGTAGTAGGATTTGGGGAAAGAACTAAAAAACAAAATTACTTCACAAAAGTTTACTTATTTACATCATAATTCCTCCTCCTGGCATTGTACAATTGGTAACAAGACCCAGATCTTCCTCTCAGTAGAATAATCCCAAGTAAAGTCAGTTGGGAGTTGAAAGAGATTTGAGGTCACCCTCCCAATCCCTGTCAGCACAGAAGGGAACACATCCGTGACTTGACTCCTTCTCGGCAGAGGAGATCCGATCCTTTCTGTACTTGTGTCAAGGACTGCAAATACTCGTAGTAAGCAGTGCTGCAAATAAAATGGTCACTAGTCACGGCTGTGGTGGCAAGGATGAAGGACCTAGGACTCACTCTTTCATTCATTCATTCACTCACTCATTCAGCTGAAAACTATCCATGCAGAGCTTTCTGTGTGCCAGGGACTATCTATTCTAGGTGCTGAAAATATAGTGATTAGCAAGACAAGCAAGGTGGCCCCTTGGAGGTTATGGATTTTACAGGGATACGTGGACATGAAGCATATAATTCCAATAAGCTGTAACAAATCATGACAGGAAAGCATAATGATGACAGTACACAGCAGAGGGACCCAATGTACTAGAGAAAGAATCTATTATATAAAGACATCCCTGACAAGGCGATATTTAACACCTTAACTGCCATGTGAGTTGTATTTAATTCACGCTGGTTTTGAACAGGTTTTGAGTACGGGGCCTGGTGAAGCACATGTAACTCACACGTCTCTTCACCTTGGGAGCTGCGAGAACTATTTTTCAAGTTGCATATAACTCTCGCACAGAAAATAATAAAAAATAACAAATTTTTCATTAAATTAGAAAGAACTGTTTTGTTTTCGAAGTTTTTACTCTATTTTCGTAACAAAATGCTGTGGCCTCAAGGAAAAAAATTTTTTTCTAGTGTGGCAATGTGTTAAACTAAGACAATGAAGATAATTAGAAATTATTGGTTCAAAGGGACCAGAAAGAGAAGAAACTGAACTGAAGCAAACTAGAGAATAGGAGAAAATAATGGGTGAAACCATCATTTCTAAGGTTGGAAGGCAAAACTCAGCAAAGCTCAGAGCCAGCCCAAGCACAGTGAAATGCAGCCTCTAGGGTGGGCAGGAAAGGAGCTATTACCCAGAAGAAACCCTATTTGAAATTGGACTACTCTGAAATTGGACTACTCTTTCTGATGTTCTGGAAGGTACTTGGCACCTAAAAATAGAACAAATGTGGGAATTGGGATTTAAAATACATACTTAAAATTTTATTTTTTGCTTATTTGAGCTAGGAGAAAATAATCCTTCCATGTAATAAAGAATACCTAAAATGCTTCCTCAAATGGATAAAATGAACAGTTGTCTAGTGAAACATTTAGAACACTTACAATGAGTTTGAATAAATTAGGTCATCAGCAATATGCTGCCAACTTTGTAAAGCACTATGGTCTGGCAGGGCATTTTTAAATAATAAATTTACCAGAAACATAATTGAGATATTCAGATGTCAAATGAGAATACTTTGGCAACATTAAAGTTTCCAACCACAAATATATCAGTATAAATCATACTCTATATTTTGAACCTAAGACAGTTTGAAAAGCAAATACTAGTACTCTACCCCAAAGATCCACAGGAACTTGTAATCCATAGCAACTGTTTTTACTGACAGTCTCTTGGTATCCCATGCCAGAGTAACAGACTTTTAAAAACTAGTGTTAACACATTTTAATTCTATATGTGTAATATTTTTTATTCTAAAAAAATTCAAGAGACCTACTAAATTAAAAGAGCTCACATTTAACTAATTTGGGGAAAAAACAAGGTTGACATAAGTAAGGGGAGGGCTATACCTCACAACTGCTACTTTCTTTGTGGACATGCTTTTTTTTTTAAATCAATCCCTTCCCCCAATTTTTGTTAGAGTCATCTACTGACCACTCAGACCTCTCCTAAATTCCTCAGTGACTTTGGGCCTGATACATAGTGTGTTTTTTGTTTTTGAGACAGTCTCACTCCATCTGTCACCCCGGGTAGAGCGCAGTGGTGTAGCTCACTGCAATCTCAAACTCCTGGGCTCGAGCCATCCTCCTACCTCAACCTCCTGAGTAGCTGGGTGCACCTCAATACCCAGTCAATTTTTCTATTTTTAGTAGAGACCGGGTCTTGCTCCTGCTCAGGCTGGTCTCGAACTGACTCATAGTTTTTGATGTCATCTTCAGCCCTGACTCTAGAGGAGTTGTAATTCTTTCTAATTATCCAGTGTCCCAGTAACTCAACTTTCTCAACAACAGGAAGCATCCCATTCTCTCCACTTCAACCTCCCACAATAAAAATTGCATCCTACACTCCCTCTAGATCCTGAATTCTGAAAGACCTACTGGGAATACATTGTATCCTCCTCCTTTATGCCTCCTGTATCTGTTTGCTAATCTCTTCATTCACCCGTTCATTCTCTCAGTTGTTCATTCATTCTACATTCAACTAATATTTATAAATGTCTGCTATTTGCCAAGTTCTGTTCTAGGCACAGGGAAAAAGCAGTATGAAAAAAATAAAGATATAATAACCCAGACAGAAATCTCTGCCCTCATGGAATATACCAAAAAGTAAATAAGTAAAACAGATACTGTCACATAGTGGCAAGTGCTAAAGAGAAAACTAGGGCAGGAAAGGGGGTTGTGGATGCTTGGCCATTTCGGTTAGGGTGGCCAGAGAAGCCCTGACATTTCTGTCCAAGGAGACATTTGAACAAAGACCCAAAGGAGGTGAGGAAGCAATCTCTAAAGGTATCTGGGGAAAACAGTCTTGGAGCCAGAGGCAACAGCAAGTGCAAAGGCCCTGGAGGCAAGAATATTCCTCATGGTTCTAGGAACACCAAGAAGGCCAGTGCCTAGAGCAGAAGCAGCGAACTTAGCAAGGGGCCGGATCCCAAAGGCCTTAGAGAGATGGGAACAAAAACATCAGACTTCTGCTGTAAAGTTAAGATCGGGCTGTAGGGGAGTGAGAGCAGAAGCAGGAAAACCTGGCTCTCACCTTCAAGACACTGCTTCCTCTGCAGCCCTTTCAAGCTGTGGTGATTTTTTCCTCATACTACTTACTGCGCTTGGAAGTGGGCCGGCTCACCATTTTTTCCAAATTATTCTCCCTGCCTCCTCCCCAAAACCCCTCAGCTTTGAATCTGCTATGGCTCACTACCCTCATGGAAGCTGCTCTCCCACAAGCCCTCACACTCCCTCAGGGCTCACCCATGATCATTCCCTAAACCAAGAACATGCCTTCATCATCCCAGTTTCACACACCCACCCTCTGATCACACCTCCTAGCTTTCCAGCAGCGCTCTCTCTCAAATTCTGGATCCAACCTTCCATTAACCCCACTGGAGTCCCCATGCACGACCCTACCACCCCATTACTTTCCCTCTCCCCTTGATATGGGCTCTCCCCTCTTCCACTTCATGGTCACCCACTGCTTCTCTGTACCTGCTGGGCAGAACCTGAATGCTGATTAGACCCCACTCTACCCCTACTCCACACCTGCCACTCAACAGGGAAAAACCAGTGGGGTGAAAGAATGCACATCAGTGCAGCAGTGCCCTTGAGGAGGGAAGGAGGATGGCACCCAGTACTGCACTGCCTCAGACGGGAGCTGAGGACGCCCACCAACAGTGGGAAAGGACAGCTGAGCACGTGCACACACATCTAGGCAGGTGGAAGGGTGGGGCAGTGGGGCTTGCAGATGTTCCCTCCTGACTGCATGTGTTCTCAGTGTATGGAAGCAAAGCCATCAAGCAAGCAGGAGATGAGCAGAGAGGTGTTAGAGAATTGACAAAAAGGAGGAAACAGGAGAGTGAAGAATGATGGATGTGCTACCTAAGGCGTTAGCACCTCCCTTTTCTAGGTAAATCAGCCCTCTTCCGTGCTCACTTGCCTCTGTATCCAGTTTAGAACCTGGTGGGGGTAGAGGGGATACAGCCACTTCAGCAATACCAATACCCAAAACCGGGTTTGCCCATCCAGATCCCTAAAGCTAAGGCACTGCTAAACAAATCCAGAAAACTGAACTGAGCCCCTCACAAATTCATGTTAATTAACTTCAACTGGATTCTCAATGTTTCTCAGTCTAAGTCCTTTATTCACCTCTGGTTAATGCCCACAGCAAGGAGGGATCTTCTACTTTCTTCAGGATGTTAGCACCCTTCATCACTCTGAGCAGATGAACTTGAGTTCTATTTTATTGAGAGAAAGACCACTGGATGTGAGTGAGCTTCTTAAAACTTCCTTTCTCTATGACTTGAAATCCTTGTATGTTTAACATCTACTTCTCTTTTCCTCCTGGCTCCCAAATGTTCTTTTCTTCTTTCTAGGGTCACCCCCACCTCCAATCTGCAGAATTTTATTCTGTTACCTACTTTTCTTGACTCTTGATTTCCTAAATTCCTAGGCTATGAGTAAAAAGGTGTTTGGGGTGAAAGAAACAAAATGAATAAGTTACAGAAGTAGGAAAAAACATGGAATGCTTATATGAACAATGATAAATTAGTATTGTTACATTGCAGGGTGTGTTGGAAAGTGATAGAAAATAACTTTATTTAGACAGACAGGGTGGGATAAGATTAGAGGATCTTAAAAACCACACAGAGAAGGCTGACGATTTCTAAGCAAGGAAATGCTCATGATGAAAGTATTGTTTAAGGGAGACGAGACTCAGCATGGGATGGGACGGGAAAGGAGGGATTCACACTGGGAACAGAGACAGGTTTGGGGTCTGGGGGCAGGGAATGATGGAGGCAAGAGGGTGAGGTAATCATCCTGGCAAATATAATGAGAGCCTGATCTGATACGGAACAGTGAGAACGAAAAAGACAGAGACATTTCCAAGAGAAATGGACAGAGCCTGGTGCGACAGACAGCATGCTGTGGATGAGTTTCCAGCCTAATTCTGGGCATGGTCGTGTGACTGCCACACAACGGAAGGCACAGCACTGCACTGGTAAAGTGCTTGGAATCGCAGCACTTTGAGGCTGGAAGGGGCTGGGACCTCTGAGATCATGGGATTCACCTCCCCCAATTTATAAATGAGGAAGCAGAGACCCAAACAAGTGAAGTGATTTGTCCAACACCACATAACTCGTTGCTGACGGAGCTGGGACTTGAACCCCATCTCCCTGACTGCCTCAGAGCTCTTTCACTATACTCAGCTGCCTCTTCTAGAACCCATTCTCGGTTTCTTATTTGCCCACCCAGGCCCTCAGGTGCCAAACTTTACCTGACAAAAATTACACCTTGGAGCCACCCACCCAGTTTGGGCCTGTGCACGGATCTGGTCCAGGCGGGCTTCAAAGCTGCTGGTCTGGCTCTGCCCTGGGACCTTCCTAAAGATAAACCTGCCTTGCCTATTAATGGTGAGCCCAGCTCAGACTTTGTGACTTCTTCAGATGCTGTTTTGAAGTTTCTAGTAAGTCCATATTTCAAGGCAGCAGAGTAAGTAAGACACAAGCCCTACTCGAAGGATCATTAGAATGATTTTGAGATTAACGAGCAAACCACATTGACCCTTACTTACTGTTTCCTTCTTCCCTTCCTATTCTGACTCAGTAACAGAATTTAGGATGCTGTTTGGCTCACTTGTGATGAAAATCTTGAGCCATGTGGATGATTCCCTGGCAAGAACCGGAATTGGTGTTTGGTATTCTTTATACTGTCAGTTCATACTGATAACACAAAGTAGTCTATAATTTCTAGCAGGGCCTCTAATTTTTTTTTTCCCAGACTACATTCATTGGTAAAACAAGAGTTTCTAGATAATTTCCTAGTGAATTTAGAGCTTTGAAAGTAGTTTACAGAAACGTAGCTTTCAGTGTTTTTATGGAAATGAAGCACAATTATTTACACTAAATAAAAACGGATAACTTGGTGGTCTCATTTCCTCCATTAGTGTCAACAAGGTTTTTAACAAGGTACCAGTGACTTCGGCAGCCCAACCATATTAAAACAGGTATTTGGAGTGGACTGTCCTGAATGATTTGAACTTATTAACAGCTGCCTGAATCAACGCAACAGATAAAGCTGAATAATTTTATAACAGAAGTGTCAGCATTATTTCTTTTCTCCTCTTGTCAATCCAAAGAGTTGAAACAAAAAAAATTCTGTAAAGAAAGAAAAAAAACTATAAAATATGCCAAATCCTTCCTTGGGAAAATATTGACAACTCTGTGTTTTCAAGGACAAGTTTCCAAAGTACAAACTTTCAATAGTACCCGCAGTGATGAATATTGCAATTAAAATGTATACGATTCAGGGATCAAACCTGACCCTCTGGTTTATGTTTTCTTCTTACTTTTATTTCCTCATACTATTCATTTTGAAATTTAATTTTTTTTTTTTTTTACCACAGGCTTTGAGCATCTCAGAAACTTACTGAGTACATCTGTTTGCTTAGCAGCTTCAAAATATTCTCTTTTGTGACTAAGTGGCAGGTGCTGTTCAGTTTATTTTCATACACGTAAACTAAGCCCTTGAACTCAGAGTGAGGAAAAGCATTCAGCTTAAAGTTTAGAAAGGAAGGAACTACACAACAGCTTCCTTTGGAACAGACTGCTTTTTCAGCTTCCTGTATAAAAATAATATTGTATTTTTATAGGAATTGCTAAGAAACAATGAAGGAATTATATTTAAGCCTTAAGAAAGTTAAACTTCAAATCCTTTAAAGAACAAATAATTTTTTCTAATCATTTTGATATTTAAATCAAGCCAAGAATAGAAAAAGAGACAAAACAGCAATGTGGTACAAAGTTTAAAATGGATCGTACAATTTTCAGATACTATAGAGGGGTTCGTATTTTCTTCCAGTAAATGAGACATTAACACTTTTGGCCTTAAAACTCCCAAATACCAAGCTACTGTATTTGGCAGGAGAGATGAGGAGGGAAAGGTTTTTTTTGCTGGTGAAGGTGCTGCTATTGTTGTCACTGATTAAAACATACAAACACACATAAGCACACCAAGTTCACATTAAACACAGCTTTTCACACTCTAATAATACTGAATATTTTTCAGAAATAATTGACTATCTTTAAAAATAAAAATAAAAGGCATCTAGAATCTCTAATCCGAGGGGAGAGAGAAGTAACTTCATTGGGATACAAGACTTGAATGTTATCCCCTAAACTTCTACAAAGTGGCCAAGTCCCCCCAAGCAGTCTGCTTCCATGGCCACCCCTTACATACAGATTTTAAGAACTAACATGTACAAAGCCAGGAAGATGATCGTGTTGTCCATGGGCTCTAAATTCTCTCCCTGTGTAACTCAGTATGTTACTATTATGCATTTAGAAATTTTCTACCAAGGGTTGTTAAATGAACTCAAGCTTATAGCAAAATTCAATCTCATGTTCTCACATTCTTTCCTGAATGCTCAAAGTTCATCTTATTCCAATATTCAAGATTCCCATGAGGTAGAGAGAACTCTACACACTTTTTTGTTTAGGAAACAGCAATGTAGACATGCAAAACTATAAATAATTCAGTTTCCTGGATGTTTTTTCACCCACCCCAATCCTACTCCCTCACAGCATCTAGCATCGGGCCCGGCAGTTCTTTCGAATTCAGGGCTCTGAGAAGTAGGTGACTCTGGTCTGAAGACTGAAGCCAGGTAGAAAGTAGCTCAGCTCACTCTAAGTGCCAAGCCTGGAAGAACCACAGTCTACTTCTGTGGCCTGGACCCCCTGAAGTAAAGGTCCCTGGTGGAGAAGTGGTGTTAGGAATACAAGGCCAGGGTGGCCAATATCTGGAACGAAAACTCAGGGCCTCCTGTCCTTACCTGGGGTCAGACACTTGGAGAAGATGATAAAGCTGTGTTAGAGCAAAGCGTATCTTCCAGAGATCACAACCCTTACCGTGTCCTTTCCCCTCACCTCGCACTGGGTATGCTGACCCTTCTGCATCCCTCTCTCCAGCAACTGCCGCCCGATGTGTGTTACACTGATCTGCTTATATTTCCACCTGCCCCTAGGAGTCTAAGCTCACTGACGTAGAGAAGGTCATCTTTTCACCTGTGCATCTATCCCCAGTTTCTAGCACACACAAGGGCTGGCCCAAGGCAGTCATTCAGAATTGGTTCTTAAACTGTTTGTTGGAGAGTGCTGGAGACCATAATGAAGTTGTGTGTTCATCCCTCCTTCCCTAACTGTGCTCAGCTCCTATTCTGTGTCTAGCGCTCCCAGCCTGATGTCTGGTCAAAAGATACTGTCAGGAAAGGGTATGATAAACCCCGTCATGCTAAAATGAAAATGACAGGTGCGTGGTTGGCTGACCTCTCTTGGTGGCTCTGCAAAACGATGGGATTTCAATGACTGAGATGTGAATGGGAGAGAGAGTCCAGGCAGCAGCCCCAGAAGCACTCCACAGGGGCAACTGCTTCTGTCTGTGGCCGGCAGGTCCACCACACAGAAAATCTTTCTTCTATTTAATTTTTTTTTGTCTGAGTCCTCAGGTCCTTTGGTTCTGTCTAATTGCTATCTCTGGCTCTGTTCTCTCTCTGTTGACCTAAGCCTAGACCCCCTTGAAAACAGTAATTGGGCCATGCAAGGAACTATACTACTTTAGTCAATGTGCTGAACACCTGTACGCACAGCTGTATGGTATAGTTTGGCATACAATTTACTCTATTTCACATTTGTCCATTTTCATTCTCAACTAAGTTGGAAGCTGCCTAAGGACAGGAGCTAGGTATACTTCTCCATACTGAGTCCCAGCCCAATGCCAAACACATAATAGGCATTCATTCAACAGGGAACCCCAACCAAGATTTGCAATCCAATAGGCATGGGAAATGTTTTAAAAACACAGTACCCTCACTCTTGCAAAAGCATTCAAAATTACCAGAAAGCTAGAATGAACAATATTGTTGCTGATAAAAAGCAAATCATGTTTACTCAGAACTTACTAAACGTCAAACTTTGAGCTACGCCCTTTATAGATGGTCTCTCACTCAAAACCCATAGCAACCCATGAGGTATGGAGAGGCTAAATAACTCACTAGCAGTTACACAGTCAAGTGGGGCAGCCTGCAGGCTGATTCCAGAGTATATATTCAATCAGCCCATGAATTCAAAATTTTAAGATCCCCCAAATATTTCCCAACAGTATGGCTAAGAAAAGTACAGTGATTTAAAATAATTGATTTAAAGTAACTCCTCACCTCTCAGCCCTTAGCCATGCAGTTTCCTTTATGGGAACACCACCTTTGTCCCACCTCCCTGTTTATGCGGCAAACACTCCCACTGCACCTGGCACTCACTGCCATTCTATCAACTGTCCTGCTCTAGTCCACGTGTCTGTTTATTATTTCCCCAGGAGAATCTGAGCTCCTCAAGGTTGAGAATCCTGCCTTTCACCTGCTACCCAGGTCTCTAGCATAGTACCTACCACATAATAAGTGCACAGTAAACAGTGGTTCTTGAAATAGTTGTTAGAGTAGCATTAAGATTCTGTAGTTTGCAACGTCGATCTTTCAGAGCAGATCTACATACTTTTCAATAACTTAAATTTGTTTCCATAGCAACTAGGCAAAGTGCTCCTTATAATCCTGGGAAAGGCAAGCTCTACCTTAAGGTTCAACCCACTGAAATACTTCACGATCATTTGCTTTTGTTCTTAGTATGAAGAGACAGAATGACAGCATTTAACTTTCTCTAACTACCTCTCTGAGAACATTCTAACTTTAATAATAACAGTAAAACTCATTTTTTCAAACATAACTAAACTAGAATTTCCATTAACAAAAGGACAATGTCTTATTACTTCAGAAATCTACAATATCCAGAAGAGAACGATACATCAGGCCATTATATGTATTTCAGACCCTGACAGATCAAAAGATATAAATTGTGACATTTTATTTTTAAAGTAAACATCACTCCTTTCTGGCAACTGACCTTTTATAAAAGATGTCATCGACAATTCTATAAGACAGAGATAAAAGGAGAGACTTTTCTGGGCTAATCTGCACTTGATCTTAGCCAAAAGGCCAGGAAGCGATCTGGGCTAATCTAAAATCTAAAATGTGGCATAAATTAAGCAAGAGGGGTGGCAGGAGAACTTCCCAAGGCCTCCACCAACTCAGTAATTTTTCACTCAAAGGAAAGGAATAATGGGTTCAATTTTTCATTCTTAATTACGCTGCTCACTCTCTGAGAGTTTACTGACTTCCATGACATCAAATCTCTGGGCATTTACTTTTTTTTTTTAAATACATGGCCTCTTTCCTTCCATCCATTCCTTCCACCCCTAATTACCAGACCAGTAAAAGGCACTGATGGCATTCTGACAGCCCTAAGTTCTTAAAGGATAACAAGGCAGAAATGTAAACATTCTTTAGTTTGAGTACACATTAACTACACTCAGCTACAATTTCTCCAGCATGGCAGGCCAACAAAATATAGATGTGATCAAACAACCTAGTTGGGAGGACTATCCAATGAATGGGATAGCTATCAAGTCAAAATGGACAGTGGTAACTAAGTTCCCAGGTTAATTAAATCCTAAAGGTCTCATAAAATTTACTAAGGCTCTCAAAGCTTACATTTCAAAAACCTTTCTCAAAATTTACTACTGGAAAGAACTGCACATAAACAAAAATAATTCCCATTTTTTTGGTTTAGATTCTTTACGACAAATGGGATGCTTTTCCATTTGTAAGGTGAAAGCCCAACAATGCGGATAATGAAGTCTTCAAATAGCACTGAGACCTACTTAGATATGTTTGAAAGCTAACTTCTTGCTAAGATGAGTAGACTAATAGGACTTTATGATGTCCTCCTGCCTAAGTGCAAAATACATAGACATTTATCTACTGCATGAGCTTTGCTTATCAAGTTTATTTACTCAACAGCACTTTCATTGCTTTGGAGAAGCATCTGATGAACGTGATTCAGGAATAAATGAGACTGACTATTGTCATGCTGTTCCCTGATGTCTCTATTAGAAACTCTAAGAAACGGTGAAAAGGAAAAGAATGAGAAAATATGCTTGTCTCAGACAGTCAAACAATGTAGGCCTTTATGGGTCCCTCCTATCTGAATAAATATGCAGCATTCAGTCGTTCTGGCCAGATTTCAGCTCAGGGCCTCATACCTAAACACACTGTCTACGCTACATCAAAATCCATTTGTAATATATCTTCTGTAAGTGTTTTTTCACTTTGGTTCAAAAGCACTCTTTGAAAAGAAACTGTCATCTATCAACTAGGTAGATTATACTTTAATATATATGTCACTTCATCATGAGACTTCATTATTTTTTCCTCAATACTAAATCATGGTTTCTGTCTCTCGGTAGCCAGAAACCAGGCAGTTTCTCTTTTGGGGGAAGTTAAGCATTCACTTAATTGAGTACAGCAGAGCCTAAATTCTTAATACATAAAGATAAGGGAACCAAAGGCCAGTTGCCGCTTTAAAATTTCTATTTCAATTTCAGCATCTAACTTACTGCAGCTTGGCTGAACTGACTTTGTGAAGGCATTAAAAGTGGACTGTATTTGTTGCCAATTCGCCAATGTGTGTAAAGCAGAGTACACATAACTGCAAGATTCTGTTTCTCCTGATTTCAGCAGCAGGAATGGGAATCCATGGGTATATCCCAGGATTCCACAAAGTCCCTGGATCTAATCAACACCAAGTAAAGGCACAAAGGATATCAATGGCATTAAGGAATTCCCTGAACTGATTCACTGATTCATATAGCTCAGATTTTTTTCTTTGGGGGGTGGGGGGAGCATCGGACAAAAAAACTGAAAGAGGCTGGAATACGGAGGGAAAAAACCTGTGTTAGGATAAATTGTATATTCCTATCATTCTCTGGATTCAACCCATTGAATTCAAGTCTTCCTATTCAATGCAATTTCCCCCAGCATCTTTAATCAGGAGTTCTGTTGGGTGCTGGGATATGGTGAGCAAGACCTATTCCCTGACTTTAACGTTTGTTAGGAAGACAGATAAGGAAACAGACAATGACAACACAGTGTGGTAAAGAATATTAGACTGGAGCAAAGTGTTGGAGCAAGGGGGTGTGCAGAAGGAGGGCATTTAACACAACTGGGCGAGGATCAGTGAAGGGATCCCAGAGGACATAAGTGCTGGAGCTAAGACTTAAAGAGTAAGACAGGTACAGGACAGAAGGCTGGGGAGGGAGGAGTGGACACTCCAGGCAGAGGGGGCTGATATGCAAATGACCTCTCTGCTCTGAGACTTTGTACCACTCAACACTCTCCACCTCACTACTCTCCTTTAACTTTAAAGCAAAAGCAACAGAAAGCCCCCAAAGAAAGGCAATTGCACATTCCAAAGTACCTACCAAGAGAGGAAAAAGCAAACACACACATACTGTGCAATTATTAGGTAAACATCAAGACATGTAATGTGAGAGATGACGTTTGTATTAGGAAATACTATATTGTTTGCTGGACACATCATAAGAAAGTTTGAGAACAAAACTGAAGAGACGATCTTTAACACTGAAGAGCCAACAGTTTTTAAAGCAATTATAATGCACGGAAATTCAGCTGCATTTGTTTAATTAGAAAAAAACAATCGTCATTCTAAAAGTAGATGTAGTGGGTGAGTTGGGTTCACTTTAGAAAACACAAAAACTCTAAAGTAGCTTCTTATCTGCATATGACCCTTAATTATTTCCTTGAGTCTTTGAGAAGGGGAGAATAGTTCTATACCCAAAATAGTATCAATCATTGCTGAGTGATAACACATTTTTCATTTAACCCACAACCAAAAGAAAGGAGCGATTATCATCTCTACAGATAAAAGAGGTGAGGCTAAACCCATAGTTAAGTCAGGATTAAAACCCAAGTTTCCTAAGCCAAGAGTCTGGGTTCTGGTCCTGGCACTATCACAAACTAATTGTTAATTCCCCGTTGCTCTTTTCTCCTCTACAAAATTAAGGGACTGAAAATTTTTAAATTTTGATTAAAAGCTCAGGTTGCTTTTTCTTTTAAAGAGAAGCAAGAATAATACACACAAACACTTTGCCCGTATGGCTATTTGAAAATAACTCCTCATTTTTTTCCTTTTGTTTCTTCCCTACAGTTGACCACCGGCCACATTAGTGCCTCTCAGCAAACAGCTGTTATGTATTTTTTAAAATCCCTATATAGTACCTTGATTCAGATTGGAGAGGAACTCAAACTTCCAATATAGACACTGAGATGATGCTGGTTTCACACCATTTACAAAATAATCAGAGAACTAAGCCTTTTTAATGATAAAAAAATTTTTTAACTTAGAACTTGTATTAAAGAATAGTTTGTTACTAAATGAGACTGTTTTCAGTGAGATACTGATGCGAATCGTTATAATAATCTCCCCACACTTCGCCCCCAGGTTTTCCTCCTATTCAAGATAACCTTGGTAGCAACACCTGCCAATACTGTTACAGCTGTAGTTTCCATGACCACTGCAAACAGTCTTAACAGAAATAAAAGGTAGATTTGTCCATTAAACCCAAGGGGAAAATAGCTCTGTGCAGAATTACTCCTGGCATACTCTAACTCATTTTTCACAATACAGCAACCACTATAAAATAAACTTTAAGAGCTAATAATTTGGCTTTGCTCTAATAGATTTAACCATAGATTTCAGCAAAATAAGGCACCTCAGACATCATCTTCTCCAAGGAGGCCTCTTATCCCACTCCTCACAAGCTAAGCACCATTCTGTACACGTCCCTGCCACCCTCACTTGCCTCGACCACAGTATTTATTACATTGCAAGAAAAAGGGTATAGGCTATGCACCTTAACTGCTTGCCTTAACTTCTCTGAGCCGCAATATGCTCATATGGGAGGAAACAGTTTCAATCGAGACCTTAAAAGAACCATACTTCACCCTTAAAATTAGAAAAGTTGAGCAAAAGAAACAAAAATTAAAATTATACACACACAGAGTAAGCAAAAAAAACCACAACAAAACAACAAAGTAATGAAGGGCAGAAAAATCAATGAAACAGAACACAGAGAAAAATCAAGAACTCCAAAAGCTGATTCTTTGAGAAGGTAAATAAAATTGATAAACCTCCAGTTAGACTGATCAGGAAAAAAGAGAGAAGACACAAATTACCAATATCAGGAATGAGAGATGCAGTGTCACCATAGATTCTACAAATATAAAATGCGTAACAGGGGAATATTATAAAAAACTTTATGCCAGTAAATTCAATAACTTAGATGGAATGGACAAATTCCTTGAAAGATACTATTAAACTCATTCCAGAAAGAATAGATAACCTGAATAGCCATAGATCTAATTTAAAAACTGAATTTGTAGTTTAAAATCTTCCCTTAAACGAAACTCTGGATCCAGATGGCTTCACTGGGGAACTCCAAATAACATTTAAGGGAAAAAATACCAATTCTACCCAAATTCTTTCAGAAAATTGAACAGGAGGAAAAACTTCCCAGCTTATTCTATGAGGCCAGCATTAACCTGATACCAAAACCAGACAAAGGCTTACAATATACAATATACAATATAAATGTTCAGATTGGTTTTATTTGTAACAGACAAAAACTGGAAACACCCAAATGGCTATCGGCAGTGATCGGATATACAAACTGTGGTATATCTATACAATGGAATACTTCTCAGCACTAACAAGGAAGAAACCATTGATGCACTCAACAACATGGATAAATCTCACAATTAAGCTGAGTAAAAGAAGCAAAACAAGAAAAGTACATATATGATATGATTTCACTTATATAAAACCTAGAACAGGCAAATGCATCTATAGTGACAGAAAGCAGATCAGTGGTTGCCTGGAGACAGAAGCAGAGGAGCATGAGGATCACAGAGTGGTACAAAAGAAATTTTGGAGGGTGATGGATATAGTCATTATCCTTATTGTGGTGATGCTTTCATGGGTATATACATGTGTCAGAACTGATTAAATTGTACACTTTAAACGTGCAGTTTATTCCCTATCAATTATACCTCAATGAAGCTTTTTTTTAAAGCTGCCTAAATTTTATAATATTGAATTGTCCCTTTTTCATAAGCCTACTGAAAATCTTTCACAGCAAAGCAATTGCTGTAACTGCTTCAAATACACCTTTTCCTCTGACCTTTACTCTATATAAACACAACTGTAAAAGTAAATTACTATTGGATGGAAAAGTGAACAAACTGGTCTCCCTAGATTGCACAATAAGCAGACGTTTATTGGCTTCAAATGAAGCCTGAATGTTTAGCTAAACTACCAGAACTGAATGCTTGGTCACTTCATATTGAAAATATTATAACCGCAAGACACCCTAAAGCAATTCATTAATTCAAATAAACATTTATTGCATATGTACTCTATGTCTGGCATTGTTGTAAGTGTTGGATTTCATACAAAATGGTCAGTACCAAATTACAATGGTCTTCTGCATCTTCTCTTGGAATAATTTGTAAGCTATTAGTCATTGCATTTACATAACACAACTAAAGAATATCAATAGAAATAGGCTGTGGACAGACTAAAATGGTGATTATTCTAACACAAAGTTAAAAAATACATGCGAATGATGACTAAAGAACTGTACCCCAATAGCTTAGGATTTCAGAATGAGAGGTATTTCTTGAGGCCTAAGTGAATTTAGGACAGATACAAAGAGAAATACCTCCACACACAGCAAGAAGAATGGAGCCTGTTAGCTCCAAGAGGTCCTTCTGGCTTGGAAATATAAAAGGATACAGACAGACCCAAAATGATTTTAAAAAATAACTAGGAATTTTTAAGTAAACTGTCTAAAGACTGGTATCAAAGACAACATTCTGTACAATAGCATATTCTTTACTGCCAATTTTAGAGACCACATAGTGGCAGGACTGGGTGTATCTAACAATTTACCTTCCATGCACTGGCTTTCAGGCAGCCTTTGTTACCATAATCTTGCAGACAGGCAAGGTCTCTTTGGTAAGATGACAAGACTATTTTAGACCTATGGGGTAGCCTAACCAGTAGTGTCATTATTACTCCTGACCATGTTTAAAGTAGCTTTAAATACTTAAAATAATTTTGATTTTAAATGGTAGCAGTGTTTATCATATAAGCCAATAAATTAGCTTTAGTATAAATTTATAACAAATAGCATACATAAATGAGTCATTTACCCTTCGTTCCTCCAAAAAAGATTCTACATTTCACTAATGACAGCATGGAACAGTGGCTTCTGAATTATGCTCCTGGAGTCGTGGTGGAGCACCAGGCCAGCTTTCCACTGCCCCCTGACCAAAACCCCTATTTTACCTGTTCATATATTGGGGTTTCATGGATACATATCCATAAAAGAAGTTTACAAACCACACAATTTCCACTCTTTTAGAATTTCTGTATGCTAGTTTGCCACCTCTGAGATACAGAGTAAAATTTAAATTCAGACTGTAAAAAAAAAAAAACAGAAGAACTAGTTGAACAGCTTCTGCATTCGCTTTGTCCATTAAGAAAGACTATTCAGTAGAGAACATAAACAAGATCTTGCAGCTACTTAAAACTACAGAAACTACAGTCAAAGCACATGAGAAACGTCTAGTCTATTTAAACACAGATTATATACATATTACTTAGAATCACTTATTGGATTCTTTATATCTGCTAGACAACACATCAGCCTAAATTCTACACACATTTAAACACAAGTGTGTTTCCATTGTCTTATACTTTCCACGTTCTGACAAATTCGTCCCTAAATTAGACTAAATCTAGAGAGAAACATTTAGATTCACCCTCACCCTCATTACTTAATGCTCCTTTTTAAATCATATTTATCAGCCACTGAAAAATCCAAAACTTAAATAAGTGGAAACGCTGCATATGTGGAAGCAATCATGTCATTTTAAGCAGTGCAATCAATAGGAGTGACCTGACAAGCCCAGAGGCAAACTGTACGAGGGGTTCAGGCCTGCGCATCAAGGCCATGTGATCACCACCATCTGCAGGAGCTGCTTATTCCCTCCCTGACATCTAGGCTGTGAACTTTCTTATTTTCAGTGACACTACCTTTGAAGAATTAATTAGTAAAGAACAAAGCTGATTACCTCTTAAAGAATAAAACCATTTCAGAAAACAGAATAAGCTATATCAGATACATTTTAATTATTTTTTTCCAGGAGCTGATAAGGACTGCCTCCAGAAATCAACATTCTTTCATTTCAGCTCTGTAACTGATTTTAAAAGTGACATAATTTGCAGGAGTCTGGGATCCCTGCACAGAAATTTTCCGTGTAATCACTTAACTAACCTATGCAGGACTCAACTCCATGATTTGATCTCATCGTTAAATCCAAAATGTATTCTCTCTCCCAGTCTTGGAGTAGTTTTGGTAAAATTAAGAATACATAAAGTCTTAGTCCATTAGATATTTGTCCAAACTCTATCTGAAAGGATAACATTAATCTACAATTCAAATAAAAATGAACTGACTTTTTAAAATTAATCTTTTGTATCTATATATCCCTTATAGTAATTTAAAAAGCTGAGATGCTATACTCAATTTGACTTCCTAGAGAGAAATGCTCTATTAAATTACAGCTTGTTAAATTACAATGGTCCCTGACCTTTTAGGCACCAACGACCAGATTCATGGAAGACAAGTTTTCCACGGACCAGGGGCAGGGGGGTGGGTAGCTGGTGGCCAGGACCCTAACAACCCATGGACCAGTACTGGTCCACAGCCTGGCATTTGGGGACCATAGTGCTAAAAGATTTGGAGCCAAATTTAATGAAAGTTCTTTGATGAAATATTAAATAAATAAATAAAAGGCTCACATCTCTACTGTGGGGAAAAAAGGAATCTAGGCAATAAACAAAAAACTATTAATAAAAATATATGCAGTTTACTATAATATCTTGTCATATGGCAGGGTGGCAGGACAAGAGTGTTGAATCTACAAAAGTAACACAATTATATTTATGCCTTAAAATTTAGAAAGCAAACAAGGCACCTTTCCCAAGTGTGAACATAATATTACTCTTTATATAAACACAAGTATATTTTTCTAGTGTTTAAATTTTAAAAATTACAGTATATCCAAACTACCAACGGTTTGGTTTTCCTGAATACAGAGGGAAGCCAGAGTTGGAAGCACACTCACCTCAAAATTAAAGGGTGAAAAAACCAAAGTCAAATTCCATTTCTAGACCAGTGTTCCAAAGCTTATTAAGAAACTGGAATCAGGAGTCAGATTTCAAGATGCCAAGATTTGAAATCTGCAATTCATTTTATTTTTATGTAAAAGATGAAACTAAGTTAACATCTGCTATTCAGAATACAAAATTTAAGTCTTCATGTGAACTGAATTCTTACTTTTAAGGTGAAGTTCCAGTCCTTTCCATTCACAAATAGGACTTGATTTATTAAGTTTCCTGCTTTGTATCTCCAGAGTTGATCAAAGCACATTTTCTTAGTACAATCTGTATTGTTCCAAGTGTTTTTATAAACATCTCTTTTGAGAGTTTACAGGAGTGATCCGAAATCATATCCAAGGTTTCGTCCTATGAGTCAGTTATTCTTAAAAGGAAATAGAATCTCTCCGTCTTTATCACCTTTATTTCCCTATCTATCCCAAGTCTAATTCTAATCTGTCACAAATTAAAAAAAAAAAATCACTGGCAGGATTGTCAGCAAATAATTACTGGTATTAAATACTAGACAGGGCAAAAAAAAAAGAAAGAAAAAGCGTAAGTTCATTACCTGGACATGAAAATTACAGGACTACACAATATCTGAACTTTTATAACTCTCAAGGTTTGTTAACCATTTATCCTTACACTGGTAACTCCTAAATCTATATTTTCTATACTCGTCTGAGGCCCAAACAACCCATCTAACTACTGCTGCATGTGGCCACCTGCATTCATTCATTCATTCATTCATACATACATACTGACTGAATACCTAATATGTGCCACGTACACTCTGCGTAGGCTCTGGAGAGTCACAGCAAAGAAAACAGTCCCTATCCACTTAGGGCTTCTAGTAGTGAAGGACGCCAAGTCTATCAAATAATCACAAAAATATGTAACATACAAATTGAGTAGTCCCATGTCCCCAACTAAGCTGATCTAAAGCTGAATTCAGTTTATTCGCTGCATGCAGCCTGGTCACCCCTGAACCCTGTTCTCTGACAGAAACAGTGCTGTCACGGGTTACCAAAGCCACAAATGTGAGAGGCATTCCTGACCTTTCCCTTCTTCCTCAGATTATCTCAATCTCTGGGTCCAGCAGGTATTCACAGAGCAGACGTGCACAGATGGCTCTGCCAGAACAACCCTTCCCCACTTCTGGAAACTCTCAGTGTGATGGTGGTGGAGAGCTTCCAACAAAGACCCCAGAGCAGGCCAAGAGTGCTCCTGGGGCTGGGCGTGGTGGCTCACATTTGTAATCTCAGCACTTGAGGCGGCCAAGGCAGGTGGGATGGCTTGAGGCCAGGAGTTTGTGACCAGACTGGGCAACACAGAGTGATGGCATGTGTCTGTAGTACCAGCTACCCAGGAGGCTGAGGTGGGGGGATTGCTTGAGCCCAGTAGTTTGAGGCTGCAGTGAGCTATGATTGCACCACTGCACTAAAGCCTGAGCAATAGAGGGAGGGAGGGAGGGAGGGAAGGGAGGGAGGGAGGGAGGGAGGGAAGGAAGGAAGGAAGGAAGGAAGGAAGGCAGGCCCTGGAATTTTAAAAACCAAAGCTGGGAGTGAGAAGCTTTCCTTCCTCTTGACTGGAGAGAGTGAGGATGACCTGTGCCCCATGATAATGAGTACCACTTCTAATCCCTGAGGTTCCTAAAGTTGTCCTGGTTACTGCAATTCATTCCTTTTGCAACCTTCTCCAGGAATCTTCCAATGAATCCCCCTTTTAACTTAAGACAGTTTGGGTGAGGTTTCTGTTAACTGCAGCCAGGAGTCCTGACCAGTAACCCCTCAACATTTCCACCCTGACTTTTCCATTCTACCACGAGTACCCTAGTTCGGGCCCTCAGCAACTCTCACCTGGATTAACGCAACAGCCCAATGGGTCACCCATCTCCAGTGCTGCCCCTCACGTCCAGTGTCCCCAGTGTAGTAACCAGAGTGACCACCTCAACCCCCCTGCTGGACTCTTCAGTGGCTCCCCATCACAGAGGACAAAATCGAAATCTCTTAACAAGACACTTCCAACTTTCTATAATCAATTCTGCTCTCCAGCCAAGTAACGGTTACTCCTTGCCTCACATTTTCTTATGTCCTGACTATACAGGGTTTGGGCTTAAACACACTCACACACCACGCTGAACTGATTGGTAAGCAGGACGTTTTTCTTTCTGAAAGCTTTGAAGACCTGAAGAAGTTAAAGAAAAGTGGTTTTCTTTAGGCTCGCCTCTAGGCATCAAAGTCATCACACCTGTGTCTACATTTTAGTGCAGCAACCCTAAACATGGCTGCGGTGAGATGTCTGGTGACAGCGTACATGGCACACACACCAACAAGTAACTGGAAGAGAGAATCGCAGACCGTAACAAAAGGTTCTGATCACCCACCCATCTTTGTAGACTGAGCACCAGCGGAAACCCTTCCATGAGGCATTCTCACCCAGAGAGAGGAGCGTGCCCCTCCACCCTTCTGTGTACTTCCACTATCCCCTACGGAAGCTTCTAGCTCTTGCTCCTTAAGGATAGGACCACATTCCTCTTACCTCTGGATCTCCAAGCCCTGCCAAATGATTAGTACATATTAGACACTTGTAAATGTTCACAGAGTGATGCATGCATTCTAAGGTAGGCAGAACACTGAGAGACATCTTTCTAAGAAAAAAAAAGTACACTGAGTGTTAGGTTAGGAAACTTAGTCTTCTCACATTGAATTAGGTGAGCATATTCGAAGACTCAAAAGATGTTAATACCACTAACCCACTGTATAGTTAACCAAGTGACCATTTAATTTTGTGCATAATTTTAAAATAGGAGATGTCCAGAAATAAGGTATGATTTTTTAACTTTTAGAAAATTTCAAACGGAAAGAAAACTGCACAAGCAACCAAAACAAACTGGTAAATTAGACTCCATCAAAATTAAAAACTATTTGCTTCAAAGAACATCAAGAAAATGAAGACAATCCAAAGAATGGGGAAAACATTTTATAATTTATATGTATCATGTCAATATATGATAGAGATAGGTGTATGTGTGTATATATCCAGAATATATAAAGAACTATTAAAACTCTACAGTAAAAAGACAACCCAATTTTTAAAAATGGGCAAAGAAGTTGAACAGGTATCTCTTTAAAGTAGATATGCAATGGCCAACAAGCACATGAAAAGATGTTCAATATCATTAGTCATCAGGGAAATGCAAATCAAAATGAGATACCTTTTCACGCCCATTAGGATGGCTACTATGAAAAAGTGTTGGCAAAGATGGAGAGAAAACTGGAACCTTCAAACGTTGCTAATGGGAATGTAAAAGGTGCAGCCACTTTGGAAAACAGTCTGGCAGTTCCTCAAAAAGTTAAACACAAAGTTAACGTATAACCTAGCAATTTCACTTCTAGGTATATACTCAAAAGAAATGAAAACATACATCCACTCAAAAACTTATACACAAGTGTTCACAGCAGCAGCATGATTCATAATAGCCAAAAAGTGGAAACCACCCAAATGACCATGATGAATAAACAAAATACAGTATATCCATACCATAGACTAGCATTCCACAACAAAAAGGAATGAAGTTTTGATACACGCTACAACACAGATGAACCTCAAACCCACGCTAAGTAAAAGAAGCCAGACACAAAGGGTCACATATTGTATGATCCTACTTGTACAGTATGTCCAGAATAGGTAAAGCCACAGAGAGAGAAAGTAGATTAGTGGCTGCCAGAGCCAAGAGAGAGGGAAGAAGGGAAAGTGACTGCCAATGGGTACGGGGTTTCTTTTAGGTGTAATGAAAGTGTTCTGGAATTAGACAGTAGTGATCAGTGTGCAACTCTGTGAGTATACCAAAAATCACTGAACTGGATACTTTAAAACGGTTAAACTTTAGGGTATGTGAAATTATATCTTAATAAAGCTGTCATTTTTCAAAATGGCTGCACAGAGTCATATAACAGCACCTCTGGTGCAGGGCCCGGCTGAATCACCCTGCCTGCTACAGGATAATCTGTGGTAAAAACACACAATCTGTTCAAACAAGGAAATAATTTATTTTCCTACCAATAAATCCCTATAGCAGCCAACCATAAAACCAAATCCATAATAAAAAGAGGACAGAACAAAAGAGCATGCAATTCACAATTAGCTGGCAGGTACGGAATGGAATTAACCAAAGACTGTACAAAGAAAAATGTTTATCAGAACTGCTCATTTCCCTTTGATTACACTGATTTAAACAAGTCAAAGTCCTTTTAACTTGTGAAAAAATGTGCCAGCTTCGTTATTAGCACAGAGCAAGGAAAAACAAGCATTCTCTCCTCTAACAAAATTAACATCATGCAGAAGGTCTGTTTGTACTTGGCAGCCATGAACCTTTCATCTTAGAGCTCTGCTAAATTAAACAAGCCTATGCCGTATTGAACACGGTGAGCCAGACACCCTGGCAGACTCCTAGACTTCATCAGTTGATGTTGAAGAACACTGGAAATAAAGAGGATGGTGAGAATGGTGGTGGTGCTGGTGATAAAGTAGCTTTATCTTCATTCTGTGCAACATTTCGACATCTGCAACAATGGAAATGTGCTAACAACACCTTTCTCTGTCAAAGACAGCATAGATTTTGGAGCCAGAGAGATCTGGATTCAAGGCACAGGTTTTTTAGGGGCTTTATTTGTTGTTACTGGTTTTTAATCTACTAGCTGCACGCCCAAGGAAAAAGTTCACAATCTCACCGAGCCCTTCTAGTCTCTAAACTTTAGGGGTAATTACACCTATCCTCACAGAACTGTTGTGAGAACAAAATGAGGTCGTGCACACAAAGGGCACAGCACAACCATCAGGTATATGCACACCATAAAAATCTCTGCTGCTCTCCACTCTTCACTTTAGAGCTTAGATCACAACATATGTAACGGTCATCAGCCATCTTTCTTCTACCCAAAGACAGCCACATGACTGAAAATCCTACACAGATTTCATGTTAAATAAATTATTCCCCTCCACCCAACACCCTCCCCACAGAATTGAAGGTAAGAAAGCCATGAATAAAGTCTTTTAAATGTATTAAATCAGGGCATGACACAAAGCATTCATTCACCTAAGAGGTATTTAAAAGCACTGAACTGAACGAGACACACCAAGAGAAACACTTACTATTAGAGGGAAATGCATATTTTGCAGTGCAGTAATTGGTAACCTTTCCATAAAGATTGATGCAATCTGATTATAATTCCCAAGTGTCAGCAATCAGTTCTTAAGGTAAAAGAAAAAGGAAGTGGGATGGTTTCAAGCACTCCAGAAAAGACGTAGGAGGATATCCTTTCCCACTGACAGCAATTAATGTTTGAGTGACAGCTGCTAGAACGTTCTGACTGAAAAACTTTGTTACATTAGAACAGACCGAAATATACTTAAAACAAAACTTACTGGGTTTAACACATACAAACACTTAACCCTCACCTTGATCTAGGTGTCCTCTCTGAACAAACTGAAGGAGGAAAAGCTTGTGTGAAATTCCAGTATTTGTCACTGCATAGCTATAAGGGAGGAAATAATAGTTTTCTGCCATATTCCCATGTTGAATGTCTATTTAAAGAGAGTATCTAGACTCTGCAGTAAGAGAGTCAGACTCCTCTTGCCCAGCTCCGCAACACTTCTCCGCAAAGCTTCTAGGGTTAGGAAAGAAGGAAATTTCTCAAGGGGGATGGGACATTCAGAGATTAGAGATGTCCCCAGGGAGTTTCACTGAGCACTGAGCTCATTACAGAACTTACGGCCCAAAGCTACTGTTCTCCCCTCCCCTTTCCAAAGCTCTACCCTTAAGACTGAGTTAATAACGTCCCTGGAAGAGACCAACTCAGTTAAGGAAGCCCTGAGTGTTGGCTTTGCTAGGAATCTATTATCTACACTGCATACAAGCACTTCAGTTTGTTTTCCTCCTACTGTAGGTTCAATACTCTTATCCTGATCGTAAAACAGTTTCAACTGAATATTCTACTGCCACAAATGCTGAATATGAAGACATAACTTTTCTCCTGTGCCCAACTTTCCAATCAAATGACCACTTACCCTGCCAGTCTAAACTTTAAGCTTTTTGACTAAAATAGGAAGAAACTGTTGCAAATGTACAAAATCCAACCCATTAAAGATGTAAAGAAAGTTTTAAAATCTTCTGTTTTAAGTACAGTAAAAAATTTTTCACAAATGCAGCTAAGAGGAGAAATAAATAATACAGCCTTAATTTTAATTAAAACTTCTTTTAACTACTACTACTAACTCCTCACTTTCCAGGAATAATTTTAGGATCAGGGTTTTAAAGCATGCAATTAAAGAAATTAACTCATCAGTAAAATGAAAGCTACCATATAAGTGAATTCCTGTATTGCCCAGGAAAGAGATTCAAGAACCCAACACTCTGTTTATTTTAGAAAACAAATACAAGATTATACCACTAGCCACAATAAGACATGAGAGGGAAAAGCCCAGGAAAACCTCATTAATTTAGACCCTACTAACAAAGACTCAATAATGTCCTTTCACGTCTGCCTAGATTTAACTTTGGACTATCTATTAAGAAATGGGTTGCTAGGCAAATTAAAGTGCAAATAAAAATTGCTAGAGGATTAATCAATTTAAAAATTTTTACATGCAAATGCTGCCAAAATACTATAGCTCATGCACTCTTTAGAATTCCATACTCCAATGGAAACAAACTGGATGAAACCAGAGACCAAAACATTGCTTAAATCTGTTAGATAATTGTTCCATCCTCTCTGTTTAGTTTGGCTATGAAAAACTGGTTTAGGAGTCAGGAAAACTTAATAGGCAGGATGCTGGACAAAGATTTATACATTCTTCTCAAGGGCTGGCAATCTATTCCTCTACTTTTGTTTTTAATAAATGCCGAACCATACAATTAAAATACAGTCCAACTTATCACCATTATAATTAAAAATATATTTTAGGGCATTCATTTTATCCTTGTCTTCAAACAACATAATTATGAAAAATAGTCTCATGTCTATACTAAGAAATATACACAGGATTCTTTAAGAAGATCTGGTATCCTACCTAGTTTAGATGAAACATGTTAAACCGGACTCTTTAAGAACATCTAGTATCCTACCTAGTTTAGATACTTACTTTGCCCTTAACAAAAACAAAAAAAAAACAAACAAAAAATCAGATTCAGAAAATAAATGGAATAAAGTCCAAATCAAAATTCCAAACAAAATGTCATAAAATGTTATGGTAGCAAGTGTAACTATAATTACGCATGTCTAGTTTTAGGTACGTATAAAAATCACAGATGCTAGTTTTCTTATCCAAATTTAAGGCACTTTTCATTTACATTTTAATGCTAACTTAACAATGACAATACCATACACTAACTATTAATTCCGTCAAAAACGACGTGGGTGTTTGCTGTGTACGTGCCAGGTTATTGTATTCGGTGCTAGACGTAAACTAGTGAATAAAACACCCGTTGGAACACTTGGTCCACATTGTTAACTTGGAGTGAAAAGAAAAAGCACCCACATTAAAGGCAATCTATATAATAATAAGATGTATTTTATACCTAGGAAAAAGAAGTGACTTTTACTTGGCCTTTTTTTGTTTTTTGGAGACAGGGTCTTACTCTGTTGCCCAGGCTAGAATGCAGTGGTGCAATGATAGTGTACTGTAACCTCAAACTCCTGGGCTCAAGCAATCCTCCCTCCTCAGCCTCCTAAGTAGCCAGGGCTACAGGCACACATCACCACACACCTGGTTCATTTTTAAAAATTTTTTGTAGAGACAGGGTCTCAATATTGTACCCAGGCTGGTCTCAAACCCCTGGCCTCAAGCGATCCTCCTGCCTCAGCCTTCAAGAGTGCTAGAATTACAGGTGTGAGCCACCATACCTGGGCTAATTGGTTTTTTTATTAAGTCCAAGAACAAACCATAGTCAATGATAGTCGGTATCTGCTAACCTTCCTTAAGTAACTCTTATTTGAATGAAATAAACTCTAAAGCAAACATGAAATTGGAAATGACACTTGTATCAGAAACTGGTAAAATCCTTTGGACAGAATAGATTCAACATCAATATATATATGTTTACATGTGAATGCATAGTCACATAATTCACATAATTCAAGAATATTACATTATCATGCAAGTTTGTAAATCATATTCTATTAATATATACTATTCTGTAATTGGTACCCATGCTTGAAAGATGTTAAGAAATTCTTAAAACAAACTCCCCTTTAAGTGAATAAAAAACAAACAAAGGTATTGCTCTCTAAGAAGGAAAACTTTCGGTATTCAAAACAGTAACACTTAGCTGACCAATGACATTTAAATATTTCTAATGAGTTAATCAAGGCAACACCTTAAAACAAAGAACTCAACATATTTTAACATTTTCATCACATTTAAAGTTCAACAGTGTCTCATTATGCATGAGAACCACTGGTATGTTCTCAATAAGAAAATTCTTTACTTAGTAAGAATATCAAATGAAACATGTCTTTGAAAATATAAAAGGTATACTCCAATCAAAAACCTTGCTATCTCAGAAAAAATACTATTTTTTTCTCCTATTTGATTGGCAAAGATTAAAAAGTTCAAGAAGTTACATACAGAAGAATGTGGAGCAAGATGGTAGACTAGGACTCTCCGGTGATCATCCCCCTGCAGAAACATTAACTTGAACAACTACCCATGCATGAAAATACCTTCACAGAGCTAATAAAAACAGGGGCGAGATCGCAGTAGTGGTTATAGCACAACAATGAGAAAAAAAATGCATCGAAGAGGGTAGAAAGTACAGTTTTACATTACTCGTGTCACCCCTCCTCGGCCCCAGGCAGCACATGTGAAGAGAGATATCATCCACTTGGGGGAAAGAGAGGGAAGTGAGCATAGGACGTTGCCTCGGACCCTAACACCAGGCCCACCGCAGTAAAACCCAGCACCATGCCGACCCCCATGGCCCCTGACTCTAAGCCAGTAGCCAGGGACTGAGCCTCCAGACCTGTCCCAGCACCAGGGTGACACCTACAGCCCCTGTGTCGCAGACTCCACCTCCAGTCCACATCACCACCGTCCAACTACACATCCTTGGGCTCTGGAAACTCTCAGTGGCCGGTAGGCCTTAGCAGCCGCAGGCTTCAAGTAACCAAATCGGAAAGAAAAGAAGTTAAATTGTCCCTGTTTGCAAATGACATAATCTTATATAGAGAAAGCCCTAAAGACTCTACCAAAAAACTGTTAGAATTAATAAACAAATTCAGTAAAGGTGTGGGACACAAAAACAACACACAAAAATTAGTAGCGTTTCTATATCGTAACAGCAAACTATCTGAAAAAGAAATTTTTAAAAAATCCCATTTACAATAGCTGCAAGATAAAATAAAATACTTACGAATAAACATAACTAAGGAGGTGAAAGATTTCTAGACTGAAAACTATAAAACACTGATGAAAGTGAAGACAACACAAATAAATGGAAAGATTTATGGATTTAAAAAGTTAATACCGTTAAAACGTCCATGCTACCCAAAGCGATCTACAGAGTCAATGCAATTCCTATCAAAATACCAATGACATTTTTCACAGAATTAGAAAAAAAAATCCTAAAATTTATATAGAAGCACAAAAGACCCTGAATAGCCAAAGCAACCTTGAGTAAAAACACAAAGCTGGAACCATCACACTACGTAACTCAAATTGTACTACAAAGCTACGGTAACCAAAACAGTACAACACTGGCATTAAAAACACACACACAGACCAATGGAACAGAACAGAGCCCTGAAATGAATCCACACACTTACGGTCAACTGATTTTCAACAAAGGTGCCAAGAACACACAATGGGAAAGGACAGCCTCTTCAATAACTGATGTTGGAAAAGCTGGATATCCACATGCAGAAGAATGAAATTAGACCCTTATCTCATACCACCTACAAAAATCAACTCAAAAATGGATTAAAGACTTAAATGTAAGAACTGAAACTGATATTACTAGAAGAAAACATGGGAGGAAAAGTATCACGACATTGGTCTGGGCAATGGTATTTGGCTATGAACCCCAAAACACAGGCAACAAAAGCACAGATAGACAAAATGAGATCACATCAAACTAAAAAGCAAGGAAAGCAATAAACAGAGTGAAGAGACAACCTATGAAATGTAAGAAAATATTTGTAAACTATACATCTGATAAGCGGTTAATATCCAAAATTTATGACTCAAACTCAATAGCAAAAAAACACAAATAACCCAATTAAAACATGGGCAAAGGACCTTAACAGACATGTCTCAAAAGAAGACATACAAATGACCAACAAGTATATGAAAAAATGCTCAATATCACTAATCATCAGGGAAATGCAAATTAAAACCACAATGAGTTATCACCTCACTCCTGTTAGAATGGCTATTATCAAAAACACTAAGCATAACAAATGTTGGTGAGAATGTGGAGAAAAAGGAACCCTTGCATACTGCTGGTGGGTATGTAAACTAGTACCACCATTATGGAAAACAGTATAGAGGTTCCTCAGAAGCTTAAACATAGAACTACTATATGATCAAGCACTCATACTGTTAAGGAGATATCTGCACTCCTGTGTTTACTGCAGTATTACTCACAGCAGCCAAGATATGGAATCAATCTAAGTGTCCATGAATGGATGGTAAGAAAATGCAGTGTACATACACAATAGATACTATCCAGCCATAGAAAAGAAGGAAATCCTGCTATTTGGAACAACACAGATGAACCTGGAAGACATTATGTTAAGTGAAATAAGCCAGCCATAAGAAAGATAAATACCACATGATCTCATTCATAAATGGAATCTAAAAACGTTGATCTTACAGAAGCAGAGAAGAGAATGATGGTTACCAGAGGCTGGGCAGCTGGGAGGAGGGCCCAGGGTGTTGCAAAGATGTTGGTCAAGGAATACGAAATTACAGTTAGAAGGAATAAGTTCAAGAGATCTATGATACAGCATGGGGACTATAGTTAACGATAATATATTGTACTCTTAAAAAAAATGCTAAGAAAGCTAAGAGAGTGCATGTTAAATATTTTCATCACAAAAATGGTATCTATGTGAGGTAATGCATATCTTAATTAACCAGATTTAACCATTCTACAATGTATATATACTTCAAAACATGCTATACACAACATACAATTTTATCTGTCAATTTAAAATAAATAAATAAATAAATAAATAAATAAATAAATAAATAAATCTGGGGAAAAAAGTTACATACACATTAAAAAAAAGATTAACAGAATTCAGTTTCCAGTGGTATGGAAAACAGGACTCTAATGGACTTTAGGTAGGGGTATAAATTAGTAGTCTTTATAGGACAGGTAAGCCACATGTACCAACATTTAAAATGTGTATAATCTTTGACCACACAGTTACATGTCTGAGAATAAACAAGAATGTAATGATATAAGTAGAGGGTTGATCACACATCATTATCTACAAGAAAGGAAAACTAGAAACAATCTAAAAGGTCACTAAAAGAGTGTTTAAAGTATGGTGCCTCTAAAGAATGGGAATTTTATGCAGTCAGCAAAATGATCACGTGTGATTACACATGTCTTTTCCAACTCCCAGAGATGTACAAAACATATTGTTGCATTAAAACAAGACCACCACATATAGTGTAAACCAATGTATTTAAAATTTTGTATATAAATGCTTCTATATTCACAGATAAATTTCTATAAGTGTATTCACCATGATATTAACACCAGTCATTTCTTGGTGGTAGGAACCGGCTGCTTACTTTTGTCATTATGTTGTTTTATATTGATGGAAATTTTTCTCATTATTGAAATAAGAAAACATAACAAATTTTTATTTAAGAAAAAGTACTGGCATCTCACCAAAAGTGGCTTCAAATTTTTTCAACTCCCTATTTTAAAAAGAAAGTATTCATTGAATGTTGCAATTATATATTATATATAACCACCAAATGGCTTATGGGTTTCTACCCACCAGATTTCCTTCTCAGTACTATGCTTTAAAACAATGTGATAACGTGAATTTAAAGATTAGAGTCAAAGAGGCATAGAAAGCTAAATGACCTTATTCAAACACCCTAGGTTCCTGACATTCACCTTAAGAATCCTAGGTTCTATGAACTCTCCTAAAACAATCTCCCTGTTATCCCCTTATACCTTAAGAAAGCAGGCTGTGGAGAGAAATTTAAGAAAAAGGAAACTTCCTTTTCTTAAAAAAAAATCAAATGATAAAAAAACTTACCTCCGTAAAATATTTAATTGTTTTCCTGTCTTACATTCTCTTTCTTAGCACCTTTATTGTGAACCTGGGGGGAAAAAAAAAGTAGAAATTACTTTTTGTTGAACGCCTAGTACATGCCAGGCAGGGTAATTAGAGAAAGCCTCCTGGAGAATGCGAAGTCTGAGATGAATTGGCAAGAACAAGACAGAAGTTACTAAAATGGGATGGCTGGGACGGAAAGCAAAAGGTTGAAAGTGTAATCAAAACTTTACCTACATAGTTCAAGAACCTATAAATGACTATACCCAACAAACGCATTTGGAACACTGTAGCAGGTAACAGCTAGGACACGAGGCTCAGAGCATCTGCCTCTGAATCGCAGCTCTACCCCTTCTTAGCTAGATGACCTTGGACAAGTCACTTCACCTCTGTGTGCCTGTTTCCCCATAAGCGTAATAAGAGTACCCAATTCATTGGATTGCTGAGGATTATATGAAATAATGCACATCAGGGACTCTCAAGTAGTTCCTAGAACATATGTTCAATAAATGTTAATTATTATTTTATTATTTTTTAAGCTATCTATTTTTCTGGGAATTATTTTTATTATTATAAGCTCTTACTATATAATAAATCTGTCTCGCACCACCTCCACCACCCTTAATAAATTATAATAAAGTATAAATATACTTATTATTACTATTATTTTAAAAGGGCATAATCCTTGCCTTCCAGGGGCTTATAGTATACTGCATGAGACAAGAGTTTCTCAAACACAAAATATAAGGCAAAAGAAAGATCAAAGTCAATTATTTATTCATTTACTGAACAAATATCTGAATGTCTAATATTTGCCAGGTATTTCGCTGGGTGCTAGGCATTCTCTGGTGTACAGGACGAACACAGTTTCTCTCCTCACTGACTTTCCAGTGCACTGAGGCCCAAGCTACGTGACAGAAACGCTACATGAGGAGACAGATACTGTCTTCTACTGGGTTGGGGGCATTATATATCTGAACTGGAAGAATAAGGAAGAAAGACATTCTGGGTGGAAGGGATGGTGTTCCAGGAAACCCCAGGACCTGTGGGGACTGCCGAGTAGCATCACTGTTAGGGTGCACCCAGGAAGAAGTAGGTAGTAAAGCTAGAAAGTAGGAGGGAGGCCTCGAATGCCAGGCTGAATTTGTCCTCTGTTCTCAAGTACATGGGCTATCCTGCTCAAACTGAACAAAAGCTTAGTTTTAACTTCAGTTCTAATATCTTTTGATTTTCTTCATGGTTTCTTTCTTTCTCTTTTGAAAGAGAGAGGGGTAAGAGTGGGAAAAGAAAAAGGGAGCAGTACCCTCAGCCCATGTTGGCAGTGGTGGTGGAGTAAATGAGCACAAGTGATGAGTTCGGGGACAGGTTTTCTCTTTTAAACCTCCTCCCCCAACATTCTTACAAAGACTGTATTGTTCCTTTTACAGATTAGGAAACTGAGGTTCGGAGAAGTCAAATAGATTTTAAGTTCACAAATTTAACGTTATCTTGATTTTTTAGAAGATTATTTTTTTCTGGAACTAGAGAAAATGATTCTAAAGTTCACATGGAAAAATAAACAAGCAAGAATTGCCAAGAAAATGAAGAGCAACAAGGAGAAACTAGTTTTAAAAGATATTTAAAATGTTTATAAAATCAGTAATGTGGTGCTGGTATGTGAACAGAATGACTGATGGAATAGAATGCAAAGTCTAGAGATGTACCCCAATACACCCAGAAATTCACAACATAGTGAAAGTATATTCAAAGACGGACTCTGTAACAAATGGCTAAAGATAACTGGTAGCCATGTGGAAAAAGATAAAGGTGACTCTATACATCACTCTGATCACCAGAATAAATTCCAGATGAACCAAAGATTTAAGTATAAAAATGAATCCATAAAAGTGCTAAAAGAAAACATGGGCAAATTCCAGAAATCTTGGATGTCAGACACCATAAAAGATTAATATTAATTACATAAAATTTAAAGAAAACCATATTTAAGCCTTCTTTATACCAAAATACATGAAAGTAAATTTAAAAAACAAGTGACAAACTGGGATAAACTGCAACTCACATCACAAAGGGCTAAGCTAATCTAATTTATTAATTCCTAGAAATTGATAAGAAAAAGTAATCCAAAAGAAAAATGTGCAAAGGGCATGAACAGATAATTCATAGAAAAAGAAACACAAATAGGCTTTGAGCTTAAGAAAAGATGTTCAGCCTCATTCATAATGAAAGCAATGCACATTAAAACTACACTGAGTTATCATTTCCCATTTATCAGACTGATTCAAATCCAAGGTTGGTAAACAGTTTGTTGGAGAGGTTATGGAGAAACAAGTACTTTCATATATTACTTATGGGAGTTCAAAATGGTGCCACCCTCAAGGAGGCAAGTATTTATCAAAATTATAAATGCAACGCCCGCTGACCCAGGAATCCCATTTCTGGGAATATACCCCACAGAAATGCCTGTACATACACAAAATAATATGTATACAAGGTTATTCACCACAATGTTGTCTGTGATTCTAAAAGACTGGAAACAACTCAAATGTCAAACAGGACTAGTTAAATGAACTAAGGCACAAACAGTGGATATTGTGCAGCTGTTAAAAATAAATAAGGGCAAGAAACAGTGGTTCACACCTGTAATCCCGGCGGAGGCTGAGGTGGGGGGATCACTTGAGCTAAAAAGTTCAAGATCAGCCTCTGAGCAAGAGCAAGACCCTGTCTCCACCAAAAAGGAAAAAAAAAAAAAAAATTAGTCAGGCGTGATGGTGGGGACCTGTAGTCCCAGCTACTTGGGAGTCTGAGGCAGGAGGATCGCTTGAGCCCAGGAATTTGAGGTTACAGTGAGCTATGATGATGCCACTGCACTCAACCCAGGGCAAGGGAGTGAGATTCTGTATCAAAAAAAAAATGAGTTTTCTATATACTAATATGAAAAGATCTCAAGAGTGTGCGTAAAAAGGGGCAGAATAATTTATACAGTATGTACATTTTATATAAAAAGAGGGAGTATATATAGTATATTGGTATTTGCTTGTATCTACACAAAATACAATGGACAACTATAAGAAATAAATAAAAGAGATTATCTACAGCGGGACAAGACAGAATTAGTAATCAGACTTCTCAAAATATGCCCTGTGTTCTCTATGAAGATTTTATCTACACAAAAAGAATTTTAAAACATTAAGAGTAACTCACAGAAAGAAGAGAAAAAGAACTACCTATAAACCAGAGTCAAAATCAAACAAGCATTAAAAAGAGAAATGTTTTTGGAAATTAGATATTGACTAGCAATTTTAGTGTGGCCATCACTATGAGACAATGTGTTTTTTTCCCCCTGAATCAGCCAAAGCATATGATTATAATAATCTATAAAAAAACTATTTGGAGGGGTGAGGAAGTGAGAGAATAGAATGGTACAATGAGAAGGATACTCTAATCTAATGGTTCTCAAAGTATGGTCCATGGACCAACAGCATCGGCATCACCTCATAACGTGTGAACAATGCAAATTCTCAGGCCCCAGCCCAGACCTACTGAATCAGAGATTTTGGAGTAGTAGGCTAGCAAACTCGTAACACACATTCAAATTTGAGAGCCACAGATCTGGTCTAGTAATTCTCACATGTTCATGTGCATCACAGTGGAAATTAGGGTTGGGGAGAGCTGGATCTTGTTAAAATGCAATTCTGGTTCAGTCAATCTGGGGTGGGCACTCGAGTCTGCATGTCTGTATTCAAACAAGCTTCAAGATGCTACTGATGTGCTGATGCTTTGGGGACCACACTTTGAGAAGCAAAGTTGAAGTCTACCTGGGGAAGAAGCTATGCAAACGGTCTTCCTGTGGTTGGGTTTGCCGTGACACCAGCACTATCAGACAGAAAAAGTCCTCATACAAGTTTCCTGGATAAGGGATACCAGGGAACTAGCTTCCCATATAAACCGTGTACTTCACACAGAACAAATGTTTTCAAATATATTTCTTATTAAAACAATAACTATGAATCATGAAAATCCAATTTCTCATATGAGAAAATTTTCATTTATAAGAGGACCTACAAGCCTTCGAGAGTGACAAAAAAAAAAAAAAAAGAAACCACCAAAAAACCATATTCATACAACTGCCTGGTTATATTATCTGATTAACTTTATCTCAAACACATTAACCACACCATCTGCACTCCATGAAAAATCACCAAGCAGTGTGTTTCCTTCTAAACATTTTCAAAAAAAATGGTTCTTATATTTACAAACACTGTTTCTCCATTTGTTTTACACGGGGGTAATATCTCTACAGGACTCTTCTGAGTAAAGAATTCTAGTTTAAATGGAAGGATCTAAAAACATTGTATATCTTCATTTCCCAAGTCATCCTTTGGATAAAGTTTCTGGTGTTAAACATTGATAAATGTGCTAACATTTTTTACAAATATTCCCTATTTCATTGAATCTAACACGTCATCAATTTTAAGACACACTCCTAACTAATGTACCACTAAGAAAAAAGAAAAGTTGCCAATTAAACCACAACATGCCAATTTTAAGATGCCCTTCCATGTCAGATATGCGTCTTAAAAAAAATCAATGAAATATCTTAATTACAAATCAGAGATATGTGCATAGTAAATACATCCTTCTATTTTGACAAGTCATTACTTACATGCCTGTTTCCACAGCACCTTTCAAAAGTAACAAGCAATGAATAATAAACATCTTAAAGCAAGAAGCAACTTACCCAACAAAGAGGCAAAATAAACTTCCTTTTCAGATTTAAACAAGAGTTGAAGAAATTTATGTTACTATGCAACTACAAATGGTCTTGAGCTAAACTTTAACTCAATTTGCATTTTCCTCTATGCAGCAACACTAGCAGAGTTTGAAAAGACAATTTCTAATAAATCATACTATGAGGTCTGATATGTGATTATAGGCAATTTTAAATTTTTACCTTTGAACACATCTGCATTTTCCAAATTCTCTAATATGAATATTAGTAAGATTATTTAAAATGTGATTACGCTAATTTATATTATACTCAATTCAGACCTTTTCATTCAATACATTATTAATGTCACTTCCCAACTCCTCCAAGGGGCTGAAACTGTCCCCAAGGAGCATTTTTAATTATCAAAGACACTGGGGACATGACTGGCATTTAGTTTGGGGGCCAGGGTCTAGATTTCACACAACCCATGGGTGGGATAGATCTGTACAATCAAGATTCACCCTGGTCCCAAGAGTCTTTTGAATATCCAAGCAGATCAAGCTCACCATAAATCGACATCACTTTACAATGTAATATTGAAGAGTTTTCACAAGACATTATGGGGAAACTTCAGCAATGTAGGAGAAAGCAGCTAGGAAAGCTTAAATAGAATAAGGAAAAACTGTCTAAAAATGAGTGATTATTTCCTCACACCACACACTGTCAACAAAGGATTGCAATATCATAATACTGAGCATATATGTAAACGAGTGAGATACAGAATCCCAAAATTTCAATCTTGTTAATATTTTATTAATTATTACCAATGGTAAGTGCTAGGAAGCTGGTGGTGTCCCTTGAAGCAGTACCTCAAAGTTTGTGACACAAAGGATACTCTATGATATACTTTGAAAACATGGCATCCATGAAGGGATTATACTAATATTATTTATGTGTTGACTGAGACAGTCTAATTTATCTGGGCATGTTATCCCTAGGTCAATCTAGGTTCTCTTATATTACCATAAATAGGTTATCCCAACACTGGGTGATTTTACCCCAGTGTACATCTATATCTGTTCTTTTTCTTGTTTGAAATAGCTCCTGATATATTTTTTTTTAACTATTCCAAATGCATTCATTAGAAGCAGGTAGAAGCCCCCTAGTACGTGCCAGGTGCAAATGGCATAGCAATGCCTGTCATATATTCTTTCGTTTCTCCCTTACACTTAAATGAATGCACCATAACATGCACTCATAACTGATTTTCAATTATGAGTGTAGGTAGGTTGTATCATTTACAAATTTCACTTCAGGATAGTAAAGTGGGCTGTATAAATGTTTGCTACAAAGGGGAAGGGCCTTAATTCTAAGTTGCAGAACCGCTGTTCCAAAGAGTGGAATCACGTGCTTAAAACAAAAATCGAATTTTAAAAAGTTTCTTTTGCCTAAGGCAAGCCCTGGACTCCAATATGACACTTCCAATGGGCCTGACATCCCACCACCCCGCAAACGCCCTTTGCTCTAACACCCCCTCTGCTCTCACACAGGGCCAAACAATGGTTCTTGACCATTTGGGGGTCGGGGACCCTTCTAGGAACTGGAAAAACTCTCCGCCAAGAAAGCCATATACCACGCTGCATCAGTTTCAAGGGGCTCCCGGGCACACCCTCTGCAGCCCCACTGGGACCCCGGGAAGAAATAACTGCGAGCGGGGGTGGGGAGGAGAAAGGGGCGAGGCAGGGGCGCGGACGCCGGAGCCAGCGCGCCGAGGGTTCGAAGTCCCGTCCCACCACTTCCCAGCAGGGTGGCTTCGGGCAGGGCGCTCCTCCTCTGCAGCACCAGCGTGGACGCGCGCAAGTGAAGTGCCTGGCACACAGCAGAGGCTCGACAACCGGCGCTGCCACGCCAGCAGCGCCGACCCCGCCGCCGAGGGAAACTGAGGCGGGCCAGGGCGTCGCACCCGAGCGCGGGGACTGGCTGCGGGGGGCACCGGCCCCGGCGGCCCGCGGCCCCGGCCGCCCCGCCCCGCGCGGGTCCCGGGACGGCGCGGACCAGGCGGCGCCGCTGCGGCCGCGGGACGGGCTGGGACGGCCGCGCACGACAAGAGCCGCCCGCCCGGCCCGCTCCCCGGCCCGGCCGTCGGTCCCGGCCGCTCTCCTCCCTCCGGAGCCCACAACGGCCGCCGCCGCCCGCAGCTCACCTCCTGGGCCGCCGCCGCCGCCGCTACCGCCGCCGCCGCGCGATCTCGCGAGACTTCGCTCCCCTCGGCGCTTCCCCTCCCTCCCCGCGGCGCGCGCGGACCCCGGCCGGGAACCGGCTCGGCGCGCTCCCCACACGCCGCCCTCTCCTCCTCAGGGTCGGCCCCAGCCATTATCGCCACTCGCCCCCGACCCGATCCCTGCATCCATTCCGCCCACCCGCGTGACCGTAAAGAGTTAAAGCCCAGGTGCGAGGGGGCCGCCTCCCTCTCACCTGGCCGGCCGGGCGCGCGTGCGCATGCGCGTGCCGGGGGCCCTAGAACCTGGGACCCTCAGCTAGGGCTTTGACCACAGTGACAACAGTGATCACGGCGGCCGGTCTGTGAGCGCTTTCTGCGTGCCGAGAACTTCATCAGCCCCCCTTTGGTCCTCACAGCTGCTCAAAGGAGTGGAGAGCACAGTCCTCCCCATTCCAGAGGGGAAAACATGGAGGCTTGGCAAAGTTGAGTAACTGGCTCCAGGTCACAGCTGGCAATGGGCAGAGCCGGCCTTGCAGTCTGGGGTTGTCTGACGCCCAAGCCAAAGCCCCATTTCTCCTCCTTTGCGACAGCCCCCAGGCCCTGTCCCTCCTTCCGTTGAGGGCGCCGCGTCTCAGCCCCAGTCTTCACTCCCCGCTAAGATTCACCAAGGTGTGAGGAGGCGCTCCTAGGAGGTCATTTGCTACAATCTTTCCGGTTTCAACAGAGCTGGCTACCGTAAAATGCTTTTCCCTCCCTGCACAAACTTCCTAAGGCCTCCCTGTGCCAGAACCCGTGCAGGGCCCTGAAAACTATGTGACTATTTATATTCCATTCTGTCTCTCCTTAGACTGGTGGCATTTTGCTGGTAGCATGGTAGAAAGGCACACTGGACATAGAACCAGAAGGTACATGACGTTAGGGAGCACGGAGAAACGTGTGAGTTCTTCCCACGGGTAAATCTTAAGATAATTGTTTCTAAAGAAGAGGAGCTTACATTTATTGAGGGCATATCAAGGCGATACCAATATTCTTCCAATCCTGAAGATGAAGAAACTAGCCTGTTTCCATTGTGAGACAGGATTTGAGTCTAGGTCTGAGTCCACAACCTAGCACTGCCTGGCAGGAGGGTCCCGTTCCACAAGCTGGCATGAGCTAGTTCACCTGGGCTAGCAACCTGCTGTAAAATCGAGCCTTGAAGGTTCTAGCTATCCCTTCAACCTGCATCAGGGTCACGTGGGTTTCCCCAGCCTGCTTGAAAGTCAGCAAGTGCTGTCCATTATTAACTCATTTAGTCCTCCCAAGAACCCTGTATTAGTCAGCGTTCTCCGGAGAAACAGAACCAAAAGGAAATAGATATAGACATATAAGAAGGGATGTGTTGTAGAGGCTGAGAAGTCTTACCATATGCCATCTGCAAGCTGGAAACGCAGGGAAGCCGGTTACATAGCTCAGTCCTAGTCCAAAGGCCTGAGAACCAGAGGAGCCGATGGTGTTACTCTTTGTTCAAGGCCGAAAACCTGAGAAACTGGGGCCACGGGTGCGAGTCCCAGAGTCTGAAGGCCAGAGAACCTGGAGTTCTGATGTCAAAGGTCAGGAGAAGACAAACATCCCAGCTCCAGAAGAGAGAGCAAATTTTCCTTTCCTCTTTGTTCTATCCTGGCTAGGGCAAATCTTCCTTCCCTAGTCCACTGATGCAAATGCCAGTATCTTCCAGAAACACCCTCACAGACAGACCCATAAATAATGCTTTACCAGCTGTTTGGTATCCCTTAATCCAGTCAACACCTAAAATTAACCATCACGAGCCCCACATGGAAGTTATGCTTGTACCCATTTTACAGATGAGGAAACCAAGAACCTAACAGGTGAAAGGACTTGCCCAAGGGCACACAGCTGGTAAGTGGTTGTTTCCACCGCAGGTCAGTCTGTCTCCAAACCCACAAACTTTGGCTTCAGTGACCAACAAAGTTCTTTGCCCCAAAAGCCTGTTATCTTCCTGAAATGGAAAATCCAAACATCTCCTGAGGTCAAGACTCCAGTCTAAGATACTGTATGTTCTCCTCTGGGTGGACTGTGCCTCAGTGTTCTCATCTAAAATAAAGATATAAATAGGTTGTTGGGAGGACTAGCCAAGTTAATATATGTGAAGCATGTAGAAAAGTACCTTACACAGATTAAGCAGTCACTCAATTATAGCTATTACTACCATGGGTGGGTTCTCTGTGATATTTTATTCTTTCCTCATCTCCCAATATAAACTCCAAATCAAGTGGGAGGATGTGCTCAGACATGGAAATAAAATTACTTTCTAGCACACTGAAGAATGCTTTTTAAATGGACAAAATTACCACAGTGCTTCCCCGTAATAATGAAAGGAGACCAGCTCCCCTGAAGCTCTCTCTTCCCAACTTCCTGGGAGAGCGTCAGTGTGCTTTACAAAGGGGTCCCCTTATATAGGAAAAGCCCCCCAAATATTTTCAAAGATCCAACTCTAGAAGTCACTTGATAGGCAAAAACAAAAGCAAAGAAACAATGAACTAAGCCTGAAACTTCCTAAGAGAATTTTGGCATGGTTGGGGGTAAAAAACACAGTGACATCATGATTGGGGAGAAGGCTTTTATAGGAACTGAAGCTTCCACTACCCTCAGGCCTTGGTATGCCAAACTCAGGTTTCTACCCTGACCCAAGTTATGTCACTGGTTCTCATCAGTGCCAATGGCTCACTGTGGGAGTGATCCTCACAGGAAAGGAGTGGGCATAGCAGGAACCATGGGGGCATTATTGTTCATCAGAAAAACTGGGGTGATTCTAATATGCACACCCCTAAAAGTTTAAGGCATTATTTCCAAAACACTATTAAACGTCTTTTGATCCAAGAGGTATTTTATAAATGCCTATAATGGAGTTTGTTTAATGCTCATTCACTCAAAAACATTAAGCACATAAGTGAGACTGCTCACGCTACTTGCTCACAGTAGCTGTGAGCAAAACAGACATAGTCCGTGCTTTCGTCACATTTGTGGCCTAGAGGATGAGAGAGATGTTAATCAAATAATTGAACCAGTAAGTGGTGAAATATAATGTGATAAGTAGAATGAAAAAGAGCCAATGACAAAAAAAAAAAAATGGCTAGACGGAAGGATAGGAAAGAATTTGCAACTGAGTTCCGAAGGATGCATAAGAGAGAACTAGGCGAGGAGGAAAAGAGAAAGCATTCTAGAGACAGAGAACATTCTAGCAAGGAGTAAGGGGGTAAGTGTTGGTGGTGGCGACCAGGGCCTTGACAGGTATCTTTATTTTTTTTTTTAGAGGCGGGGTCTTGCAATGCTGCCCATGCTGGAGTGCAGTGGCTGTTCACAAGCGTGATTGTGGCACACTACAGCCTTGAACTTCTGGGCTCAAGTGATCCTCTCACCTCAGCTTCCTAAGTAGCTGAGACTACAGGTGTGCCACTGAGCCAGGCATCTTAAGACATGTATGCACTCTGAGCACATGGAGATAGCAGAGAGAAAGGAACCAAATAGGAGGCAGAAGGGTGCTGGGAGTAATGCCATTGATCCCCAGATATTCATCCTTCCTGTTAGTCAATATGAGCTCATTATGGAATCCTACCACCTCTGTACCCCCTCCATGCTTCGTCAAGGATGGACAGGCTGTGATGCACAGCTGTCGTACCTGTAGCTTGTCTGTGTTTGAGGAAATCTCACAGTTTAAGCCCCCGTGCCCCACAGAAGTTACAGGATGCAAATCCCCTACCTCCCTTGCAACTGAAACAAGGGATATGACGTAGGCTTTGCCAGTCAGAGGCACCACATGAGACTGAATCCAGATGTGAACCTGAGTTCTGTTGATGTGACCAATGGCAGAAGCAGCCAGCTTTGGGGATGGCGGTTGCAGAGTTGAGCTCCTGTTGGAGAAGCGGGACCCGTGCTGACGGCATCAGCGGTTGCAGTAAGGGCAAGCTCCTGGCACTCGGCACTCCAGGGCGGCAGAAGCAGGGTGGTGGTTAGTTCATTGGGCCAGGCCTTCAGTGTGGTTTGGGGCATTTTTCCTAGAAGCTTAGCCTCAAGTTATTTTCTCCAGCCTTCCCAATGATTCTGTGGGATACCTAATATCCTCTATTGCAGTCCCCTTTCTGCTTAACCCAGCTAGCATTTCTACTCCAGAACGCTGACCTCTCACAGGCCAAAGCCAATCGGAGCCCGTGAGACTTGAAGAGAGGCTATCTGGGGGCAGTGGGTGCCCAAATTTTCTGCTATAAGAGAGAGCTCCAGGAAGCCAGCTCACTCTCCCTCCTTTACATGGAAACTTGGTTACTACCAATGGCTTTCCCCACAACTGTGATGTGAACTGGCCTTAAGATAGGGTCTTTCATTGAGAAATGCTCTGTCTTTAAAAAAAAATAATAATAATAGGGCCTCTCTCTTTTGGCAGAGAAACCAAAAGATCCTGGGTCCTTCATGATATCACCAAGCTGCTAAACTGACCCCACACCCACAAGGCCATGGACCTCCCCTTCCCTGAGCTAATACATGTGGTCAAACCAATTCCAGTTGGCTTCTCTGTTCCTGGCAGCCCGGACATTCACACTGGTGCAGGGAGGAAGGGAGCAATTTATGGGGAATAAGCATGCGTCCTCCCTGGCTGTGTCAGGAGCCGCACCAAATCCTGTGCTACCTTTAAATCTACTCCCTCCCTCCAATATCAGTCCAACTCAGTTTAAGTCCTACCTGGCTCCAAACACTTCATTCCAGAAAACAGGTCCTTCCTTGGCCCGTCCCATGCTTTGACTCTGTCTTTGTTGGGCGAAAAGTGGTTCTTTTACTTGCCCAGCTCACACATCTGGTAAGTGGCAGAGCTGAAGGCCTGGAGGCAGTCCAGATTCCAGGCTTTTAACCACTAAGTTTAATGTCATGCACCATCCGGCCTCATTACACTAAAAAAAAAAGCTCAAATTTAGCTCCTTATTTGCTAACTGGCCTTGAACAAGCTTCTTAAGTCTCACTGTGAAATGAAGTAAATGATGCCAACTTCAGAGAGTCTGGTAGTCATCTATGCTGTTCACTGATGACTTCTGGCTCCCCACCTCCTGGGCACATTCAGGATTGCACTTCCTGGTCTGCTGGGGTAGGGGTCACGTGACTAGCCCTAGCTAGGGAGTGAGAATGGAGGAATATGTGTCATTTCTGGGCCAGAGCTCTGCCTCTCTGGTATGACAAACAACAATGCCAAGAATGGCGGTAGCTCTGTTGAGCAGAGCCCCTAGCCAATCCATCACAGACACATAATGTGAGCAAAACACAAAGATTGTTTTAAGCCGCTGTGGATTGACGGCTGTCATTGCACACACTAGCCTATCCCGGTTAATACATACAGCATGGTCATTCGCTCACTGATTCACTCAAACGCGTTTCTGCTGCGGCTCCAAACCCCACCTAGATAAGAGAAGCAGCTCAGGCCGTGGTCCTGAAGGTTCTGGTTCAATCTGTCTGGGATAGGACCTGGACCTCTGCAGTTGTCTGGAGCTCCCAGTGATTCCAATGCGCTGGGAAGCCTGAGACCCCTGTATGACTATGGGCCCACTTGTGATGGTCACGGTGAGACATGGTCCCTACCCTGGAGGGTCACATAGACTGGAGAAGGCCAGGTGCAGAGATAGAAAAATTACATTCAAACTGGGTAAGAGAACTGAAACTTGTGAAATTAGGTGAGAATGTGTAGGAGCTTTATGAACTATAAAGCCTTACATGTGATAGAAAGTAGAGGTGCATTCTGGCAAAGCTATTCATCAACCATGTGACCCAAGAGCAGCTGTACAGGCTCTCAGCCTAACATATATAATATTATTTGTCTCTCTCTTTTCCAGATATGAAAATCGAAGCTTAGAAAAGTTCTACAACGTATCCCATGGTCACAGAGCTAGTACATGGCAGAACTAGAATTCAGACCCAGGTCCTTCTGAACCTAGAGTCCTAGCAGTCTCACACAAGGCCCTTGCTCATCTCTCCAGCTTTAGCTCTTGTCTTCCCTTTCACCTTGAACCCTATTTTCTAGCTACACCAAACTGCTTGTCATTCTCGGCTCATGCCACATTATCTCACACCTCTGTGCTTTGACTTTCCATCTGTCTGATATGCCTTTCCTCCATACTCATTGCCTTGCCTACAAACACCAGCCAAATCCTTGAACACTCAATCTGATGGCCCCATCCTGGTGCTGTGACCACCTCCCATCATGTGGCCCTGCACCTGCTGACTGGGTGCCTCCACCATTGGATTGCATCCCCATGGAGGGCGGAGCCTTAGCTTCCTCTCTCTGGGTCATCTGACTAGCACCGTGAACATTTGTGCTAAAGCATCAGCCACAGCCGCCTGAAGACTGAGCTCAGCAAAACCAAAACCCTACAGCTTATAAGACAAACCATTCCTGGGAGGTAGTAGGCATGGGAGGATGGGAAAGGTTGGTTAACGGATACAAAGTTCCAGCTAGATGGAAGGAATAAATCCTAGAGTTCTATAGCAATGCAGGCTGAATATGGTTAATTTATTGAGTATTTATTGAGTATTTTCAAATACTCAATTTATTTATTGAGTATTTTCAAAAAGCTAGAAGAGAGGATTTCGAATGTTCACAACACAAGGAAATGATAAATGTTTGAGGTGATGGATATGCTAATTACCCTGATTTAATCATTGAACATTATATACATGTATAAGGAAAATCACTGTGCATCCCATAAATTTGTACAATTATTACATGTCAACTAAAATAAAAGGAAAAAACATTACCTTAATAATAAAAAGACAAATAATTAAATATTTGTTCTTAAAAAAAGTGTTTAAGAAAGCAGGCTCAGGGTTCTATCCAGCGTCTGCCACTTTGTGGCTTTGTGACCACACATCTCTCGGAACCTCGGTTTCTCAGATGTAAAAGGGAACTAATGACAGTGCCTCACTCACATAGTTGTTGGGGGGATTCAAGGAGATGCAATGTGTACAATAATCTTGTGCGCATTGCCTGGCTCCTAAGGAAATTCTAGCTGCTTTCGGCATTGTTATTATCCTTGTCATCTTCTTCTTATTATTATTACTACTACTATGCCACATGCCCCCGTAGCTATCACTATTAATATTATTACTCACCACATCCTCCCTCCCTTCCCGCCAACCCTAAGTGACTTTGCTAAACATTCCTTCCAAGAACGGATAGTATTCTGGGAATTCTCGAAATGAGTTCTTCATTGTCCCGTGATGGCTTGATGCTCCGGTGGTGATTTAGCACCCCTGGTACCCCCTGCCCAGTTGGCTCCTCAGGAAGTTTGTGGCTGCCAAGCCCATTCCATCCAGGCTTCCTGGATGGAGCTAAGAAAATACGGGCTGTCCTCAGGCTCCCTCTCCCTCTGACTTGACAGCTCCCCACTCCGGGGTATTTTGGGTCCATCCCTGGTCATGCCAGGTCACTCTGAAGGTGGCCTCCACCCCTCGCTATGGGAGTGGCAGGATCCCAGTCAAACAGGCCCATGGGCTTCTGCAGTTGTTGATAACACTGAAAGGAATAATACCTGGAACAGGCTTATTTTCTTTCTTCCCAGGAGGAGCGCACGGAGTCAGGCTTTGGAGTTTCGAATAATAAACTCACTCCCTGTGCCATCGGAGTGAGCAGCTCTCGCCCTTCCTTACTTATCTTTCACACATCCGGAGTGCGGCAGGCAAAATTTGGGTTTTCAGCGAAGCATTCCTTGAGGTTTCACGCCGAACAACTCCGAGCTGTTATGAAAGGACGGAAAAACAAGAAAATTCCCCCACACCCCAAAGCATTACAAGAACAGGGAGCCTTAGAGAAAAACCAAACTTCAGGCAACAGAAGAAAGGAGAACGTAAGTTGCTCGGCTTTTCTGATTGAAACGATTCTGAAGACCCAAGCCGTGAAAGGTTTCCTCTGGGATCCACTTGGAGGTGAAAATTCACAGGGTCTGCGAAAGGGACATCAAGATGGGAAGGCAGAGGGAAAGGGAACAGCATGTATTTGGGGGGCAGAAATCAGCAAGGAGATGAGAAGGCAGCTGGCGAGAGCCAAGGTGCTTCCAGGAGGAAGGACAGTGGCCAAGGGCTGGAGCAAAAAACAGGCCCCTAAAAAAATTTTTCTGTGTTTTTTTTTTTT
>VBSM01002153.1:9267389-9280810 GCA_008086735.1 Cheirogaleus medius | reverse complement strand
TGAGAGGAGAATACTTTTTTAAAAAAAAAAGTATCAAAATTTAAGCATCAGCTCTTCAATTAAAAAACAAAGCTACTAATAAGGAAAGGAGGGATGTTAGAATAAACTCTGTGGCAATGAATTGAAATAAGTAGTATTGGTATGAACTAAAGGTTTCTTAACATACAGACATTGATAGCTAGGTATACGTAGATGTGTGTACATGCATGGGTTGTATACATAATATATCCCCAAGCTCTGAACACTGAGAGGACATAGAGGCCAGGATTGCTAGTAGCAATGCACACACCTACCACCCAGACCTTGGTTTCTAAACACCATTCTCCAATAAGAGGACCAGGGCTCCTTGCAGAAGTGGTTGCTTCGAGAGTTGGAACAGGAAAAATACAAAATGGGCCTAGAATATCTTGTCATGCCAGAAAATAGGGAATTGGTCAAAAAAGGATGGGGTCTTATTGGAAGGATATAGGAGCCAACCTGAAAGAGCTCCCGACAGCCAAAGCTGGAGCAATCTGAGCAAGAAAATAATGGTAGAATTGGATTATTAGTCGAAGAATAAAATAAATGCCATGAGTCCATATTGATGGGAAGGAAGGAAGGAAGGAAGGAAGGGAGGGAGGGAGGGAGGGAGGGAGGGACTACAGCTAATAAATGTAGAAGCAATGAGGGAAATGAAAGAAATCACCATTAGAACACCATAGTAGTAATTGCTGAGGCAAGATCCAGGGACGGATGCTAACACTTAAGTGAGCAAAAGTTTAAGGAGAAAGAAGATAGTCTCAAAGCATCTCACCCAAGAGATATATTAATGACAACGAAAAAAATAGTAACTTTATAGTGAAGAAACTGAACAGATACCACATTAATCAAGAGATTGAGGTTAACCTCACTGGTAATAAGTCCTGATGCTATGTCCCTTGATGTGACTCAATGAGAAGGCCACTTCACCTCGGCGGTATTCTTCCCCCAAACCCATCACTCCTGTCTAGTCATGAGAAAACATCAGACAACCCAAACAGAAGGACAGTCTACAAAATACCTGGCCAGTATTTTTCAAAAGTGTCAAGATCATAAAAGATAAGGAAAGACTGAAGAATCGTCACAGATGGGAAGAAACTGAGGAAATATGATGACTACGTGCAATATGGGATCCTGGACAGAAACAGGACGTTAGAGGAAAAACTGGTGCAATCTAATACAGTCTGTAGGGCCCACTTCAACTTCTCAGTTTGTTTTGATCATTGTACCATAGAAATAAAAGGATGCTAACATTAGGAGAAGCTGGGTGAAGAGTCTATGGGAATACTCTGTTGTTTTTGCAACTTTTATGTAAGTATGACATTATTTTGAGATACTTTTTTTTTAATTAGGTGCTGAAGTTACCTATTTATTGCTGGTAGATTTTTTGACAAGCGATGTGAACCTGGAAACCATCCATTCTAAAATGGGCATAAAAAGTAAAGCCCGCAGCTGGGCACAGCGGCTCATGCCAGTAATCCCAGCATTTTGGGAGGCTGAGGCAAGAGGATCACTTGAGCCCAGGAGTTCGAGACCAGCCTGGGCAACAGAGAAAGACATTGTCTCCAAAAAAATTTAAAAATTAGCTGGGCATGGTGGCATCTACCTGTAGTCCCAGCTACTCGGGAGGCTGAGGCTGGAGGATCGCTTGAGTTTGAGGTTACAGTGAGCTGTGATCTCACCATTGCACTCCAGCCTGGGCAAGAGAATGAGACCCTGTCTCTAAAATAATAATAATAATAATAATGAAGAAGAAGGAGGAGGAGGAGGAAGAGGAGAAAGGTCCTTCAGAATTCCCATTCCTTGAGGGAGGGCTTTGAAGGGGAGCTTTATTTAACAACACATGCTTATTAAGTATCACGCTGCGTTCTGGGGAAATAAAGGCAAACACACAGACATGGTTTGTGTCCTCAGAGAGCTCACTAGCTAGGGGAGGAAACAGACCAAAAGTAGGTACAAAAGAAAAATAAAACTATTGTGAGCTGTGACCAATGCACGAAGGCAATCAACAAGGAGGTCAGGGAAAACATTCCTAAGGTGACGACATTGAGGCCGAGACCTAAAGAATGAGCAGGAGCTAAACATACCAAGAATGGAGGAAGGAGGACTCCAGGCAGCGGGAACAGCACGTGCGAAGCCCTGAGTCAGGAAAGAGCTTGGCGTGTCTGAGGGGAAATGGCACAAGTCACCATGAACACCAGGCCATTAAGTTGACTTGGAATAGAACCCTGAAACAGTACGGAGGTTTCCCAAAAAACTAAAAAGAGAAATACCATATGATCCAGCAATCCCACTACTGAATATTTAAACAAAAGAAAGGAAATTGGTATATCAAAGGGGTATCTGGACCGCCATGTTACTGCAGCACTGTTCACAATAGCCAAGACACAGAATCAACCTAACTACCCATCAGCGGATGAATGGATAAACAAAACGTGGTGTATATACACAATGGAATGGAATTCCACCATGGAATACTATTCAGCCATAAAAAGAACAAAATCATGTCATTTGCTGCAACAAGGACAGAACTGGAGGTCATTATGTTAAGTGAAATAAGCCAGGCACAGAAAGACAAATATCTCATGTTCTCACCCATATGCGGGAGCTAAAGAACTTGATCTCATGGAGAGGGAGAGAAGAATGATGGTTGCCAGGGGCTGGGCAGGGTGGGAGTAGAGGGAAGAAGAGAAGTTGGTTACTGGGTACAAACATACAGTCGGGTAGAAGGAATAAGGTCTATTGTTCAATGGCACAGTAGGGCGACTATAGTTAACAATGATACATTGTGTATTTCAATACAGCTAGAAGAGAAGATTTGGAATATTCTCAGCACAAAGAAATGATAAATGTTTGAGGTGATGGATATCCTAAATATCCCGAATTGATCATTACACATTGTACACATGTATCAAAATATCACATGTACCCCATAAATATGTACAATTATTATGCATCAATTAAAAAAATTTTTTTTAATGAAGAAAACCATAAATCCATATATACGCCACCACCACCACCACTGCTACTACCACATTGCATGTAGTCCTCCCAACAGTCCTACCAGGGAGGGAATGAATGAAAACAACCAGCACCCCCAATACAGAACCCTCCCTAAAAGAAATAACGACGCGGAGCGTAGCCATGCCAGCATTTTAAGGTTGTGTGAAGGTGTGCGGCTTACTCATCAGTGGGGAAACACATCTCTCTGCTGCTCTTTCCCCCTTGCAAAACCTGATGTGAGAGGAAGAGACCAGATTCTTTCCAGATCCTCAGACCCTTGTAAAGTCTGCCACACATGCAGGGCTAGTGTGTGTGTGTATGTGTGTGTCTGTATGTGTGTGTAAGTGTGTCTGTAGGTGTCTGTGTCTGCCTATGGGTATGCGTCTGTGTGTGTGTCTGTGTGTATATGCATGTGCATCTGTGTATTTGTGTCTCTGAATCTGTATGCCCCTGCTGGGGGGTTTGTGTGTGTGTCTGGGTGTGTCTTTGTCTTTGTGTGTGCGTGTTGGAAATTACAGCAAGGGACCAAATTCCTATGAGAGTGAAGACAATAAATTGCTCTAAGAGTCACAGGGAGAACGAGAAGTCACCCAGGACAGGAGGAAGCCCTAGGTGACAGAGAAAATGGAAGGTCCCAGGAATTTGATGGCATCTTTGCGAGGGCATTGGAATTCCCCCGGTCTGGAATGCGGATGGGGTGGCAAGTCAAGCCAGTACTATCTAGAGACCTCAAAGGGCAGGGAAACCCGCCCCCATATGGCACCTGGCTTACCCAGTGTCGTCTCCTCTTTGCCGTTGAGCACAGAGGCTCACAGCTAGTGCTTTTATAAGACTGCAGAGCGGCACCGGCCACTGAGCTAGCAGAGGCCTCTGGCTGGACTGGCCCTTGGGGGAAAACACTGAACCACAGTGAGAAAATCACTCCCCTTCCATTTGCTTTCAATCTTTCCAGTTAGAAAGTCTCTTGTGCCAGTCCATCTTTAACGCCTCTCTAACACTTGCTAATATTTTTACAAAGAAAATACTTTTCCTTTGTTATCAATCAACACCCACGAAGAGCATCACAATGCAGGCATGTGGACGGGAACATATTCTCTCCTGGGTACATGATGGAACAACAATAGTGGGACCCCCCCGTGAGAAAATTCCAGCAAGATCCTTGAGTTAATCTGGCTGTCTTATCTACATAAATACATGGCGTGGAAGAGGGAGACATTGTTTTTCAAATTTGTGGACATTTTAATTTTTAGTAATTATTTTGGGAGTTAACTATGAAGCATTCAGCTCATTAGAAACCATTTAATATTTTTCTCCCTTTTTTTTTCTTTTACAGACCCAGTGGGTTGGAACCATTTAATATATGAAGCTGTCCTGAACTCTTAAAAAAATTTGAGACTGTTAGGACATTAGTGGTAAATTCAGGAAAGGTTTTGTTTGCTCGCTTGCTTTTAATGGTTATTTTGCAAAAGATTCGATACTACAGAAAAAGTTGTAAGAACTGTAAAATAAACTCTTGTATATAGTTTATCTAGATTCGACAACTGTTTATATTTTTGCCACATTTACTTTTTCTCTTTGTGTGTGTGTGTGTCTCTTTCCGTGTATATGTATAAAAGTATGTGCAACATATACATGCACTTTTTTAAAAAAGCATTTGAAAATAAGTTGCCAATATTATGATCTTTAATTCCTAAACACTTCATGCATCTCCTAAGAACAAGGACATTCCCTTACACAACCACAGTGTAATTACCAAATTTAGAAAATTTAATATTGATAACAATGCTATTAACTAATAGAAAATCTATCAAAGTTTGCCAATTGTCCCAATAAAGTCATTTAGTTTTTTATGATCCAAGATCCAATCCAGAATCATACTGCATGTATCTGTCATTTCTCTTTGCTCCCATTTAATCTTGAACTGTTCCTCAGTCTTTCATGACATTGACGAAACTCCCCCTTTCTAAGAAATAGAAAGTAAGCTTCAGGCTCAGTGCTTCAAACCAGTAACCATATGCAGCCAGAAATGTAATTGATTTTTGTTTTCTGAATATTTATCTTCCGGTTATCTTTTATTTATGGCAAGTGACATTGGCTTCTTACTTAGGGGAATGATTTATAGTTTTTAAATTTTTTTTTTTCATTTAAAAAGTGAATTAATTTAAAGGATAATATTAAGGGATAATAGAACAGGCATGTAGATCTAGTCCAAGTTTTCTCAGACTCAGCAGTCCCTGGCACTTGGGACCAGGTAACTCTGTGTTGTGGGGCTGTCCTGTGCATTGTAGGGTGTTTAGCAGTGTCTCTGGCCTCTACCCGCTAGATGCCAGTAGCATCCCCTGTGCTATCTCTGGTTGTGACAACCAAACGTGTCTCCAGACATTGCCAAATCTCCCTGGGAGGCAAACTCACCCAGTTAAGAGCCACTGATCTAGCCAAACACTATGAGTGGAGTGTGAGTGACAGGAGCTTGGGCACCTTGGCGTAGAGTATCTGTCCAGTTTAGCTCCAGCGATCTTTATCAAGTGCTGCCACATGTCTGGCCCTGCTCTAGCTCCTGGAGAGACGGTGGATGAGGATGCAGTCCAGCTTTTCAGGAGCGGCCTTTGAAATTAAAAAGGGGCAGGGATGTCCAAGAGGCAGAAAAGGTAGGAGCTGGGAAAAGCTATACCACCACCTAGACTTCAGTCTCAACCTCTGATGCTCATGAAAACTCTCTGCCCACAACATTCTTTTTAAGACATGAATCAGATCATGTGGTTCCCCTGATTAAAAGCTACCTGTTACTTCCCACCCCACTTAGAATAAGACGCAAACTCCTCATAGGACTTAAAAGATCCTGCACAATCTGGCTTCTGGCTTCCTCTGGGGCCTGAATTTTCCTCTCTCTCCATTGCTCCCAGGCTCCAGCCATCCCCGGACTTCTGTCTCTCTTAAGGTCTCACCACGCTTATTTCCAAATGAGGGTCTTTGTACTGCGATGCCCTCTCGGTGAAATACTCTGTCCCAGCTCTTTGCAGAGCTGGATCCTTGTTATTAGGTCTCCGTTCCAATGTCACCTCCCCTGACCACCTTATACACAGGAGCCCTCCGTCCCATCATCCTGTGTGATTTCTTCCATGGCACTTTCCGTGGCAAACGTTGTCGGTCAGCTCACGTGACCTCCACGGTCAGGGCCCTTCTTCTTAGTGACCGGCAGAGGTGGTCATCTGACCCACATCTGGCCCAAGAGAGATGCAGGAATCTGCTGGCACTGCCTGATACAGCCTCTGCCCTCACTGCTTTTTGACCATCCTGCTGAATTACAGGTGTGATGACGAGCTGTGCAGCCATCATGCGACTGTGCAGGAAAGACCATGCACATGTCAGCTCCTCCCGCCATAGAACCAGCATTGGCGGCCTCTCACCTGCTGCTCCAGGGAGAAAAAACAAACCCCCAGGGTTTAAGCCACTGCAATCGGGTTATCTGGCGTTTGCAGCCAAAAGCATCCCTAACTATGTGAAATTGTTGTGTGAATTTAGCCCCTTGCTTTTTTGTCCATATCCCCCCAGTGGAGACTCCATGCACCACGAGACAGGGAGTTATGTCTGTCTCGTTCACGACTGCATCTTCAGCCCCCGGGCACAGGGCCTGACTCATGACAGAGTTCAGTAACTCTGAACCTGTGTGTTCCCTAGTTCCGTCACACACGAAATAGGGATTGTCACAACACCTTGACAGATTGTAAGGATTAAAAGTGTCAATATGTGTTTAGCACTTAGAGCGGTGCCAGGCACATCATCATCGCCCAAAGGATTGCTATTATTTGTTGACTTAATGAGCTAATTAATTTATAGAAGAAAGAATTCCTTCCCTGTGTGCTTTTTGCAGTGGCGTCCTCTGGCTTCTTCCTTCTCTTTAAATCAAAGCTGTGTTTGCTCGGTGCTGACAAGTCAGGCTATAGATTAAGCAACATGACCGCGGCAGTTGGAAGAAATGCACACCGTTTACAGTGAGCTGCGGGATTAGCACCTTTAGGGGAGGGAAAGGGGACCAGACATCGACACACAAAAAGGGTATGCCGCATAAAGGCCGGCATATTCCAAGGTGCAGGCCAAGAAATGCTGGAAATGAAACCTAATATGAGGTTTTGCCGGTGTGCGCCGTGGGAAGAACAGAAGAGCGCGTTGCAACTGGCGCTCAACGGAGGCCACGCAGAGGTCAGTTGGAGGTTATAAGGAGGGAGATTCAACATGTGTGATGGGGGGTGGGCTACAGCCCACTGGGGTTAAAGGGGTTCATTCATTCACTCAACAAAATATTCGTTAAGCACCTACTATGTGCCAGGTAGAGAGGGAACTGGCAGAAAAACATGAAGTACCGCCAAGACTGAAATGATTACAACTGGGTGATTCTAAAGACGCCACAGTATTTCTTCTCTAATTGCCCTGCAACCACGTAGATGCTAGCCCCGAATTTCAGACCCCACATGATTTAGTTTGTGACCAATACTACTGCTACTAACATTTTCCAGTACTTATTCTGTAGTAAGCATGATACTGAGATCACCCTACCAACCATGGCCAACGTCACTCTCTAGGAACTTACTCAATATCCATTTCTCCTCTTCCTCTTCTTTTTTTTTTTGAGACAGATTCTCACTCTGTTGCCCGGGCTAGAGTGCCATGGCATCAGCCTAGCTCAAACTCCTGGGCTCAAGTGATCCTCCTGCCTCAGCCTCGCAAGTAGCTGGGACTACAGGCACGTGCCACTACACCCAGCTAATTTTTCTATTTTTAGTAGAGACGTGATCTTGCTCTTGTTTAAGCTGGTCTCAAACTCCTGAGCTCAAGCAATCCTTCCACCTTGGCCTCCCAGAGTGCTAGGATTACAAGAGTGAGCCACTGCGCCCGGCCTCCCTCTTCTTTTTTTACTAACAAAAAACTAATTTGTATTCAGGGTGGCATCAAAGAACACAGGCACCCACACTTGATTATTAACATCCAAACGCACGCACTAATGGACACAGAAGCATCATTTCATTTATTTCTCACAAGTGAGGTGGAGGGCACCATCCCCATTTTACAGGTGAATAAACTGAGGTTCAGAGAATGTAAATTGCCAAAGGTCATACCGTGTCTAGCTGGCGAAGATACAATGTGAATCTAAGCGATTTGGTCTTTCTAGTCTTTCCGTCTCTCTCCATTTGCACGGAGAGCACATAGATACATTTTCTCATTTAACCTCCCAAGAACCTTGGCAGGTATTATAACAGATAAGGTTTTCAATTATCAAAATATGTTCTCTATGCAGTCAGCTGGCTTCCTTCCTCGAGTCATCTCCCTCCTCACTTTTAAAACTAACCTCCTGCAGCCCCGTTGAGGGAGAGCGTAGAGGAAGAAGGAGAGAGAGGCGGGAAGCAGTGAGTTGTATCATGATGTCTACTGAGGCAGAACTCCCAGGAGGAGATTGTTAGGTCAGGTGTGGAGAAAGCCAAAAACAGAGAAGCTTTTGCATCATTTCCCATGTGGGATTCTGGGAAGACACAGCATTAAAATAAAACCAGCAAACTATATGGTTAGGCAGAGGGCGGGCCCAAATGTTGCATCCAGAAGGTTCCAGAAGGTTCTGAGTGCCCTGAGGAGGGATAATATAGAAGAGGCTGCTGGTGGCAATAAGTGACACTAATGAGACTGAGAGCTACAAGGTGGCCAGGGATGACCAGGGGCAAAATAGGTATGGCAGTCAGACCCCAGAGAGAATTCAGTGCTAGAAAGAGCTGAGGTAGGGCTGGTCAGCTGGGAGATCCCACGAGTGGACGGAGCTGACCACCAACTGTCCAGGAGCCCACCAGTTGTAGACTCGACAACTGTGGCCTCTAGGGACAGACCAGGGGGCAGGGGACCTCACTGTCACAGAGGCTGGCAAAGGTCTGCAGAGCAGTATCCCGACATGTTGGGGTCCCTTCCATAGACCCCCAACTCCACTTGGTGAGACAGAGGAGAGGAAAGGACTTGGTAACGACAGAGTCTTTAGTTGTAAGGGCCTCTCAAACCAAGAGGACATGGAGATGCCATTCGTTACCAAATTCTAGTTCCTTTCAACCGGTGGTCACCTGGTGGGCAAAGCTTGGGAGGAAGATTGAAAGTTATCTAACATCCAGAAGCTACCTTTGCTTCACATACCTGAGCTGCAGAGCGAGTGTGCTAACGTTTCGGCCTGCTGTGATCGGTACCTACTTCCTCCAGATTTTGCAGACAAGCAACCGGAAGACACTGTGGAATCGACACACCTTCCCTGAGCCCCAATTTCCAATTACTTTTAAAATGAGAGTAATCAAAGCCACCTCCCAGGACTATGAGGCCAAAGCGAGGATCAGAGCCGTGAAGGAGCATGACCAAGCTCACATGCTGGCCGTGGGACCTCAGGGCTCACCCTGTCTTCCACCCTGCTGTCTTCCCCCCGAGGCTGTCACGAGAAATGCCTGGAGCCAGCCGGGACCTGGACAGTAGCTCAGTGACAGCAAAGAGAGAGACAGGCCTCGTTTTAATGCTTGTACGGAACCTGGACCTGATTTCCCAGCATTTGGCTCATCTTGTCACCAACTGGTATTTATTAACACTCAGTAGATGGATTAAATGATTGAGTGAATGAATGCATGAATGACAAAGCCTTTGCTGGGGACTACGGGAGTCATGGCCACCAAATGGTGTCATGTGAGGCTCTGGCATGCTTTTGGGGGGATCACCTAAATGGCAAAGGGAGTCAATTTTCAGTCTCACAAGTTTCACAGTTCAGATGTCACCTCCTCCAGGAAGGCTTCCCTGACACTCTCAGTCTGGTTAGGTGCCTACTCTGTGCTCTATCTTCTTCAGCTCTATAGATGCTAGTCTGTCTGTTCACTGTGGTTCTCTCACTTGACGGTTAGTACTTAGAGACAAGGTTATGTCTCCTTTCATCTCCCCATGTCTCTAGCACAGGGTCTGGCCCAAGGTGGGCATTCTGGAGTCAGTAGGAGCCATTTATTGAGTGCATCCTGGGTAGCTGGTGCTGAGCTACGTGCTTTAGCTACCGATGTCCAGGGGGGCCTCGTCATGCCATTGGGCAGGTAGGAAAGCTGAGACTCAGAGAAGCGAAGAAGCCTGATATTTCTTCCTTATTTCTGCCTCCTCCTTTGCCAGACTGCCTGGCCTAAATTCTTGAGGCTTGGGAACCGTATAAAGCTCAGAGCGCTGGGTGGGTGGGTAGGAAGATGGAACAATGGAGAAAGAGCACATGTTAGCAGTTGGCATCCACGCCGCATGCCAGACAGTGCATTTTCCGTTGCGGGCCCACAGCACCGAGACCACCCGAGGAGAAATGCCTCGTGGCCTCTGAACAGGGAGTGCTAACCACGCGCTCTGCAGGCACCATCTGCTTCCTGATTTGGAACAAATGGGTGCTTGAGAGCTGTGCTGTTAGGTGCATGATGCTTCTAGCAGAAAGAATTGAGAAAACAAAACCAAAAAACCTCCTCAAAATCCCAGCAACACACATGGAAGTACGCAGAGGTGAGCTGACACGAGATGTAGACAATTACACAAAAATATCAGCGCCCACAGCCAAGAGGGAGGAAAAGTCCGATGCCCTGTTGCACATCCCATTTTAAAAATAAAATAGGGCTGCAATTTTGCTTGTCCAGAGAGCCCTGCACAGACTCCAGAAGTCTCCCAGGGGACTTGTTCCTTTATAGACCTTTCCTGCCCAAGCTCCGGGCTACCGGTAAATCTGACCCTCTCCACGGCCAGGAGGCCTCAAGAGCTTGGAGACACACCGGAGCAAACAACTCCGCAAAAACAATCTGTCCCATAAACAAAGCCAGTGGAAAGCGTCCAGCCCCACACAATGGAGCTAATCTTCTGGGCACACATTTCCCGTCCGGGGTATTAGCATAGACACCGCTTCCTCCTAGGTGGAGGTAAATGCAGCGTGAGCTGTGGGTCCAAGAACAACAATGCTTCGCAGATTCCCCACTCATCTGAAGCATAACGGGCAGGAATTCAGAAGCAAGAAGCTGCTTTCCCCTCTCCTTTCTTAAAGAAACACTGCAAGTTTAAAGGTAGGGGAACAGATCAGGAATGACATGGCTTTATGGACCACACAACCCTGGATTTTGATTTAGCGTCACTACTGACCAGCCCTGTGCTTTGGGACAACTGATTTAACTTCCCAGATTCATAATTGCCCCATGGTTCAAGTGCGATTGTGTACAGACGCCCAATCCAACTTGTACTCATCGTGGTGCAAAATTAAAACGTTGAATGGCCACTATCAAAGAAAAAAAAAACACCCAGAAAAGAACACGTGTTGGTGAGGATGTGGAGGAATTGGGCCCCTTGTGCACTGCTGATGGGAATGTAAAAATCTGCAGCTACCGTGAAAGACAGTATGGGGGTTTCTCAAAAAATTATAAACAGAATTACATATGATCCAGGAATCCCACTTCTGGATATATATCCAAAAGAATTGAAAGAAATATATATACACATGTTTACAGCAGCATTATTCACAATCGCTAAGAGGTAGAAACGACCTGAATGTCCATCGATGGATAAATGAGTAAAGAAAATGTTGTACACATGGACAATGCAATATTATTCAACATCAAGAAAGAAGGAAATCCTATCACCTGCTACAACATGAGTGAACCCAGAGGACATTACGCTAAGTGAAATAAGCCAGACACAAAAAGACAAATACTGTATGATTCTACTTCGATGAGGTGTCTAATGTAGCCGGGCTCATGGAACAAACAGAACTGTGCTTGCCAAGGGCTGAGGGGAGGAGGAAATGGAGAATTGTGATTCAGTGGGTCCAGAGTTTCAGCTTTGTAAGATGAAAAAGTTCTAGAGATCTGTTGAACAACAAGGTGAATCTATATTCACATTAACACCACTGAACTGGACATTTAAAAATGATTACGTTGGTAAATTTCATGTTACATGTTTTTACCACGGTTTAAAAAAATTAAAATGTTGAGATACCATTTCTCTACCCATCATATTGGCAAAAATGAAAATGTCCAGCGGTATAAAGAGTTAGTAACGTTGTGGAGAAATGGAAACACTCCTATTTTGTGGATGGAAGTATAAACCGGTGTAACTATTCTAAAGGGCGATTGGCCCCATCTCTCAAAACATAAAATACACATATTCTATAACCCAGCGATTTCTCTTCTCTTTATTTATCCTAGCACATGTATGGGGGATGTTCGGTCATTGTTATAAAAGCAAAAAACTGGAAACAATCTAATGGCCATTAATAGGGGAATGGATAAATAAAAATGGCATATACTTAGATAATTTAAGGCAATAAACCGGATCTATTTATATCAACATAGATCTCAAGAACATATTATTGAGTGAAAAAAATCCGGTTATTCAATAATATATATGGCATATCACTCATTAAGTTAAAAGAGCACAAAATGCTAATATATATTTTCTATGTATATAAATATAGATAAGATAACCAGAAAAATAGTTAAACAGAAAATAAGACCCTTTGATCCTACTGCTGGTGACGAGACAAAACGGAAAAACCCTTGTTAATTTCTAGTGTACCAGTCTCCGAGACGACCCTCGGTGATCCTTGCCTCCTGGGGTTTATATCCCTGTGTTCTCTCCCACAATGAATAGGGCTGTCCCGCGCTCTATTCATTGCACGGTCTGCCAGTAGGATACCATGAAATTGATGGCATACCACTTCCAAGGCTAGGATATAAGAGACATCACGCCTCCACCTTGCTTTCTTGCTTCCTCCATTGCTCCTTCTGCAGGAAGCCAGCCATGGTGTGAAGACACTCAAGCAGCCCGAGGAAGAGGCCCATACGGCAAGGAACTGAGGGCTCCCACCCACAGCCAACGCCAACTTGAGCCACTCAGAGGTGGATCCACTCATCCCAGCCAAGCCTTTAAATGACTGCAACCTCGTGAAAGACCACGAACCAGAACAACCCAGCTAAGCTGCTTCTGAGTTTCTGACCCGTAGAAAGTGTGGCATAATAAGTGTGTATTGTTTGAAGCCACTAAGTCGAAGGGTAATAGGTTTCACAGCAATAAGTAACGTATACAGACGGGGTCGCCTGCTAAGGTGCCTGGGGCCTGCTCACCATTTGCTCGGGCAGGTGTCAGAAAGGTATGAAAGGCACATTAGTACTAGATGGAACAGTTTCTTCTTCAAGTAATCAGAAGAGCATTGATTGCTTTTTAAGACCTGATCCTGTGTTTAACATGAAGTCAATCCCACCAAGTAGCAGGAGCCTGTACTTTGGGAGATACAGGCTGAATTGTGTCCCCTCCCAAATTCATATGCTGAAGTCCTAACCCCTGGTACCTCAGAATGTGACTGTATCTGGAGATAGAGTCTTTTTTTTTTTTTT
>VBSM01002153.1:9222944-9252598 GCA_008086735.1 Cheirogaleus medius | reverse complement strand
GACTACAGGCACATGCCACCATGCCTGGCTAATTTTTCTATTTTTTGCAGAGACAGGATTTCTCTCTTGTTCAGATTGGTCTCAAACTCCTAGCCTCAAGCAATTCCTCCTGCCTCGGTCTCCCAAAGTGCTAGAATTACAGGCGTGAATCGCCGCACCTGGCCGCATGTCTATAGCTTTCATAAAGTTCTCAAAGGGGTTAGAAGCCCCAGAAAGATGAGGAGTGACTGATTCAGGATTGTGAGTAACTCTGGGCCGGAGAAGCCAGTCCCAAGGACTAAGGGGCGGAGCTGGGTGGCCAGGGGCTAAGAAGAATGATGGGGATGGGCCCTTTCTTGAATATTGGCAGTGAAGGAGGAAAAAGTGGGAGGATGGGAAGATGTCTTAAGATAAAGGAGAACCAGGCATGTTTGTCTGCTGAAGGAGGAGGCCGGGGGAGAGAAAGGGAGGGATTTATGGTCCTCACAAAGCCAGGACGCTTTGGAAAGGGGCAATGCCTTGGCTCCCAGCACAAGGATCCCAAGAAATCTTGTTGAGCTGGACCTATGCAGGGTTTCACAGAAGGGGGAGTAGTCTCCCTCCTATTCTCTGGCTCCCCCAGGGGTAAAGCTGGAGAGATTTTTCCCGCCCACCTACTCCCACCCTGCTCTCCCCGGGGGTGGGGAGGGGTTCCTGCTAGCAGCTCACTCACGCTGCAGAACTGGGGTCAGCGTGCCTTTGAGGTTCTACTAGCATGTGTCTTTTACACAGCCACCAGTTTCTACGTCCACCCAGGACTGGGGAACGGTAACTGCCTCTTTGCATTCTCCAAGAAAGACAGCTTCCCCAAGCTCCTGGCACATGTTCAATTCTGTTGGCTTAATTATCCCTCAGATTCATTTGACCTCAACAATATACTATAGGACCACTTCGAATACCCAAGAACTGGGTGATTATCAGTTGCTGGAACAAACATCTTCTGAAGTACTCCCTGACATCAGTCTCGGATGGCTGTATCTGCTCGATTCATCATTTTATCCAACACCTATCTATGGAGCGCCTGCCATGCCGAGCACTGGGCTAGGGGCTGAAGGACATGATGATGAACAAAACAGGCGTGTTTCCCTGCCCTCGTGGAATTTAAAGTCCAGGAGGGGAGACAGGTTTTACAATATGTTAACGACAACACACACTATTTGGAGGATGGGCACACTTATAACCTGGACTCAAATGGTACAAAAGCAATTTATGTAACCAAAATGTTTGTACCCCTGTAATATTCTGAAATAAAAAATAAATAAAATCCAAAAGAAAAAAAATGTATTAACTATATAAGTAGATGAATTTAAAAGGACAAGATACTGTGAGTGTATAACACGGCATAGGAGTCAGCAATGACTTTTCTGAGCATATAGCTTTTTAGGTGAGAGATGAATAAAAAATCAAATTAACTAGGCGAAAAGTGAGACGGGAGGTGGTTGGGAGGCGAAGGGCAGCTCGGGTAGAGTGAGCTGCGCGGCACTGTGAATGGAGGAGGAACGCCGGACACAGAGCAGCACCTAACCGTGAGCAGGGGTCGTGGGGGAGGGGTGCGGGTCAGTGGCAACGTCTTAGGAGAATCAGGAAGTCTAAGGTACAATTTCCTGTGCTCTTGGCCGCACCTCTTGCATGCTGTTCCTAGGGATGGGGAATTTTCCAACGTAAGAGCCCCTCCTCCTAAGAGTGGAGGCCAAAACTCACTTCCCTCGACCCCCTGCAGCCAGGACATAGCTATTATTCCTGGCCATGCAGCCTCCACGCCCACTTATCTAGTCCTGCTGGAGGTTCTGTGAGCGGCCGAATGCAACCTAACATTCTCCTTTTCTTCTCAAAGTAGCTGAAATGGACTCTATTGTTTGCAACCAGGAACCCTGATGAACACAGGAAGGATGATTAAGTGAATGGAGGGAACACAGTGGGAATAGAGCTACATACAGGGGTAAAAAATCATGTGACATGTCTAGGAAAACATAACAGCTTAGGATACAGATTTTCCCAATGCCTGAGAAGGACATATCTTCAGCCTGAGAGCAAACAAAGCCTTAGGGTGGCTTTGGCATTCCTGACACAACTGGGAGCTTGTGCTATGCTAGCTGGCAGGTCAGGGCTGTGGGAACATAGATAAGGCCGTAGGGAGGGGATATTGAGCATGATGAACATAGTATCTTGTTCATGAAATTAGGGTATGACCTGGATCTCCTCAGACCCGTCAGTCATCTTCCACAGCTACGTGTGGAAGAATACATTTCTGAGAACCAGGAGCCCTGGGCTGGAGACCATGACCTGGAGACTACTTCACTTCTCTGACCCTCAGGTTCCTCATCTGTAAAAAGGAGGTGACACACAGTTCTATGATCTAGCACCTGTGAAAACATTTTGCAAACTGTGAAGTGCTGAATCAATGTGATAGTTGGTTCTCGTAATCTCTGTGGTGCCAAAACAGATGCATAAAAAAAAAACAAATAAAATATAAGATTATTTCGGTGGGTCAGTGGGTTTAGATGGGGCCTGAGGCCACGGTTGGAAACAGTGAAGATCAAGAAAGAAACATCTGTTGACAAGGAGGTTAAGAATACTGTAGTCAGAGCTCTTGCGGTGGCAAGTGACACAAAACTTACGCTATAGTGAATTCACAAACAACAACGCAATTTATATTTCATATAAAAGCTCAAAGATTCAGGCACAACTCGATTCAAGGACTCAAGTAATGAAATCACAACTCTGTCCCTGTCCGTCTCTAGTTTCGTTTTTCACCGCTGGCCATTCTCACTCAGACAAATTCTCTCTTCCCGCTGCCAAGAAGGCTGCAGCCGCTTCAGACATGGTTGCATCTCAGAAATTCTTATAAAAGGCTTCCTGCATCTTATTGGTCCAAACCAAATGACATACTCACACCTAAACCAATCACTTATGACCGAAGGAATGTGATGATCCAGTTGGCCAATGCTGAGTCACATGTCCACATCTGGAGTCAATCAATACCACCTCAATCACATGGCCTGGGAATGGGGTGAGTTCATGTGCATGCATAAGATGGGGTGAACAAAACAACCACAAGTATCCACGTCAGTTACTGACAGAGGGTATCCACTATACCTCGAAGAATCTGAGCGAGACCCACCTGAAAAAAAAAATCATGCTTAAAACCACTGCAAAGCTTCAAGTTATACATCATTTTTTTCTGACTGGGAGGGGCCTTATTCCAGGGACTTCTAGGAGTCGTCGGTTATGAGGGTGACTTGACAGCTGCTCTCTGAATAGACCCTTTACATCTGATGGCTCTTCTAACTCTCCGCACAGCTCCCACATGTGTTCCTTCATTTGATCTAAATTTAACAACACTCCTATGAGTCAGAGAAGTTAAGTAACTTGCTTAAAGTCACACAGCCAAGCCAGGTTTCCTGCCTCCCAGCTTATAAGCAAAGCAGTGGGTCCACCCATCCCGATCCTGAGGTCCTTACAAGAAATGTTTTGGGGAAGTCACAGGGCAAAGGCAGAAGTAAGTACAGGCATTTAAACAGGAAGGATGATGAAGTCAGAAGATGAACCAGACAGACCCGGTCCCTGTGTGCAGAAGCTCAAGGGCCGGTGGGGACCCAGACAGAAAAGCAGACCCTTCCCTGTGCTTACCTGTCAGCACAGGTAAGCACGGAGCCTTCCCGGAGATCCCACTGATTTTGGTGGCGACAGCGTTCTTCAAGTGTGGATGGGAGTGAGCGAGTCTGTGTCTTTAAGGATCACATAATCCCCATTTTAATTATTAAGTCGCTGCATTATTAACTAATCAGCTGTGTGTGGCAGAAAACCAAGGGTCAGAACTCCACAGCAACGATTCATTCCTGGTGGAGCCTCCAAGCCCGTGTTCCTGAACTCTTTTCGGGCACCTGAAGAACTTGAAGAACGATAGAAACCTTCCTTCCAGAAAAATGCACAATTTGTCTGCAATTTCAAGATACAGCTAAGAACAGGGCTGCAGGCATTTCCTCCCAATGTCCTGAGAAGTTCCCCACATCAAGCCTCATGGGTCCCAGGTCTCCTATATTTCTTGGTCTCTTTCTGAGTAATAATAATCCCCCAAAGGCAGCCTTAGGGAGAGGAGGAACGGGGAAAAATTAGGAGGTGGGACTTAACAGCACAGACTGAAATTATTTGGGGAAAAGAGGAAAATAAAGTTCTCTTTGCTGAGCTGCCTTTCACAAGGTGCCGGCCAAAGCGATCTCCACTGGGCTGCTTCCGCGGATGCGTGTGCATGCGAGCACGTGTGTGCTCATCCCCAGCCGTCCAGACCCCACCTTCAAGACTTTTGCCTCACTCCACGCACGCCATGGCTATTTTTCTTTAAAGCAATACACTGAAGCTTCACTTTCTTTCGAAGGGAAACTTTATGTCACTACCATAAATGTAGAGCCACAAATGTTATTTGGAACGAATTAAACATTCAGAAAACAAAACAATATTCTTAAATGCTAGCTAGGCTTGATAACTGTCCTTCACTCTGAGCCCAGAGATGTACTTTCTGTTCAAGAAAAAGGGAGGGTGGAGGTGGGAGTGCGGGGGTTGGGGAGGGAGGGGAATAGCAAGGAAAAAAGGTATTAGACACCAAACTGAGCCTCTTGATAGTATCAGAAGGACTGAAATGATTGCAAGAAGGCAACAACTTTCTCACCAAATGGTTCACTTCTTACTTCATTCTCTGCCCGGATTGGGAAATACTCTAATTTATTTAACAAGTATTTACTGAGTTGTCTACTAAGTGTTCTTTGCCCTGGGGGAATGACGGTACACAGGGAATAGACCGGGGTCCTACCCTCCTCAAGGGAGTATTCTCATAGTGAAGACAAACAACTCAACAGAAAATAAAATCATTTCAAATGGGGTCGAGTGCTGTTGAAGCAAACTAGCAAAAGGTTACAATGGTGAGTTGGATGCACGAGGGTGGACTTTGCATGCTGCAGGCAAGGTCGGAAGGCAGTTTGGTCCTCTAGCCAGTGAAACTGGAGTTTCCAACAGAAAAGTCATGTCCAGGCCCAGCTGCTCAAGGAGTGGGAAAGTGGTTAGCAGCTGTAACTTGATATCCCAGGCATAATCTGAAGGACACTACAGAGACCTGCACTTTGCCCCTGATTCAATCAGAAAGCAAAGCAGATGTTGTCTTAATAGTTTTCCAGTCCAGTGGCCAAGAGAAAACAAAATATGTCATACATGTGGTTGTATTTAAAGGCAAGATTACAACACATGTCCAACAAACGTTAGATGTTGCTGGACCGAGGGATTCCATTGGCCATCGCGGCTAAGTTAATCTAATTAACCACAAATGAAGATGCTTGTTTTCAAGTTCGGCCAAAAAACGATCAGAAGTACACAGTATTTACAATGTTTTCCTCTCTTCTTTCTTTGGAAGACCCCAACCTGCCATCCTGTTTTTTGTGCTAGTGATATGACACGAGAGTTTCTGTTTGCTGTTTGGGCTTGATCGCTGCAGAGACAAAGGTTGAACGCCCTTATGAAGTTAGATCTTTAAAAATATAAATCGGTATCAGTGCTTTTGATTGCAATTGATCAATATCCAGTCCCCAAGATGGACACTGCACAATCCACTGAGACACACAATACTCTTAGGGTTCACCGCTCTGTATCTTGTCCGCTGATCGCTGCCTGAGAGCTTGGTACCTCTGCATCCCACCCTACTAGCCAGTATAAGGACGTCACTTAGAGGGCTCTGGACATGGGTATAAGCCTCTAAAACACAGCTCCTGAAATCTCAGGCTGAACACTGGCCTTCTAAGTGCTGGTGATTCCCAGGTGAGCGAGGGGTGGGAGGTGGCAAGGATGAAAGGCTGGTTTTAACTCTGCTTTTGGGGCCTCTTAAACCATCGTAGACGGGAGCTGGATAGACTGGGGGAGGATATGGATTAAGCTCATTCCATTTAAAAGAACTCACTTGGACACAAGGGAAAGGCCAGAGGTTGACAACACTAGGGTTACAAACCACAGGCAGTTTGCTTCACCACCCCCTGCTGGTTTAAAGCTTCAGGGTCACGACAACTTAAGCTCTGGGAGGCAACGGGGTTATGGGCTCTGGACTCAGGTAGCCCTGGGTTCAAATTCCACCTCGAGCATTTACTCTGTCTTTCAACCTGCGTAAATCGCTTAACCTCTCGAGCTTCGGTTTCCTCATCTACGGAATGGGTGTAAGACCACCTGCCTCTCAGAGCTGTTCCAAGGATGGGAGACGATGCCTATGAAAGTGTCCAGGTCCATGCCTGCCACGTGGTTTGCACCTGCATTCGGTACACAGTGGGTTCTCTCCGCCGCCCTGCACCTTCTCCGGATCTCCATTCTCCCCCTCCCCCTTCTCTGGTTTCCTCTTGAGGCTGCCTGTGTTCTAAGCCATCTCTGTGATGTCATCCACCCCTGATCTTTCATATTCCTCCTTAGAGCACACATTTTTCGGGGACAGTGCTGGGTGACAGCCCTCAATCCAAGCTGCGGCCAAGGGAAGCACTCACCCCTGTTGAATGGCAGCTCCCAAGTGTGTTCCCTGTAACAATAACGGATGCCTGTGAGCATTCCTTGGCAGAATTAAAAAAAAAAGAAAAAGGAATTCTGTGGTCATATCGACTGGGAAATGCACAGAGACTCACAGCACACGTTAGTATATTAAAGGTCCCTGGGAATCCGGCAGCGAATAAACCCGTTTAGCTTTGTTTGTGCTGACTTTCCCACTTTCTCTGACCCGGCGACATCCTGTCATCCCTGCTCTTTTCTCTGAGTGCTTTCCTTTAGATCCTCTCAATGCATCCCCAATACCCTTCCCCCCACTTTCACAGATGCGGAAATAGGGTTCAGAGAGGTTAAGTGACTTGCCCACGATAGTTCAGCTGGGCGGCACCAGAACCAGCTGCTCTCTCCCCGAGTCCAGGGCTCTTTTCTCTAGAAGAGAAACAGCTTTACTATATCTCTTTCTAGCTAAACAACCACAGAATCTATAACTCACTGCCTAGGCTCCTAGGATGACACTGCCCAACAATTTCATTTTCTCGACAATGAGAAAACTAGAGAGAGGAAGTGATTTGTACAAGTTACAGAATTAAGGGTGGCAGAACCAGAATTGGCCCCCAGTTCTGCTAACCTTCACCTGAAGCCCAGGACTCACCTGTCTGGCTCAAGCCGCTCCGTCGTCTTCCTTAGATCTTCCCTCCCTCCAGTACTAGAGCAATGCTGTCCAATAGATCTTTCTGTGATGATGGAAATGCTCCATAGCTGTGCTGTCCAGTATGGTAACCACTAACTACTTGTGGCTATTGACCTCTTCGGATGTCTCTAGTGCAAATGAGGAGCTGAATTTTTAATGCTACTTAATTTTACTGAATTTATATTTAAATAGCCACATGTGACTAGCGGCTACCATAGTGAACAGGGCAACTCTAGAAGCCAGAAATCATATGGAGTCTATAGACCCGACCAGGACAATTATCATATGGGTAGAAGATTCTTCTAACAGTAATCAAGGTTAAACTACTTGGACCTTGTGAGCGGCCCAATTCGGTTTCGTTTAATGGCAGGTCATAACCTGAGATGCCTTTGCTCGAGCTATTTCCTCCCCTCCCTGGCAACATCCTACCCATTCTTCTAATCCCGGCTCAAACACACCCTCCTTCGGGAAGGCCTGCTGCTCTGGCTTCTCCCCACCAAGCAGAGCGAAGGGATTCTTCTTTGGAACTCCCACACTTCTATATTTGTTTCCAGATGGAAGAAAGGGAGGAGGGTTTCTGTTTTGCTGAGAGCCCTCTGTGAGCAAGTGGATGGGAGAGGAGAGAGTTTGCCTGGGTGTGGGGGAGAGTGGAGGCAGGGGCACTGGGGAGTGGCTTGGGAGACACAAAGAAGATGTGGTTAGAAAAGAGAGGTGATATGTGATTTCACCTCCTCCACTATTGCCCCTACAACATCTTCAGTCAAAGTAGACATTACAAGCTACGGATACATCTCACAAAGTTGAGAGAGAAAAGCGCATCACATGCTTCATAACAAAAGCACTCAGCATACCAAGAATAGAAGGGGACTCTCTCAACCAGATATAAGGCATCTACGAAAAACCCAGAGCGAACATCACACTTAATGGTGAAAGATTGAAATGCTTTCCCCCTAAAATCAGAAACAAGAGAATGATGCCCACTCTTGCCACTTCTATTCAACATTGTACTGGAAAATTCTAGCTGACAATTAGGCAAGAAAAAAAAGAAAGAAAGAAAGAAAGAAAGAAAGAAAGAAAGAAAGAAAGAAAGAAAACAAACCCATCCTGATTGGAAAGGAAGGAGTAAAACTATTTCTATCTGCAGTTGACATAATCTTGTATGTAGAAGATTGTAAAGAATCCACCAAAAAACTATTAGAACGAGTAAATGAGTTCAGCAAGGTTGCAGGATACAAGATCAATATCCAAAAACCAGTTATATCTCGTCTAAATGTTGACAAGGAGAAAATTGAGAAAGAAATTAAGAAAATTTCATCTACAATAGCATCAAAAAGAATAAAATGCTTAGGAATAAATTTAACCAAGGAAATGTGAGAATTTTATGCTGAAAAACTGCAAAACATTGTTGAAAGAAATTAAAGAAGACCAAAATAAATGGAAAGACATCCCATGTTTATAGATGGGAAGACTTAATATTGTTAAGATGGCAAAACTCCTCAGATTGATCTACAGATTCAATGCCATCCCTATCACAATATCAGCTAACTTCTTTGCAGAAATTAACAAACTGATCCTAAGATTCATATGGAAATTCAAGGGACTTAGAATAGTCAATGCAATCTTCAAAGAGAAGAACAAAGAGGACTCCTACTTCCTGATTTCAAAACTTGCTACAAAGCTGCAGTAATCAAGACAGTATGGAATTGGCATAAAGACAGACGTATAGATCACTGGTCCAGAGTTGAGAGTCCAGAAATAAACCTTCACATTTCTGATCAATTGATTTTCTACAAGGGAACCAAGACCATTCAGTTTAATAAATGGTGGTGGCACAACTGAATAGCTACATGCAAAAGAATGAAACTAGACCTTCAAATACACCATAAATAAAAATTAAATCAAAATGGATCGAAGACCTAAATGTAAGAGCTAAAATGATAAAACTTTCAGAAGAAAAGGTAAGTGTAAATCTTCATGACATGTGGCCTCTGGATCCTTGAATGTGGACCCTCGACCGAATCAAATTTTTTAAAATTTGGGGATCTGGAGGGCCACATGTGGCCTTGAAGCCTCAGGTTCCCCAACCCGAAATGAAAAATTTTGTGCTTCAAAGACAGCATCAAGAAAATGAAGACAACACACAGAATGGAAGAGAATTGTCACAAATTATATATTTCATAAGAGATTAGAATATATCTATACCAGATATATATCTGATAAGAGACTAGATAGTTTACATATATGTAGAATACATAAATGACTATTACAACTCAATAATAAAGAGACAAACAACTCAATTAAAAATAGGCAAAGGATCTGAATAGACATTTCTCCATAGAAGATAAACAAATGGCCCATGGGCACATGAAAGGATACTCAACATCACTAGCTATCAGGGAAAAGCAAATCAAAACCACAAGGAGACACCGCTTCACACCCACCAGGGTGGCTATAATAAAAAAAGATAATAATAACTGTTGGCAAGGATGTAGTGAAATTGGAACCACCATACATTGCTGGTGGGAATGTGAAGTAGTACAGAGCTTTTGAAAACATTCTGGCAGTTTCTCAAAAACTTAGACATAGAGTTATCATATGACTCAGCATACAGGAAAGTAAAAACATATGTTCACACAAAAACGTGTACATGCAGGTCATAGCAGTATTATTCACAATAGCCAAAAAGGGAAAATCACCCAAGTGTTCAACAGATGAATGAATAAAGAAAATGTGGTGTATATATATAAAATGAAATATTCTTTGTCAATAATGAAGAACTGATACATGCTACATGTTTAAACTTTAAAGACATTATGATAAGTGAAAGAAGTCAGATACGAAAGGTCAATTATTCTATTATAAATGGAATTCCACATGTGGAATGTCTAGAATAGGCAAATCTATAGAGACAGAAAGGAAATTGGTGGTTGCCCAGGTCTAGAGGGCCTGGGGGGATTAGGCGATGATGACTAAGAGAGTGTGGTGTGTTTCTTTTGGGGGTGTTGAAAATTTTCTAAAATTGATTGTGGTGATGGATGCTCAACTCTGTGACTATACTAAAAACCATTGAATTGTATATTTTAAATTGGTCACTTGTATGGTATGTGAATTATGTCTCAATAAAGTTGTCTTTAAAGAAGCAAGTTGTATATGCATACATACAACATAAAAAGTATATAAAAAGTACATATAAAAGTATATATAAAAATATACATAAAAAGTATGCAAACAATACTACTATTTAGGAACATATACAAGCGCAGGGAAGGCATAAAGACATGCATGCAAATGATAAAAGCACACATTCTGTAGTTTGGGTAGTTATAAGCCCAGGAGGGGACGGTTAGTGTGTCAGGGAGAACTGAATGCAGCAATTTCTGGGACCATCTACAGAGCATCCTTTCCCCTGGCTGATGTTATGCAAAAAATAACCTGAGCTTTGCAGCCAGACAGCCCTGGGTTGAATAACCACTCTACCACCATCAGCATCATGGCCTCTTACAAATTACTTAACCTCTTTGAGCCTTACTTTCCCATCTGCCAAATGGGAATAATATCATGTATCCTTCAAAATGGCGACGACTGAATGCAGAAGCCCTTGCAAGGTGCCTGGCTTCCCCTGCTGCGGTGGAGAAGGCTGGCACGAGCTCCACTCGCCGCCCTGCTGAATCCTGCTGGGAGATCCAGGTTGTGCCTGATCCTGCGCTCCTTTGCACCATGTACGATCATCCATCAATCCATACTCGCTGAGGAGAACTGACTTTAAGAGCCTGAACTTCCTCCCCCCTTCTTCAGTCCTTTCAAAAGCAAAGGGAACCAAAGGCCTCCAAAGAGAGCTCCCTTCATTACTTAAAACAAAACAAAACAAAGCAATACATAAATAAGCTGGCTCTGTCATTCTCCACGGATCGTGTTTGTATTCCCAGCTGTTGTTCATCAATTCCTGGAGGCTCCCAGGGCAAGGTCAGCCCCCAGAGGCCGACGATGGGATGATGGTGTGTGTGTGTCTGTATGTAACCTTCCCCCCGACAGCCATGTGGGCTCCCTTGGCCCTTCTTGGAGCATGCAAAGTTGGACGCCTTGGCTCAGGCCCTGGGCAGTGACATCCAGGCACATCTCAGCAGTGGTGCCAATGGTGGCTCAGTACCTGGGGCAGAACTGGGCCTTTGACTGGGCCTGAGAGCCAGGCCGGTAGATGGGGGCTGGGTCCGTGCTGGTGGCTGACTGGGGAGGAAGGAAACTCTGGCCGCTGGAGAGCTGCTGCCGTGGAGCTAACTCCCGGAGCAGAACCGAGGAGCACGTTCTCTGAGCTCTGGGCTCCGAAGCTTCCTCCTGCACACGTCGGTTCCAGCACTCGGCCAGCCCTCCACTCCCTTGGGGACTTGGCTGGTTTGTTTGGGGGAGGCCTGCAGTTCCTGTGCCTGGTTCAAGTCTCGATGCCACCCAAAGTCTTTGTGGCTAACGGGGGGCATAGAGGCAGGGCCCCATGGGCTGTACCCTGGCCGGTGGGGAGAGTCTGTCACAGTGCCCCTGACTGTCGCGGAGACGGGTCGGAGCACCGGCCTCATTTACGTCATTTCCCACCGACCTGCGGTAACCCCACTGTGATTCCCCGTGGTTGCAACTGAGCTGGAAAGCGATGCATCATTCTAGCTTTAGCCGCGGTCCTCTGGGATCCCCTGAGGCCCCATCTGTCCAGCGACTGACCCTGACTAACCTGTGGCCTTTCTAGCCCACGGCAAGGCAGGATGGAGTGGGACAGCGGCTTTGGGAACTAAGGGAAAAGTGACAGACCATTCTCTCTACCCCAAGTTACTTGTCTGGTGTCCAGCTCGGCCAGTCTCACAGCCGCCCAGACCAGGGTCCTACAGGAATCAGGGTCCAGGGCTGCCACCAAGCCTTCTGGCGCGGTCATGGCTTGCTGCCCACAGCCCCACCCCCTCCCCCAACCCTCCACTCTGCTGCAAAGCCACTCATCAAACCCTCCCATGCGACCGAGTCACAGGGCTGTGTTGCGGGCCCTGCTGGGCTCCTCTCCACAGACTGGAGGCCCAAAGGTGGGTTTTTGCTTGGCCTGCATTGTGAGTTTTGGAAACCTGGAAGTTTCATATAAGAAATCTGGCTTTGCAGCTTCTCTTGAAACACCTGAAGCCCTGTTCCTGCACAGCGGCAGTTGGCGGGGCTAGTGCAAGGTCGCCACGGGCAGGAGCGTGGGACACAGTCGCCGCCGTTCCCTGTCGTCTCACACGCGGCCTCCTTTCCTCACCGCATCGCCTGCAGGGCGCGGGCGTGCTTCCCCCTCTAGTCTCCAGGCAGGGAGGGAAAGAGGGAAGAAAGAAGTAGAGATGGAAGAAGGGAGGAAGGGAGGAAGGGTGGAAGCCAGTCCTCAGCTTTGAGTGGCGCAGGCCTTGCCTGCCAGGACTTAGGCGCATGTTCTGCAGAGCAGGTTGGAGGTGCCTCTGCGACACCCGCCATTGCACTGCTGTGGCCCTGGTGGCCCAGGGAGCTGCAGAGCGCTCAGGGGCTGTTCTCTGATTTCCAAACCGGGGCAGGGAAGAGCACTGTGAGCGTGCGGGGGTGGAGGGTGGAGAGAGACAAAGAAAGCAGGAGCAGAGGGAAGTGGAAGGGGGCAGAGGCGTGCTGCTTAGCAACCGCAGAAGAAAATTTAGAGAAGTGACAGGACCATTTCTCCCAGTGCCTGAAAGGGAGGATTTAAAAAAAAAAATAAAAAAAAAAAACCCCTCCGCCTACGCTTGCTGATCTTGTTGTGGCGGCTCTGGGAGTGTTGGCGGGATTCGCAGGGCTCCTCTGGAAGGGAGGACCACTGCGGAGGGAGCCGGGCCAGCCACGTGTGATGCCGGAAGAGCTGCAAGAACTACGTCCCCAACAGCTCCAAGGGGAACATTCTCACGGCCCCTCAAGGGGAGGGAGTGAGTCTTACAGGAAAGATGTCAGGACACAACCTGTTCATCTCATCTTTTCTCTCTAACTCCTCTTCCTGAGGCTACCAACATCTAGAAAGGAAGGTGTCTGGGGACAGTCCCTCTTCCCATCTTTTCCCCAAGACCTAACACACCCAGCCCTGGTCCCTCCTCCCCGCTGAGAATTCTCTGTTGCTTTTCTTTCTTAATTTGATTTTCTCTGGCTCAGAATCGAGATCAAAAGAGGAAATTCTTTCCAGTCTTGTAGGAATAATTCCCAGAATCTCCCCTTGGAAATGCATACATAATTACCATCATTATTTTAAAAGAAATCTTTCTTGCTCTTCTACCCACTTTTTTTTCCCACCTCTCCTGCAGGCTTAGGGAGGAGGGGAAAGGGAGGAAGCTTCGAGCATCTTTGTGGGTGCTGATGGACCAGTATAAACCATATTCTCACCGCTAAAGTGGGAGACACATACCGTTCCCTCACGGCATGTAAGAGAACTGTCTATCTGAGCAGGCAACCAATGCAAATCGCACCCACCAGCATTAAATGCAACAGAATCACCTAGTGGGCGAGTTATTCTCTTTCTAATTTGTTTTCAGTTGTTTTAATCTCATGGAGGCTTAAGCTGGTGCTAGGTATGTCATTAATACCTCCTGGGCACTTAGGCTTGGAGCAAGCAAGAGTGACTAGCTATAATTTCATAGTAGCATTGCTTTTCGTTGCATTTATTATTTTTTTTGTGTGTGTGGCTCATGAGAGAGGCTTTCTGTTATGGCTGGTTCCTCTGTAGAGGAAAGACAAATAATAAATAATAATTGAGGTGCAACACGGATACGGTGCCCAAGGACGGAGACTTGGAAAAGAGCTGGGTTGTCATATCTGGATCAAGGCAGCTGGCTTTCCACGTGGCAGGCTGCGGGTCAGGCTCAGGGAAGGTTCTAATTTGAGATCGGTTGGTCCAGTAGTCAGCAGATGGCACTGAGGGAGCCTCGGGTGAGAGTTTTCGTTGGAGCCAGTCGGCCTGGCTGTGCAACCCAATGGTGGCCCACTCCCTTCCCTGGGATTACAGAAGTTGACTCATCAATGTCCACTTCGGGGCACACAAGGCCAGAGAGTGTGGGTGGCTGCAGAAGTCACCTTTTCTTTTGGCAACTATACCTGATTTCCCCCTAGCAACCACCGTTCACTCCCCTCAGGTTTGGGGTTTGAGCGAGACCCACCCCTGGCCATCGCGCCTGTCTCCCTGTGGATGTCCCGTTCTTCTGGCTGCAATGACTGATGCGTTCAGGGAGGGGCAGTGAGGCGCACAGAGACTCTTTCTGGGAATGCTGGAGCTGCTCTTTCCTGCTGGCTCTGAACCTAAGAGGCTGGGACGCTGGAGCCCCTGCAGCCGCTTCTGCCATGATGGGGAGGCAACGGGGCTGAGAAACCCAACCTGATGATATCGCTTCCATCCCTGGATCCAGCTGTGCCTGAAGCCAGGCTCTACCCTGGGCTCCCTCTAGAACGACCCACGGAGCCAACAAATCCCCCCTTCATGTAATCCAGTCACCTGCAACCACAAGAGTCTTAACTGATGAAATGGCTCGGTGCCAATCGTCGGCCACTAGGAAAGAAACAGCTCAAAGGGCGTGTTCCCCTGACAAGGGCAGGGGCTGGTTGCTGCATGCAAACACCGGTGTAGGAAAAGCTGTCACTGTAACAGGAAGCTCCAAATTTCAGACACACCTGGCATGCGATGGCTTATTTAATCCTGTAATGATGTTAGCATGGAGGTATATTTTCATCCCCATTTTATAGATGAGAAAACTGAGGCTCAGGGTCCTCTGAGAACCCCAGTGGCAGAGTTGGGGCTGGCTCCTTGATGCTGCATAGTCCCAGCCACCCTCCTACAGCAGACGAGTAGATTGCTCACTGGCAAATACAAACCTCAGACAACGTGTGGCTGGGAGGGGTGTGGCCACTGGTGGCACATGATGATGCTTATGCCCCGGGAGCTATGTGGCACCCAGTCTACATGGCTGTCCAGGGGCCCTGCAGACAGGGAACCAAACTCTTTCTACTCTTGCTCAAAGACAGCAAGGCAGAAGAGGCCCTGGGCGTGGATCAGAACACGTTAGTGCTGACGCTCCGTGTGACTTTGGACACATCGTGTCACCTTTCCAAGCCCCGCTGTTGTTCCCATCTGGAAAGTGGAGGCTCCAGCCCCTGCCTGGCTTCACTCACCAAGCTCTTGGAGCATCGGATGAGGCCAAAGATACAGGAAGGCGTTTTGCAGAATAAAAGGAGGGGCCGCAGGCAGAGGGGATCGCCTGGCTTCCCGGTGGCGAAGGAGCAGGTGCGGACAGATGTAAACCAACGGTCTACGCATCCTCCTCCCCACCCGGAGCTGGGAAGAGGCAGTCCAAGCGGTGACCAGAAAGGAACCTTTCTGTCCCCAAAGCGGAGAGAGATAAGAACCGTGAGGCGAGAGGAGCGAGGCTGCCACAGGCGCTTGGGAGTTTATTTTTACCGTGTTATCTCTATCCCAAAATGTCAGGCTGGGAGCTGCCTCTCTCGCTCTCCGCCCCGCCCCCCACGCGGCAATGCAGCCTGGAAACAGGTCCCCTCCTCCTCCTCTGCTTCCTCCGCCTTTCCATAGCAGTGCTATGGTGACAGGAGGCATGGAAACACTGAAATAGAGAAGGGGGAGGCGAGACCATTTATTTGGGTTCTGGAACAGGCTCACTTCCTCCTAGAGACGGAGCATGCAGAGGCCCTTGGCGTTGTCAGGTACCTATTGCAGACTGTGTGTCACGTGGGCTCTTGATGCTGCAAGACAAGAAAACTCAACTTAAACTGGCTTATGTAATAAAGAGCATTTAATTGGCTGAGGCCACCGAGATATCTAGCAATAGGGTGGGCTTCAGGTGAGGCTGGATCCTGGTGCTCGATGCTGTCACAAGGACACAGTGTTCTCCTGCCCTCGCTCTGCCTTCTGTGGTGTTGGCTGCATTCTCAGGTGCTATGGGGTCCTCCCCCACAGCCCATAACAGTTCCAGAGTCTTCTCCATGGTCGCGAGGGGCTGCAGTGGTTTGAAACTTTGCATCCTCATACTGGTGGCTCCCAGGGAAAAGAAAGGAAGCTTCTTTCTGCCAGGAGGCTCTAGGCAATGTCTTCCTGAGTTACACGGGCTCTGATTGCGTTCTGTGCCCATCCCTGAGCCAATCACTTTGTGTGTGGGGGTGGCAGGAGATTAAAAATGCTTCTCACTAGCTTGAGCCAAACCATGTCCCAAGAACAGGGGAGCAGTGGTGTCCTGACCAAGAGGCAGGGCATCGCCCCCAAGGGTCGGGGATGGATGCTGAACCACAAGCAGGAACCTACTCCGTGGTTTATTCACTTTGCAGTTTCATCCTCTCCAACCCAGGAAAGCTTCTGAGATTAGAAGTGACTGTTCTTTCTTCTCCAGAAACAGGCCAACCTTAATGTACTGTCTTTCCATTTGTAGGTTTACCTGGGGTTCTCAGTTCTAAGAATCCCGGGTCTGTCACTCCCCAAACTTCAACGAGGCTACAGAATCTCCCCCAGGCAGAGGAAGGTTCAGGCTGAAATGTTTTTTTTCTTTTTCTTTTTTGCCCTGCTGAAGGCTTCCTCTGCATTCAAAATGAAATTTGCACCCTATACCCCGGCCCACCTACCGCTCACCCCCTTGCTCAGGTGTAGCCATACCTGTGTCTTGTTCTTCCCCTTGGTGCTTCAGAGCCTTCTACCTGCTGATTCTCTTGGTCTGGAATGTTCTTCCTTTTGGTCTTTGCATGACTGGTCAAATGTCACGCCTATGTCAGGTCTCTGACCACGTAAAACCACTTGAAACTACTATGTTGGTGGATGGTGTGAGTGTCTCTCTCTCTTCGCTAGACTGTAAGCCCCAGGAAGCCAGCAGTATGCTTGCGAGTCACCTGTGTCTCCTCCAATCCCTCGCTCTGTGCCTGGCGCATGGCAGGTACTCACATATCTGTAGAACACGTGAATAAAAATTCTTTTCTGAATGGCCTTGTAAACTTTGCCAGGGAGGGTTATTTCTTATACTTTTCTTGGCTTTAACTTGGTGCCTTACCAAGACATCAGGCATAAAAGAGAAAAAATATGGTAATATTTTTCAAAGGAAGAAACCGAAGCTCTCTGCTGAAGGGATTTCCTCAAAGTTGCACCCAAATTAGTACAGAAAGATACCTGGGAGGTGCTAACTGCTTCTGTGAGGAATTCCCTTTCCAAAGCCATTGCACGGAAACCTTTGAGGGCACAAAACCAGGGTCGTGGAGGGGACATGGGGCCGTCTTTCTACCCAGGTCTCTGAGTTAGTGACAGAACCACCATGCACAAGCAAAAGTCTGAAAAAGACACGTAATGATGATGTTGTTACCTCCTTCACCCAGTGGGGCAGAGTGAGAAGAGTGTCCCGTAAGAGAAAGGGCATTTCACCCCGTCCATTGCAAACTGGTAAGTCACAGTCAAAACCTTAATGTGCAGAGCACGCAGGTGGATCCCCAATCTGTGGACACAAACTCGCCCGGAGACCTACTGGCCTGTGACAGTCCTCAGGACAAATGGACGAGAGTGCGGGTGGCCCAGCACAGTGGGCAGAAACTCAAAAACACAGCGTCTCAGGTCTGCTTAGTCGTGGCTCGTTCTGTGCTCACCCCAAACCAGGCTGATCCCTTGCTTAGCCTCTCACATGTCACCTTGACCTTTGCTCTATGGGATTCCCTGTCATTGGAAACAGTGTCTTTATTTAGGTGACTATTTGATTAATACTCATCTTCCCCAGTGGACTCCAAACCTCTTAAGGGCAGGGACCAGCCTCTTTAGATCCCTGCTGGATTGAGTCACCCAGTTCTGTGACTGACACGTAGACCGTGCCCCATGAGTACGTGCTGAATGGAAGGCTGCAGACGTGAAAGGAGCCACGGGTCATCCAGCATGACTCAGTTGGAAGAGAGAAAAGAGGCTGGATTTTTTCAATGTTGGTCAGACCTTGTCGCCTCATCACCGCCACGCCCTCTTCACTGAGGTGTCTCCTGTGCCCAGAGCAGTATCCGGAGTGGAGCAGAGGGTCAACAGACACTGGGAGAAATAAATGAATGGACACTGCTCCTTCTCTTCCGGGAGAAGACTGGTTACTTTCTTACGGGTAAATTCACGGAGAGGGAGAATGGAGGGAAGCGACACTATTACAAGCTACAAAGTTTCCATCTAGGTCACTTGGTGGGTCTGGTTCTGGAGGCCACTAAGCCGGCAGGCCAGCAAGGGGGGAGCTTAGAGCCCAAACTGAACTAGAGTTTGTAGAGACAATGCTCCTTTGGACGTACGGAACGACGAGTGCTGGGGTGAGATATTTAAAGTTTAAGTGGGTCATGGTTTCCGGTCCTTATCACGTACCCTGAATAAACAAAACCAAACCACCACCCAGGAATGGTATCGGACCTTAGGAGATAACCTGGCCCCATCTCTGCTACCAGGTCAGGAGGAAGCTGGAAAGAAAGGCATTCTTCTTCTCCACTGCCACACCCTCCTTTGCGGGGGACAGCTGAGTCCCAATGGGGGCTCTTTGCATCTGAAGATTAACCAATGAAGGGCTCAAGATATATGGTCTTTGTCAATCCTTTGGAAGTGACAAAGAAGTTACAGATGTTCTGCGATCACCAATCCAAAAGCAAACACAAAAAAACCCCAAAAACCAAAAACACCATACTGAGAAATCATCATAAAGCCAAACTCCGAACACACGAGTCTCGAGCTCACCCACCCACCGGCAAAGGAAAGTGGCTCACCTTTGAACCGCAGACCCCTTCCAGAGCCAGAAGGAAAGGGAAGGGATTTACGGGTCATCTCACAGCTGTGGGCTCCGGCCTGCCTACAGGATGAGTTCACTACTTATTCTTAGAAACTGGACTCAAATGAAACAAACAGCACCTATAAATAGAGTGGGGATACACTCGGCTCGGTGTCACCGAAAGGTCCTTTTCGCAGGGACACGCTTGCTCACTGGACGTTCTCGGGTTACCCTGCGGGCACTATGCGGGCAAGAGCTGGGCTTGTTCTCTTCCAGGGCTGTCCAGGAGGGGGGAGAGCAGCAGGTGAGTCAGACACTGGGATTCCGCCCGATTCTGTCTTCTCTTTTTCTTCCTAAATACTCATTCACGCTCTAAGTGGGAAGGAGCCGCAGAGGAAGGATGTCACTCCATAAGCGCGCTGGCTGGGCAGTCTGGCAGCTCCCTCTGGGAATGGATCCTGGTTCAGGCTGTATTTGACAGAGTGTTCTGGTCTTTTAGATTAGATTGCAAACTCCCTCAGGGAAGGGCCTGAGTGCTAGGGTTTCCTCTTGCTTTCCCCGGTGCTGCCAAACGCAGGGCTGGCTGGGGTTTCCGTGCCAGGTCCTGCACTGTGAATTAAAAGGACCCCCTTATGCATGGTGATCTTTATGGTGGGGAACGCCGGGGGCCTGCGTGGCTTTGCTTTTGTTCACACTGAGGATTGAAGTGGAGTCATCACATCACCGTGATAGTCTAGTTGGGGCTGGAAACACCTGGAATCACCATGGACAGACACAAAGCCTCGGGCAACAAGGTCAAGCCGCTGGAATAGTCTCCCACCCAAGTACTAACCAGGCCCGACCCTGCTTAGCTTCCGAGATCAGACGAGATCGGGTGCGTTCAGGCTGGTATGGCCGTAGACTAGCCGCTGGAATAGTAACAAGAGTTGGTAACATTGACTCTACCCTTCACTCAGCCAATGCCAGGCGCTACTCTAAGCATTTTGCAAACACGTATTTAATATTTTGCAAACCCCTATGAGATAGAGACTATTAGTATCACTATTCTACAGGTGAGGAAACTGAGGCACCAAGAAGAGATGTGTGACTTGCTCCAGGTCACACAGCTGGTAAGTCAGGGTTGGAAGCCAGGCAGTGTAGCTCCAGAGAGCCTGGTCTTTTATAGTAAAAGTTAAGTACGCAGAGTATCTATCTGTTGGTTTTCCTGTCCAGCAGCTTTCCTCCCTCCCTGGGTGACCACAGGCCGCTGGGGGACCAGCTCTTCCTACTCCTGGCCCAGGTGCTTCGGTGCCTTGTCCTGGCTGGAGCCCTTGGGAGTCCTGGCCAAGCCCGCACCTCCCATTGACAGGAGCCTTGCAGGCGTGGTCCTGAGATGGAGGTAGGGCAATTGCAACGAATCCCAGGGCTTTTGCTGGGAGTGCCAGGATGAAGACCTTCTGCATTTGAACTGCAAGTAGGCGGCCTTGGGAAGTGCCGTGGCCACCTCGCTACCTAAGAGAGAGCCTGGCTCAGAACGAAATCAGTACTGAGAGGAAGCAGAGTTGACAAACACATCCTGGTGGCCTCATTTGAAGCCCGGATCCAGCTGGGCCTGAGGCTGGAAACTACACTTCAACTTTGCACTTTCATGAGCCAGTGTTTGCCCTGTGCTGGTTGAAGTTGATTGGCCCAACTAACAACCCAGCTCCATCCATAAGCGACAGCCTGTTCTCGCTCCCTCTTTTAGCCCTTTTGGGCTCTTCTGGAAATGCATGCCCTATCCTGCTTCCATGTACTGGCTTCTCCATTCTCCACCTACTCAAACCCCAAACACCACCTCCCTGCGGAGGCTCAGGCCACACCAGTCAGGACTACCTGCTGCTTCCCTGGGTTGCCGTGATACATAACTTGTACACTTCCTTAGCACTTATTCTGCCTTGGAACACATGAAGTTATTTATAAGCCATTTATTAATAATTACTGAATGCTTCCAATGTGTCCCATCCTTGGCTAGGTGCTGGGGATTCAGAGGAAATATTAATAATAGCAACATACACCTGAGGTCTAACTAAGCGCCAGGCACTCTGCTCAGCACTTTGCATGCATCAATTGTGTCACTGCATCTCCTTAAACACCCCACGGGGTAAGTATGAATAATGTCTCCGTTTTACACGTAACAGGGTAGTAAATTAGGAAATTATGACCAGGCACCAAGAGCTCATAGATAGGAAACCGCAAAGCGAGTTACCAGATGAAGATGCAGATTTTCACAGCCAATGCTTCAGAGCTCGTCTCACACTCGAATCCCTGTAGTTTCACAAATCCCCAGTCCACAAGGAGGATCTAAAAGAATCAGTGAGTATTAAGAGAGGATTTATGAGGTTTTTTTTTTTCCTTTTGCAAATATTGTGCAGTCATTCACCTCCCAACAAACACGCACACGCGAGCTGGGGGTGTTTAACCTGTTCCTGCACCTCCAGTCCAGTGAGAGCAGCTACTCCAAGAGGCTGCAGAGAGTTGGACGAGACTTCCCAGCCGTTAGAGACGGGGAAGCACAGGGGGCTGGCTGTGCGTAACTCACTCCTGAGCATCCGGAGGGTGAGAGCCCGTGGCTAGGAAGCTGGCGTTGGCTTGCACGCCCAAATCCTGTTCTGGCGCAGTAGGAATGTTTCCTACGGACCATCTTGGCCAAATGGGTCTCCTCCCAAAGGGCGGCCTAGGAGGGTAATAATCCCTCATCAGACAGAGACGGGAGGTGGATCGCCAGAGTCCGGGGAGTGTGAATGGATTCCCAGGGTGGCCTGAGCTGCACTGCCCCAGTGCTGGGGCCTTTCTAGGTACCCACTCATCTCCCTGCATGGCACCTGAGCATGCCCAGAGGGTCTCATGCCAGCCTTTTGACTCTAACAGCCAAGTAAGTACTTCCCTCACCCACCCTCACTTGTCCTACCTTTTCTCCCTTCTGCCCCCTCATGGGTATATGTTAGGGGCAGATCTTGAATGTCCACGTCCCTCTTCCCTGAAGACAAGCAGCCCACTGTAGCGGGCTGCAGATGGAGGAAGAGAAAAAGAGGCCTATCTTTAAATAACATTTGAAGCATTGATGAATATATTCGATAAAACATTTTGATGTTGGATAAAGATACCTTCATACAAACGCAAGAATGGCTATAATAGAAAAGTCAGACAACACCAGGTGTTCACAGGGATGTGGAGAAACTAGAACCCTCATATGTTGGTAGTGAGGAGTAAAATGGTGCACCCACTTTGGAAAACAGTTTGACAATTTCCCCAAAAGTTAAACATAAGCCTACTGTACAACCCAGCAATTCCACTCCATTCCCAAAAGAAATGAAAACTTACGTCCTCACAAAGACTTGACGATGAATGTTCACAACAGCATTATTCATAATAGCTAAAAAGCAGAAACAATCCAAATGCCCATCAACTGGTGAATGAATACACAAACTGTGGTGTATCTATATAATGGAATACTATTCAGCCATAAAAAGAAACAAAATACTGATACACGCGACCACATAGATGCATTTCAAACACATTATAAGTGAAAGAAGCTAAATGCCAAAGAATTGAATATTGCATGATTTAATTTCTATGAAATTTCCAAAAAAGGCAAATGTGTAGAGACAGAAAGCAGATCAGTGTTGCCGGAGCTGGGAATGGGATGGGGGATTGACTGCAAACAGGTGAGGGAGTTCTGGGAGGCGATGAAATAGTCTAAAACCGGGCTGTAATAATGGCTGCACAACCCTATAAAACCTTTGAAAATGTTTGTATTGTATTACTTATAATGGGCCAATTTCATGATATGTAAACTCTATCCCAATAAAGCTGTTAAACAAAACAAAACACCTAAGTACTATATTTGGGACACAGCAAAAGCTCAGTAAATGTTTATTATGAATCCTCTTAGGAATGGAATGCCAGGGCTGAGATCCTGCAATGAATTGCTTAGATGGGAAGATCTATATTCAATGAGGAAGGGAGGCCTGGGAATTGGGGATTGGAAGAGACCCCCATTTTTCCATGAATTTTGTATTTCTCTATGCCGTATGCCGATCTCCACATGCAAAAGACCTGTGGATACTGACATTGCCCTGAGTCAAGTTCCACTTGGAGACCAGGGATCAGCACGAGGAATCCTAGCCCCAGTCCCTGAGGTCCCCTGCTGAGGTCCCCGGATGCTCTGAGACTGGGCCTTTTCGAGATATTACAAGCAGACTTAACCTGGTCTGGCTGGAGAGTGTTTTTCACTCCATACCCCACCACCATCCTCAAACCTATACTGACAATGACCATTTACTATTTTCAATCAGTGCTCCCTTTTGTCTGTTCAATGCTCTTTAATAAGTTCTTACATAAATCTCACCAGAGCCAGGAGGAGAGGAGAGATTGCTGAGGAGGTGAAGGTTGGGCGTGGGGGGTTGATGCTTGTGCCAGATGTAGGAAACACACTCAGTTCATGAGGTTTTCCATCATTCATGGCCATACCATTCCCAGGCTGGCAGATGCAATTCCAAACAAGTGCCGCTCAGGCCCCAGGAACCCCCAGGTAAGATAAAACTGATTCAGAAAGTGGGATAAAGTAGGAAGGGCCCCACTTTCCATCACTGAGAGAAAGATGGAGTCCAGCCCCTCTCTAGAGTCTGCCTGGGCTCCCTAGTTAACATTCCCAGGAAGCGACAGCACAAAAGAACTGGCATTTAGACACACGGTCAGGTCCCCGACAGAGAAGAGTGTTTCTGATCTTTTCTATTGCTGGGTCCCCTCTCCTGGCTACAATGTTCTTTAGTTGTATCCATCTCTCTGGCCACTTGCTGGAAAAAAGACAAAGCTTAAATGGTTTTGTTATTAAATAAAAATGAAAAACAACAACAACAACAACAAAAAACAAAACCCTGAGCAGTTAACTAAAAACCAGAGACAAAAACTAATAAAATACATCTAGGACGGCAGACAGAAAAAAGTACAAGATAAAAGCAGATAGAAGCAAATTAGAAAATAGACAACAATAGAATCGATAAGATAAATCAAAGAACTAGCTCTTTTAAAAGACCAATAAAAGAGACAAACTTCTGGCAAAGTTACACGAGAAAGAAAGAAAATACAAATAAATAATGCCAGGATTAGGGACTAGAAACATAGATTTGGAAGAAGATTACAGTTAAAAGCATACTGTGTTTAAATTTATGCTAATAAAATATGGACCCAAATAAGACATAAAACCTACTCAAGAAGAGGTAGAAAAACCCAACTAGACAAAAAGTAACGGGAAAAAGCTGAGTGAGAACTCCCTGCCACTTTGATGAGATGTACAGGCTTGGATGATTTGGGGGGTGAGGGGTGCGTGGGGTAATTCTGTCAAACATAGGTAAGAAGCACTTTCTATAGAATGTAATTGGTTCCAGAGTATAAAAAAAGTGTAAATGTGTCCCAAGGCTGGGCACATGGTGGCTCATGCCTGTAATCCCAGCACTTTGGGAGGCCAAGGTGGGAGGACTGCTTGAGGTCAGGAGTTCAAGACCAGCATGAGCAAGAGTGAGACCCCATCTCTACAAAAAAAAAAAAAAGAAAAGAAAAGAAAAAAAAGTGCCCAGCACACTTTACAAAACAAACCTAACTCCAATAACCAAATACTGCTGGGTGGGGGGAAGAGAGGCAGAGAGGGAAGGGAAAACCTGAGACATACAGGTCCATTTACTCAGGGAGAGTGCAGTGGGTCGATCGGCGTCCACCCAGAACCTCCGAATAGGACCTCATTTGGAAATAGGGTCTTTGCAGATGGAATTATTAAGATGAAGTCATACTGGATTAGGCTGGGCCCTAAATCCAGTGACTGATGTCCTTATAAGAAGAGGAGAGGACACACAGATACACAGGAAGAAGCCACGTGAAGACGGAGGCAGAGACCAGAATGATGCAGCTACAGAGCAGAAGCGCCGGGGATTGGGAGGAGCCCCCAGGAGCCAGGAGGAGGCCAGGAAGACTCCTCTCCTGGAGCCCACGCCTTGACTTCACACTTCCAGCCTCCAGAGCTGCGACAGAACGCATTGCTGTTGTTCTAAGCCACCGGCTTGTGGTACTTTCTTAGGGCAGCCCTAGGAGACTAATACGGATAGAGATGCCAGTAGTTTTCTATTTCTTTGGTGATTGCAATCATCGATCATTTTGTAAGGGGAAATAATCCATGGGCCGTATTTACCATCTGGGAAACCAATGAATACAAAAGTCTCCACGTCGCTTCCCATGCAGGCCTCGTGCTCACCTGGAGGACTGGCTCACAGATGGTTTTCCGCAAGAATCGAGAGGTTTGGGGCGAGAGTATAAATGAGGCCCACATGCCAGATGGCCCAAGTATGTAAAAGCTGGAAGTCATGCTGTGTTTCCCTCTACTTTGACAGATATGCCTTCATAACCACTCAGAAAGCCACGTTTGAATGTAGAATTTTCACAGGCTCCTCCAGGGCTCCGAGCTGTTACTTGGTGGTACAAGGAGAGCTGGGTGCCCTTTTGGTACAGCCCCAGCTGCATCCTGGGTCATGACGGGCCTTGTGAGAACAGGTGTGGACGCTCCAGCCCAATGTCTATGCTTTGCTCACACCCACACATGCGGTGGTCCTTGGTCACTCCTCAGGCTCTGAGTACAGACACCAGCAGTGTGGTCTCCCCTTGGGAGAACAGGCCTAGGAAAGAGGCCCTGGAAGCAGACTAGGGCCATTTAGGCAGAGAATCCTTGGGTCCTGGGTATCTATTAATAGAACATGGCCTAGAAGGCAGGGGCACGGGGTCATGGCACTTGGAACTCCGGAATTCCCAACCTAGATGGACCTCCTTGCAGAGTCTGTCCTTGGCCCTGCAGACCCCTTACCTGTGGAGGAGGGGTGTGGCCAAGAGAGGGACAGAGCAGGGCCCTCTAAGGCAAAGGCGGTAGCTGCCCTTCCCTGGGTTAGTCACATTGCACAAAAGATCCAATGCCACAGCACGCCAAAGACAAATGGATGAATAACCTTGTGGGAACATCAGAGGATAGAAGCACAAAACAAACCACTGCAGAAGCTATTAGACATCTCTGTCCCTTCCCCGAGCTCTTTCACCCTCTCTTCCCTTGAACAGTCTCTAAAAAAACCCAAGATTTATTTATTGAGGACAATCTAGCTTTACTCTTTCCCCCTCAGCAACATAGAAGCCAAATGATCATCTATTAATTTATAACCATGTCTGTGTGGACCTGGTGAAGTCTTGCTACCTTTCCCTTTTCTAAGCAGCATGCCACATTCTCTTTTTTTTAATTTTTAAAAATTAAAAAAATGTTTTTAAATAAAAAAGTATTTTTTTTTCATGTCACATTCTTTACCATGAAAACAAGTAGAGGACAATGGTGGTCATGAGACAGAGAAGCAATATGTGAGTTTTGCTACTTAAAATAACTACTATTTTCTCCTGTTTTATAACCCTTAAATAAAACATTAAGAAAATGGAATACAACTCGATATTGAAAAGAATAATATAACATGACTAAGTATAGCTTAACCCTGCAAATTGCAAATGCAAGGATGGTTCAATATCAGAACATTTATAGATTCAGAGGTCAAAGAGGAAAACCACATCAGCTAATAGAACTCAAATTGCTCTCTTCATACAATGCTCCTGCTAAATCAGAAAGAGACAGAAGCTTAACATTGAAAAATAGTATTTATCTCACATCGAGCCTGTAAAATAGCTAACTGGTCAAAGAAGGGAAGGCATTTTGACTAACCCAGGATAATTAACCCTGGTATTCCAACTTCATACATACTTATATTCTGGAAGTCTTGCCAAAGCAGGGGGTCCTGGGAGCTTGGGTTGAATTTGACCACTGAATATCCTATATTTGACTTGCTTAATGTTTAAAAAAAAGTCAAATTTATTTTCAACATTTAAAAGGTCAGTATATTTCACATTTAAAAAAACCCCTGATCTTTGGCATATCTTTTTAAAAACATCTGACCATCTGTCAACATTAGGCCTATTTTCCAAATGGCAGAAATTGGCTGGGGCTGAGCAGGGGCTTCCCGCTTTAGACAAGGCCCGGGCTCTCTCCGAAAGCCTCACTTGGCCCAGTTCACTCATTTATGTTACTTGCCTGGGCCCGCACATCTGTATTCCTGAACCCATGCTATACAAGAAGAAATAGAAAAACAGGCATAAATACGGAAAAGGGGACAAATTATCATTATTATTTTTGAATGTAGTGATGGTTTTCCTGTAATATTCAACTGAATCAGCTGAAAAACTATCACAATGAATAAGAGTTCTGTAAAATGGTCAGTTATAAAATCCATAAAAATTCACATAGCAGAATGGCCAGGGCCGGAGGGAGGGAAGAGAGCTGAGTCACGATTTGCAATAACAACAAATACCTTTGAACCAACTTAGCAATAAACGTACAGGACCTATATGAATCAAACTGCAAAATATTACTGGAGAACACGAAGGAAGACTTCAACAAATAGCAAAATATATCATTTTCCTAATATTGTCCATTATTACCAAAATAACATAAATGTAATATAATTCCAATAAAAAAATCTAAACACAATATTTTTGGCAACTTAACCAAAAGAATCTTATATGTTCACCTGGAAGAATAAATGCTCGAGGATGGGCAATTAGCTAATAAAAATTTCAAAGAGCATAATAATAGAACCATCTGTCCAATAAAGTATTAAAACTTATAAAATGATAGGAACAGAATTGAAAGCACAGGGACATATCCAGTGTAAACATAAATATAGTATAAGACAAAGGTGCCAATTAAGATCAGCAGGTAATAAAGTGTTTTTCAACAACTAGTGTTCAACAACTAGCTTACCATTATGGAAAAGCCAGATACACACCTCACATTGCATACAGATGCAAGTTTTCCGTGGAATAGAGATTTAAATGTCAGAAATGAAGCAAGAATACCAGAAGAAAATTTGGGAGGATTTTATATATTCTCAGAGGAAAAGAAATTTTAAGAATACTGAAAGATTTAACAACACACAGATTTTTAAAAATTGGAAAGGCAAAAGCATAGAAAAAAGACAAATTTAGAGAAAGGTTTGCAACATTTATGAAACCTGACTACTCTCAACAGATGTAATTCTCACAAATAAATAATAGAAAGAACATTTGATAGATAAAAGGGAAAAGGACACCAAAAGACAATTCACACACACACACACACACACACACAAATGACCAAGAAACATATGAAAAATCTAATCTCAACAGTAACTGAAGAAGTCCAAATTAAAATAGTGCAATGTCATTTGAACTTAGCATATGGATGATAAAAGGCAGAATAATGTCATTCTTAGTGAGGATGTAGAAAAATGGGCTCTCTTACATCCTGCTAATATGAATATAAATTGATAAAATCTTTTTAGAGAGCAATTTAGCTGCATATGTCTAAAAGTTAAAACATGGTTTTACCCTTTGATTAGGAATTCCATTTATTAATATGTATTCTGAGAAATGATCAAAAATGATCATGTATCTGCACAAAGGTTTAGTGTAAAAGATGCTCATTTGATCATTGCTTCTCATAGGGAACAACTGGAAACAATGTAAGGATCAACAATATAGGATTGGTTTAATAAAGTCCCCAGCTGATAGGAGCATATGGGAGCACTTGCCAGCATCCACTTTGATTGGTTGGTGGCTGTGATGCACATTTGATACATATTTTAGATATCGCCCCCACAATGAAATATTCTGTACCACTCAATAATGATGTAGATGAACATTTATGACATTTTACAAACTGTATACCATGTTAGGCTAAATACTCAAAAAATAGTATCTATATAAGAAGATTCCATTTTAAGTGAAATATACTATCTATGTAAATAAAGACAGAAAAAAGTCTAGGATACACATTGAAGTGCTAGATTTATCTCTGGCTAGTAAAATTAGACATATATATGTATATATATATATATTTGCCTACCCAGATTTTCTAAAATCTCACAAAATTCTAAGTATAATTTCTTTAACAGAAGTTCATTTTTTTTTAAGTTAATGGTTAGCACTGGTAGATGGCTGGTAGACTCCAGGGTCAAGGAATATAATGTCTGGAAAGTATCCATGGCTAGGGTTAGGGAAGTTGGAAATTTACATGCTACTGGGGGTCAAAGTGTAGCAACCTTTCAGGATATTGAGTGGTCAAGACACTTGCATGTTGACATGTATAGAAAAAAAAAAAAACTAAGTGATGGGATTATGGCTTTTATTTTCTTTTATATTCTTCTCCAGAGTCCAAATTTGACAAGATCATGTTACGTTTATAGTCAGGGAAAAAAAAAACCCCCACAATACAACTGGTAAGTATTATAAAACCCTCCCATGGCTATGACTCCCACCAGGACCTGGGCCTGCCCACCTCCTGTGTCCCTTCCACTCCCCGGGTGGCTTTGCATCGGTTATGTTATTCTGTCATGTCCTCCTTCTTACCTCTACTTTCACAGGTTTTTCCTGTCTGGAGAGCATTCTCTTCTTGGAGCTCTAGACTAATCTGCCCAGAAATTAATTTGTTGAAAGCCAGTTTATCAAATTAGTTTTCCAAAATGAAAACCATTGACTAAGTTTGCCTAGTCACTAAAACCAAACGTTTTAAGAACGGGTTGGGCCGGGCGCGGTGGCTCACGCCTGTAATCCTAGCACTCTGGGAGGCC
>VBSM01002153.1:9204894-9222844 GCA_008086735.1 Cheirogaleus medius | reverse complement strand
AAAAAAAAAAAGAATGTTTAAGAACGGGTTGAGTGTCGGTTATTGCTGATAAGAATATACTTTTAGCATTTTTTATAGAAAATTATTAATTTACATTAATTTCTTTCTCCAACATACTTAGAATTTTCAAAAAAAATGATACAGCAAATGTCCACATACGGTACTCGTTATCTGGATTGTAAAATGGTTTACATTGATATTTAAGAGATAATTGCTAATTGAATGTTTTGATCGTAATCTTTGTTCAACCTTTTGGTGTTCATCATTTAGCAATTTAAGGGGCTTTTAAGTTGGTTTTGTTGATTGTTTCTTTTAAAATTCCTATTTATGGCTAATGCATATTAGATAAGAAGTATTGATAATATTAAAATGATTCATTATAATAGTTCATTCTGAAGAAATTAACTTTTTCTTCTTTGAATTGTTTAATACATTTTCATGTCAAATCTTTATGCAAACTGCTACTCACTCATGTATCCCAAATGATCCTTGTTAGAAACCAAAATGTTACCATTTTTCAGGAAAGGATTATTTCAGCCAGCTCTGATTTCTTTAGGATGCTTTTAAATTTAATTAAATTTTCAGATTTCTTTGGGATGTTTTATATAAAAATTTAACACGTTTAAAACTAAATTCCAACTAAATTCAATTTTAAATTGAATGCAGTTAAATTTAAGCCTGATATGTCATTAAAGGAACTGGCAAAAGACTATTCTAGATGTTTACAGTTTGAAGAATAAAAGAGGCTTTCAAAATAAAAGAATTTAGAAGAAACGAAAGCAAATCTGTTTGACATGAACTGCTAACATTTTGGTTGGTAAATAGCACTTCATGTCAACAAAAAACTTCAGTTTAGATTTATTCCTGCTTTGCCACATTTTAAAAAGTAGCATTTTATGAGATTCATTTGCTGGGTGGCATTATCAATCTTACTTAGTCAATAGCCAGAAAAGTACATCTCACAATCAGAAACCAGATGTGAATGTTACTATCAAAGCTACTTGGTAACTTAGGTGAATTCAGTGTATTGGTCTCTTGGTAAACGGATTTCTACAACATGAATTTCTGTGATTGGTCATGAGATGAATTGACCAAGAACTAAGTGCTCTATAGAGAGATTATTTAATTTTCCTAATAAACTTATGTTCTCCGTACTATTATTCCCATTTTACAAGTGAGAAAATGGGTGTTTTAGCCAGATGGGTAATTTAAGATATTAACTCAGCTGTGTAAGCCCAGAGCTTGTACTCTGCACCCAAGAGCTAGCTCTCTAGATCCCCTCTAGCGCTTTGCTACTGGTGGTGACAGAAACTGACACATCAGGCATCACTTCCTCCAGAAAGCCTTCCCTGACTTCCACGAGTAGGTTAGATATTCTCCTCTGCATTCTCGGCGAACCCTGATCACGTCTCCATCTTGGTATGCATGTCCTGCTTCTTCCTCACAGTATCGTGAATTCCTGGAGGGCAGGACCGTGGTCTTTTTCATTTTGGTAGCCCTGGCACCTAGCAAAGGATCCGGGCACAGAGTAGGATGCAGTTGGGTTTTAGAGTTTATCTAAGCCTGTGTACTCAGAGGGTGAACTTGGGCTCTTTTTCCCTATATTCCCTTAGCTTTGGTGTAGGGCCTGGACCACTACTGTCTTTAACAGACGTACCCAAACAGTGATGTGATCAGTTGTGTGGAGTCCCCCTGATCCCCTACAAACTTGGTTTCTCAAAATAGGGGCGTGGAGTGGTTGTAGGCTGCAGAATTATTCAGTGTCACTCCCAGGAAGGCAAAGAAGAATAAAAGAGGCCTGGCGAGAAAATGCATTTCTCAGTTTCTCTCTCTCCTTCTCTCCATCCTATTTTCTTCACTTAGCATAATCTGTAATCCTATTGGTCTCCTTGTTCTCTCCCCTGATGAGAAAGTAACTCCATGAAAGAAAGTAGGGGTCTTGCTGACTTGTTCCGTAGTGTATATTTAGGGTCTAGCACGGTACCTAGCACAAAGTTGGTTCTTGATAAATATTTGTTGAATGAATAGGTCCTAGGTTCCTCAACTATATCGCTATAGCTTCTTCTAACTGCCATGTTATGTGAAACTGGGACTATTCCGGTAACTTGACCCAAAGCAGCTTATTAACCTGCCCAGTATATTAGGGGGAAAATGAGGAGGAGTGAATAAAAGTTGATTTAGTATGATTTATTTAACATTATGACTACTATTCCAACTGCTTATGGTTTTTAATGGTTTATAATATATAAATATTTTCAGATTATCTAATTTATTCAAATCTAAACAGATAAGCTTCATTTAAAAATTATCTTAAACCAAGCAAAATATAGAAATAAATAAGGGAGATATGAGGTTATAAGTTATAAGGAATATCAGAAGCTAGAACTGGAACCACAGATCCAAAAAGATTAGAAGTATTCTCTCGTAAGTCAGAAAACAGACAAGGGTGCTTACTACCAGTCCACCTATCCAACATTGCATGGAGGTACTACAGTGTAATAAGACAAGAAAAAAATTAATTAGAGGCATAAGGATTAGAAAGGAAGAGATAAAACTGTCATAATTTTCAGATATTAAATAACAGGATGACTATATAGAAAAGACAAAAGAAGCCACAGAATAAGGATTTAATTAGTTCCTGGGTGTGACATTAAATTAAAAAATACAGTTGCATATACTATACCAACAGCAAAGTAGAAAATGTAACTAAAGAGAAGAATTTTCAATAGTATCAGAGAATATAAAATATCTTAGAATAAATCTAATAAAAGATATCTGTAATCCCTACATGGAAAATTATAAAACTTTATTAAGAAATATTAAAGAAGGCCAAATAAATAGACAATTATGTTCATGGATAAATTTTGGGAAGTTGTCAGTGCTCCCTGGATTGAGCTTTAGATTCAAGGTAATTGCAATTAAAATCCCAATAGGGATTTCATGGAACTTGATAAGATGATTCTAAAATTTATTTGGAACACTAAAGGGCTGAGAATTACTAGGACACTTCTGAAGACCAAGAGTAAAGAGAGAAAGGGCTGGCCCACCATATATCAGGAATATTAATGAAGCTTTAGTAAGACGGTGTATTGGTGCAAGAGAAACACATTCACCAACAGAATAGAATCAAGCCCAGGAACAGATTTACATAAAATGAAAACTTGCATTATGATAGACATGGAACAAGATGAAATTTTAGATCTTTACCTGATATCATAAATAAACTTAAAAAACCCTTAGTATTAAATACAGATAGATATCTTTTACATATTGTGGTAGAAAAGACTTACTAAACAATGTCTTAAACAAAAAGCATTAATTATAAAAGATTGATACATTTTGCTATATTAATAACTTTTGTTCATCAAAAGATGCCTTAAAGAAAGTGAAAAGAAATATAACACATAAATGAAGGATTAGTATTGAGAATATATTAAGTGCTCCTTTTAATAAAATAAAAAAAACAAACAACTGTAGAAACATGGGCAAAAAACATGAACAGATACTTCTCAGAGAGAGGAAGGAGGCATATGTGGTCAATCACAGAAAAAGAGATTTTCACCTGTGCTACCAATGGCCACAATGAGGTGCCATTTAATTCACAATTGATCATTGAAAATTAAAAAGTCTGACAACACTAGGTGTTGGAAAGGATGTGGATCTATTGGTTCTCACACACGTTACTGATGTAAGTGTGAATTAGTGAAACCACTTCTGTTTGCCACTGTACCCTAAAGTTGAACATACACATTCCCTCCAACCCAACAGTTTCACTCCTAGGTACATACCTAAGAGAAACATTTGCACATGTATAAGATTAGGTACAAGAATGTCCATAAAAAGTATTTTTTATGATAATATTGAGAACCTACGAACAACTCGAGTGACCACTAATGAGAAGGTTGCTGAATAAACAACAGTATGTTCATATAATGAAACATTATAGAGAAGCCAGCAATGTGCAACAGGATGAATCTTACCAAGATAAACCCTAAGACATCACACCTTTTACAAATTTAAGAACAGTATATACACACAATTTTTGTAATACATATACTATATACAAGAATAAATAAAACTATATAGAAAAGAAGGCAAGAGAATGTCAATAACATAAATCAGGGCGAGGGTTCACCACGGCTTGGGAAAAGCAGGGAAATAGGACGGAACATGGATCTGTGTGGTTAGATGGAGGTTATAATTTTACTGTTAAGGTCCTGTCTTTTTTTTTGGAGAGAGTGGTAACTTCATGAGTGCTTTCTGCATTATTAAATAATTATTAAATAATGCAGAAAGCACTCAATAAATAAAAGTAGGTCATGCATGAATAAATGATGTGTTTCATAAACCAAGGATTATGATCATTCCAATTCTATGCACTAGTGGCCCCAATTTTAAAAAAAACACCCATGTTAGACACATGTTAGTGTACGATAAGGGAAACAAGATTATTAACTAGAGAAAACACAGGAAGCTTGACTCTGGACCACGGATTGAAGATGCAGTTTGAAGGAACAGATCAAAGGTTTGGAACCCCAACCAAAAGCCACATTACAAAAGTATCTCCAGGTCAGCTCTAAGGAGTAAATTAAAAAGACCTACCTGGAGGATGCTTTTCCTTTCATAAATATTCTCTCCCATTTCAAAACTACCCTGTGACGCCGCTCGGCAAAACCAGCAAATACTCCAGAGATGTCGAACAGCTGAGGACACAGGTTTCTTGCTTTCAAGATGACTGAACTCTCTCATCTGTTCGAAAGACTCATCTTGTGCTATCTTTTTCCTACAAGGCATTAAATGTGAAATAAGGCCTTGCTTGGCAATGCGCCACAGGGAGGTATACTTTTACAACTTCTGTAACCTGTGCTCCTAGCACCCCAGAACTCTGTAATGCGTATCGGAGTGCTGCGAAGGTTTGGTCATTTCCAGGCAATGAGTGTTGTTTTCTTTTTCTTTTTTTGTATAAGTAATGCTTTACTGTAATTCCATTATTGCAAATACAAAAGCTGGCTCTGCTTTCTGGATTCGTTAAGACCTGGAAAAAACAACAACTTGTAACTCCAAACTACGGGCTGTGCTTTACTGTTCTGGCACATGGTAGACATTTCATGAATGTTTGTTGAATACACTGCCATTGTTTTCCAAATGATCATTTTTAAGACCCTGGCTTTCAAGAGAAAATATACTAGTTGAGTGAAACATTCTTCCTACAGATTGTATTTTATATAACACAAAAGGATCTAAAAGTAAAAGTGTATTTAGGGAGGTGTGTCAAAAGAATAGTTGAAATTTGGGACTGTCGTTGGAAATGAAGGACACAGATAGGCGTTAGATGTGACATGAGCCACCATGGCAAGGATACACCTTCAAAATATGTACAGAATCCAGAGAGTCAAAAACAACACACATACACACACAAAACACACATAGAGATTAGGCAACAGTGACTGAGAGGTTAGGCAATTCAGACAAAGCTGTTGTGCATCAATGATCCTTTTGTTAAGATGACAAATTCTCCAAATCACTTTGTGTGCACTGTATATATTCATTTCCCAAAGACAGTGGCAGGAGCAGACATATGCTGGCCCTACAGAAACTGAAAGAGAAATGAAAGAGATAATTCCTCTTAAATAAGGTTAGCAGTCAACATAAAACACAGACCTGTCCCATAAGGTGAGCAAACAGAAGCAGCAGGTATTCCCAAGAGCGTACCTATAGCAACAAGAAAGAAAAGTTCCTTTTCTTGTCCACTAGGGGCATTCATCTGAAAGGAGAAAAAGGTCACATACTTTTTCAAAAGATCATAAGCAAGTCTGTGCACAGACACATGTTCGTGTTTTCCCAATTGAGGTTATTTACATTTAAAAACATGTGGGCCACCCCTCCGCTTGTAGCGGCTTGCTCTTTCAGTAACCCCACTTGCCAAACTACTTCCTTATGTTTTTTTTTTGCCATCTAAGCACATGTGTGTTCATTTGCCCCTAAATGAACTTGCTGGCTGGTGTGCTGGTGTGCTGGTTTGCAAGTGTGAAGTCATTTCACGTGTGCGTGTCCCGTGGGCGCAGCCCAGCAGCGAGCTCCTGCGCGCAGTCAGGCGTCGGCTTGACCCGACTTGCATTGGCTGAGACATAAAGGCATAAACAGGCGGCTCCAGGCCCGCGGCTGCCTGGGGTGGGGTACCGTTGAAGGTGCTGCTTTTTCCTTTGCTCCCCAACATCTGCCCCACCCACCCCCAAATTTGTTAGCAACCTATTCTTCCTGCCTGCGTTCCCTTTGGTGAAATAACTCACCTACCGACACCCACTCTGGGAGTCTGGGATCAGCAGGAGATGATCTGACACCATGACCCCGCCAGGCAGGCTCCCCTTGCATGTGTGTGCCCCCAAACACAACCCACACATGGGGACGCTGAGCTTCTTGGGGAATCACTAGAATAATGGTTTGGCCAGGATTTTTCCCTCCACTAAACTGTTAACAGCATTTCTTCTCAAACTATTTGAAGTGTGACTTACATAAAACAAGCTGTACATATTTAAAGTGTACACTTTGATGGTTTTTGACATGTGGACATTGTGAAACCAACACCACCAAGATAATGAACATTTCTATCAACTCCAAATGAGTTTCCTTGTGGCCATGGCCAGTTCTTATCCTGAATCTGGAAGCCTTATTGGTTTTGAGGGGATTTGGCCTCACGTAGAAGCCCAGGGCTTGACAAGGGGTCACTGATAGTATTTTAGAGATGAATAGCACTCTTACTCAAATATCTTCCTCTTCCTCAAGGGGAAAAATCCCCTGTGACCAAGGAGACTTGCCACTCCGTCTGACTCACGCTGTGTCCGGGGGCGCATACTCGGGCTCTGATAAGAGGTCGTCAATCTGTCCTCTGTTTGTTTATAATGAGTCACGCTGAAAAGTCAGGCATCTACTTTTTTCCTCTACCATGCACGGCTAGGCAAGGACCAGAGGCAGATACACCCCAGCTCAGAGCGACTCCAGCGCTGCAGGTTTAGGACGTGCGACTCAATGGGGACCCCTACCGACGGAGGCCGGGAGCGCCACGTCTTGTAGTTGAGGTCTGCCCTTCGCCCAGGTCAGAGGCAGATCCTAATGAGTTATGGATTTATCATATTTGCAAGAGGAATGGGAAAAAGCAGCTAAGTTTTCAGTGCGTCCTTGCAACCTGTCCTTCTCACCCTCTGTCTATTAGTGACAGAGTGTGGCATGAGTCACAACGCTCAGCCTATGCCCACACTGGAGCAATTAACCACATAATTGCTTCAATGATGAACCTTCCCCCAGCTGCGAGCCGCCCCCGTGGTGGAGCTCTAGGCTGGAAGCCAGCAGTCTTCAGTTGTATGAACCGTGAAGGCCCAGGTCTGAAAAGCCAAAGTTGCAATTCTTTTAGCCAAGGCCTTCTTGGCCCCAGTTTAGAATTCCTATACACAAGTCCTGATGGGTGCATGGGGGATGTTTCAGCTAGAATTAATGTCACAATCCAGTCAGCATAAAGTAGATTTATCTGCTCTTTCAATGTATTGAAGCAAAGTTGCTCTGTTTTGAGAACAAATCACCATAGCAACTCAGCCGCCCCACTTACAGTAAGCTCATTGCCACCAAAATAAAAATCCCTACCAAGGTTTAGGATTGGCTAGTGAGAGTTGCTGAACGTTGACTTTCAGTTTCCAGATGACCTTAGCCAGCATAGATTTTGGTTTCAAAAATTGCTGAAAGGGATGCTTTAAATAATAATAAAACTATAAAGCCAGGTTACAAACAGAGGGTTCTAGGCTGTTCCCCAGCCAGCTTGAACACAAGCCGACCTCACTGCCAAACAACAGCATTTGGTTGTCAAAATAGAAGGCTTCAGAAAAGGGCTCATTCCTACTTACTGTGGCTTGCCAGTCTGTTCCAAGTTGGGGGTATGTGGTAATATACACGCTGGTCTTTAAGAAGACGCGCAAATCGATACAAAAACAGGTTTTCTGTAGGTGTGAAAAGAAGGAAAGCAAAACTGCTCGTTTTCCCCTCCACCTCCAGGCCCCTAACACTGACTGAGCTTTGGTTCCATCAGTTATCTGTTCTCTCTCCAGCTTCTTCCTTCTCCCACTTCGCTCTGCTCCTTCATCCTGATCCTCTTTCTCGTCATCCTCACCATCCCTGTGGCTTCCTCAGCCCCTCAGGCTGCCAAGTGTACCTGGGCTCCCCGGACCCACCGTCCAGGATGGCCAGAGCTCTTTCATTGTGGGTCCCAAGGCCACCGGCACTCCTAAGGGTCAACTCCTGATGTTGTGGGTCACGCCCTTGAAATCCCCTCATTTCTATTAAGTGTCCTGGTTGTTGCATGATTCAGTTTCTTCTTCTTCTAATGTTCTGTCTCCTCTGTCTTCCCACCTCCCAAACACAGGCATTTTCTAAAGTTTTTAGTCTTTTCGTGTTTCTTTACCTTAACCATGTATCTATCCAATGTCTTCGATTCTCATTTCAATGCAGATGTCCACTACATCTTGTATTGAGACTGTCCCCCTGACTACCGGCTATCTCAAACCCAACCTGATCAAAACGGAACCCATCCTTCTCCCCAACAAAAGCAGGCTCTTCTCCAGACTTTTGCTTTTTCTGTTAAATAGTCTCATCGTCTCCTGAGCCCAGGCTTAAAAGCTAGGTGTTATTTACACTCTTTCGAGGCACATATTTCCTTTGCCACATTTCACAGACTGTCCTTCTTGGGTGCTTTTTCAACTGATGTCCTTTCCATCTCCAAAGGCATCATCCTAGTTCTGGTCTTCATTACCCATTGCTTAGACAGTTGCAACAGCTTCCGAAATTATCTTTTCATCTCCAATCCTCTCTTCTAGCCACTACGGTGTGTGAGAAAGAAGATAGGCGTTGGAGTTTGAATCTATAATGTACTTCCTCTGTGGCTGTAATTTCTTAATCTCTCAGAGTCATAGTCTCTTTGTCTGTAAAGGTAATATACATAAAGTACCTGGCTCTATTAAGTGCTCAATATTAGTTCCCTTCTATTTCAAAGTTACTACTGTCAGACTAAAGTTTTAAAGGACTTCTTGATCATATTTGTCCCTTAATCAGACATTCGCTTTTCTACTAAAATAAGAACAAAGTCCTCATCCCGGCCCTTACAAGACTCCTACAACATGGCCCTACTGTATTGCTTCTACTTCACTATTCACCATTCTTTTTTTAAATACCATCATTCTATTTCCCATCTGTTTCTTCACTAATGCAGTGGACTTGGGCTGCAGCATCTGTCTGTTGAAATCCTAGCTGTTCTTTAAGACTCTTCTCGAATTATACTTCCTCTCCAAGGCTTTTCCTGATCGCTGCACGGATATGACTTCTTCCTCTGACCTCTGGAGCACTCACAACTCTCTTACGGCATTTTTATTATTCTACTTGCTCATTTTCTGCATCTGATTTCTCTTCACTGCAAGACTGAGCGTCCTTTGATGGCATGGACTGTTTGTTACTGCCTCAGACCCAGAGAGAGCCCTCTGCCTTATGCGATCAATGGCTGATGCTGAAAACAAACCTGCCCAGTCACGCTTCCCTTAGTCTACTAAAGGATCCTCTCTCCTAAGCTTCTGTTGGGTGTCACCCTTCCCAGAAATAAAGTTGCACAGAGAGGCAATTTGCTGAGTTTACTCAGTGAAGGACATTTTGTAATGGACACCAAATTCTGTAGCTCATAATTATAGGAAAGGGCCCCTAAATATTACCATCTCAAATATGCCATGCCGTTTCATTAGACCCAGTTTATTTACTATTTTCATGAATCCATGAAAATCCCTTTGTGTGAAATCACAGGTTGATTTTGTTTACCTTCCAGGCCTCAGGGAGCTGTGTTCTTCTGCTGTAGAAATATCTTAGTCATGCAAATAGATCCCAGGGAATATCTAAAATTCCTCTTCTTTCTCATTCACGAATCAGTCTCTTTAACACTGATAGTCAATGGCTACATAGAAAAGGAACTCAGATCAAACATTCAGCTAAACTTTTGTAAACAAAATGAGGACAAGCGTCAAATGAGCAAGTGCCAGCACCTTAAAATTTGTCTGTGGTTCTTAAAATTAATATCTTATCAAGGTACAGTTTTCAGTATATTAACATCTTAGTACCAAGTTATACTTCTGATATATTTAAGAAATATATATGTGTATATATGTATATATGGATGTATAGCATCCTCTTCTATTTTATAAAGTTTAACTTTAGGATGTATGAGGCTGGAAACGGTTTTATCATTACATGGGAGCTCTTGGAGCTCATATTGGCGATATCACTGTAAAGTATAGTTTTTGAAAAGTTGAAACCATGACTCTCATACAAAAATAAAAAAATAGAAGTCAAAGATTTGGTTTGACTCAACTAATGAGGAAACCAGGAAGATGTTAAGACTGGTTCAGAAAAAAATCAAGGACCGGGAGATTTATAATTGGTCAAAGGAATACGAAAATAAATTTGCCAACAGATGCAAAACTGGTTGCTGTCACACTAGGCAATGCTACTGGATGAGAATCATATGCATTGCCATTAGTTTTCTACGAACGAATCGCCGTTTTTATAAGGTTGCAAAATATCCTAATCAATCGGCAAAAAGTACGGAGCCCTGGAAAACCAGAGGTAGCACAGGCTACTAGACAACATAACATCTAGCTCTACACAAAAAGGGTGCTCGGTATTATTTTACCTTTTTGTAAGTTGCATACTTGCTCTTGACACCTTCACCTAAGAGAGGTATGAAAAGAGAGCAATATGCTTTCTCTATGACATAATTGATTTTTATGCAAAATTACACAATTTTATACAAATATATAAAAGTGGACATAAACCAGTCTCTCACTACCCTCCCATCCCCAATCCCCAATGTTTCACTATGGGCTCTGGAGTCAGACTGCTTGGGTTTCAAATCATGGTTCTATCATTTAGTCCTGGGTGACCTTGGGCAGATTATTAAATACTTAGCCTGTGTCTCAGTTTCATCACTGTAAAACAGGATTAAGTAATAGTACCTTTATGGGTTTGTTATGAGGATTAAATGAGATAATGCTGAAGTGCTAAAAAAATGTGAGTTATATTACTGTGACTAAGAAATGATTTGTTAGTCTGCCAAGTCTTTAATCAGACATTAAAACATTTTGAGAAATAATCTGTCTTAACACCTCATTAAAAAGGGATGCGGATCTATATTTTTAAGCAGAAGCAAAAAATAATTAAATCATTGAAACCAGCCAATCAGTAAACTAATAATTAAACTTGTTTGAGAGATTACAATAAATTCCAACTGTGTTGAAAGGATAATTTATTTCTTCCACCTTTGACATTAAAGGAACAAAAACACATGAGGTGGGAGTGGCAGGAAATTAACCTTTGTTGGGTTAAGATGTCCCAGGCATTGTACTTACCACAGTCATTACACACCGATAAATGAGTATTTTCAGGAGAATAGTTTTTTTCTTCTTCCTTAAGGAGACATGCTACAGAATGAAAAGCAAGAAGGGAAAACAACCAAAAAAAAAAAAAAAATACTTTGAAGCCTTAGAAAGTGGGTTACCAAGTGAGTCAAACAGCAAAAGCAGTGGTTCAAAGAACATTTCAGCTTTATTTATTCTGCATAACAAAAAAAGAATAAAATTAAATATTCTCTGAATTTTAAATTATATTTACCAACACATTGCTGGTAATATATGCCCTTTTACTATGTATTGCTATTTTTACTTTGCCCAGAAAATGCCGAGGAAAATACTGAATAAATATACATTTTATTAAATATACACACACAACTCTGTTACACGTTGATATAAATCATTTATGTCTCACTCCTATCTAAGTTTTGGCTTACATATCCTTAAATTAAAAAATACCAGCATAGTCTCCAAAGGCCACCAAAAACCTGGTTGATAAAGATGTTTAAGTGCTGAAGTTCAGATTAGAACAGGAAATAACTCTAAACCAAAATAGAAAGCAAAATAATAAAGAAAAATGACAATTCATGTCAAAGATTGGCTAGATTTTAATATACTCAATCATGAGAAAAAAATTTTTCCAAAACTGTTGGTTTTTAAGAGGACATTTTTAGGTTAAACTGAACACAAAAGAGAAGAGAATCTCCCCAAAGAAGTTTTCTGAGCCAAAGGAAAATCAAATCATGCTTGAAAAACAAAAGCAAAGACCAATAATGCTTGTCTCCCTTCTGAACCCACTTCTTCAGACTTGCTTTAGTGTAGGTTTTCCAGCTGAAGGCAATTTATTAATTCTATGCTCTGTTATTTCAACGTGACCAAATCTAGCCTTAACCCATCATGTCCTAATGGGTTGATGAATGAGACAATTATTTTCAGTCCCTCAAGAGCTGGGAAACTGCACCCCGGTGCATTCAAACATATGTAGACATACAGTCTACTAAGCTTCAAACTGAAGAAACAGTAACTTATTGCCAAAAAAAATGATACTTATGACCACTACTGAAAATGATTTCTTCTTGTATAGTTTTAAGAAAATATCAAGAAAGGCACTATGATTTAAAAAAACAAAACTGAAAATGATTTCTCACAAGATTTCATGTTCAAATTTTTATGCAAAAACCTTGTAAAATAGAATGCTGATCTAGCTTTTTAAAAAGGTGTTAAAAAAGCTAAACATTGAGTCCATAATTGGATATTTACTATTTTGAGAGAAAAAGGCAAAGTTAACAAAATGATGCTAGAAAATAAATACATTGATTTTGCAACTGCATGCATCTCTAGTTTCTTTACCAAAGATTCTTAGAGTGTAAAAATTTGTAAAAAAGGCTGAGAGAAGGAAATACTTGATATATTGAAAGCTTTCCACAACTGGAAATACATCAAAATATATTTAGTTGGAAGAGGAAGTGGCAGCGAGAGCCTTTCACTTATAATGACCATTTTAGAATTCATTAGAAATTATCATTCATAATTCAAATACACATGAGACAGAGCACCTGTCTTCAAGTGTTCAGTAGGTACAACAGGAAATAACAGATTTTGAGAGCCAAGGGGCACTGGTACTAAATACAAGTGAGATTGTTATCTACGTTGTACTAGAAAACAAAGACTGTTTAAAATGGAAGCTTTAAGAAGAGCTTATTTTTGAAAACTTAACTTAGAATGAAACCCCTATCATGGAATGTGCTATGTTAAGATTTTCCTTTTACATAATGAAACAACAAAAGGCAAGTGGAATTATACAAGAAGAAAAAATAGAAATTACGTATTGTGAGAAGTGCTGGAATAGGGTGAAGAAACATAATAACCGTACTGTTTGAAGTGGTATGTCTATTTTAATGTACTCTGAACTATGACTGAATTTTTCAATAAAACAATAAATACGAAAGTGAATGTAACCATTCTACATTTTTGTTTTCTATTCTAGGGGCTATATTTTAAATCTGGGACAAAATTAGTAGCCTTTAACTAATTTTTATTTCTTGTCCTCTTCCCTACTTTCCACATCACCTTACAGAGTTGTGATAACCAATCTGGTTCTCAACATCCCTCAATTCATTCTTGCAGTACCCTTGCATAGAGTTCAAAATCCTTACGTACTGTTAAGTACCAACAAATCAAGATGTCAATATGAGAGGTTCAGATTGGAAAGGACAGTTTTAACTACTTTTGTTAGAGTTGAAGACAATTTTGTGTTACATGATCCACTGTGTATTAGTTCAAATAGTGTAGCAAACAAAAAAATAGCTGACATTGATGAAACCTATGTGATATGGCTAGCAGAGCTGATGTCTAGATTAGCTCTTGAGGTAGAAAATTTATTACTCATTACTAACTATGTGAATAATAGCTAAATTAATAATGTTTAAATATTAATATAAAAGTTTAAAAATTACAAAAGGATGCTATGACTATCCTGTATGTATGTACACTTCAGTAAAAAGCCAATCAGAACCAATCAGAAGGAAGTTTAGAATTAGATTGTTTTCTTATGGATTTTCAAACATATATTTCTTTTGACTTTTTATATATTCTATGCATTGCTCTTCCATTTATCTACAATACTTTTTATCTCAGGGAAGGAAAACCAAATCTTAACAGCTTTGTGGGGCCAGATGCTGTGGTTCACCCCTGTAATCCTAGCACTCTGGGAAGCTGAGGTGGGAGGATTGCTTGAGCTCAGGAGTTTGAGACCAGTCTGAGCAAGAGTAAGATTCTGTCTCTACCAAAAATAGAAAAATTAGTGGGGCATAGTGGCATGTGCCTGTAGTCCCAGCTACCCAGAAAGCTGAGACAGTAGGACCGCTTGAGACTAGGAGTTTGAGGTTGCAGTGAGCTATGATTACACCACTGCACTCTAGCTGGGGCAACAGAGCGAGACTCTGTCTCAAAACAAACAAACAAACAAAAAAAGCATCCTTGTGGGCCACTCATTTGCTTGTATTTGTGTCTTCATACAGAAAACGAAGGAGCCACCCTGGCACAGGAACATGATAAATGGAGAATCAAAGAGAGAGACTAAGAGAGACTAAGGATGTGTTTATGTTGTGTTTCTAGAGGATATGGTGCTAGCATCTTATGATGTAAGAGAGCTGGGAAAAGAGGAAGTCTAAAAAGACTCTGTAACTAGTCATTGGGCTTAGAGACCTCTGATTTTATTAATAAGAGGTTGAATATGTGCAAAAACAGAATTCTAAGAGCTCCTTCACCTATACCACCACATTTTGCAAATAAGTAATTCATTTTATGTCCTAAAAATACTGGTTTTGAACAATCAAGTTACAGTATACACTACATATATTCAAGTGATTGGAAGACCAGTCAGCCAGTTTTGGAGGTGGCTGTCTTAAATTAGTAGTAGGAACGCCCCATGAACTTTCCTCACAGGCAGACAGGTGGAAGAAGTACGGAGTTGAAGAATGTGGTGGAGAGAACTGCTCAGGAATAGCAAAGAGATGGTCCTTTGTATTCCAGAGGGCACCATGTAGACAGAGGGTTAAGAACATGGTTGTGTGTTTTCTCAGTTTGTGTAGGAAACACAAATCTCTGCTTGTCTCAGAAATGGCTTCCTGTAAACATTGTAGAAACTTTATCTGATCCCGACACACTTCATTTAAAAACTGAATATACTAGGCCTGGCATAGACAGTGCAGGGAGGGACGACAGCAGGCATGGGAAAGTTAAAATGAGGCCTAAACACGAAGTTCAGAAAGGAATCTCGGCTTCTGGTCCACTGACCTTGGGAACAGAACACACAATCATTAAAAGCACTGGAAAAAAATACTGAGCTAATAACAATGACCTATCATGGCTGGCAAAAAGCAGGTGAAAAGCACAGTCTTGGGGTAAGAAAACAGCCACCATTGTTCATTTTTTCATTTTTCCTTTAGATACGACTTCTGCATAAGAGGTGTGAATGAAGTCATAAAGCTGCTTAGCATTTGCAGCATTCCCCAGAATACTTGTGAGCTTGTCTTGTGACAGGGTTGCTAATTCTGCAATGTTCTTAACGTGGTTCATCAAGGAGCGACAGTTTTTGGCATTTACCCCTGGCATTTTTAACAAGAAGTCTTGGGGACCAGGATTATACTTGTCTGACTCAGGGAGGGTTTCAGAATCTGCTGTAATGGCCAATGCTGTCGCCGCATCAGGCTGTGGCTTATTTTGTTTCAGCTCCTCAAACAACTCGGCGGTGGCATGAGGGGAGGGGCACCAGAGAATTCGGAGCCTGGGGAAGTGAAGTGTGAGAAGAGTGAGTTTGGAACTAATGTCATTGCTGGAGATCTCCTGAAATAAGGCCCCTCGGGGAGTGAGAGAGAAAGGCTTGCTAGGGTCAAACTCGATCAGAAGCACAGGTCGCTTGTAATAGCGGGACATGGAGATGCACTGGTTGTAGAGACGGCCATTATTTAAAGAGCCGATCAAATCACTGATACTCTTGCGCTCCACGCACATGTCTGGAGTCAGGATATAATCTCCAACCTCTAAAGTCACTGGTTCAATGTCAATGCCCCGACGATGGATCAGAGATGGGAGCTCACTTCGAAATTCACGCATATCCACAACTATGCTTTGCTGTGTACCGTTCTGTTCCTGGCCACCTATGAAAAATGGGTAGCATTTTAAGTAATGTTACAGGAGAAGAACTCTCAAGGAGGGAATGTGACAATTAAAGTTTAAAATCTATGTTTCTGTTGTTAATTCTGATGGATGCTTACATAATACCATATGGTATTATTCCACATTTTTTTACATTTTCAAAAAGATTTATTTCTAGAAAAAGTAGAGGCAATTTCCCTCAAACTAAATGAAGTTAATAGGAACATTAGAGTCTATTGGCAGTTCCTTCCTTATAATGATTCATAGCTACAAACACATTTGCTGTGGTCTCTCTTCTGTAGTTCCCTATACAGTCCCTTATTATCACACTGACCACATTTCGCTGGTCACTGTATTCCCAATTCCTAGGACAGAGCCCAATAACAGATGCTTAAAATAGCAGATGCAGTAGATACTTAAAAATGCTCGCTGAGTAAACTGTCTGGGGAGCTGATGAGCTTGTATCAGTGAGTCCAGAGGTAGGAAAAGGGAGTGAAATCAGCTGCTGCCATGGAAAGATGAGAATTTGGGGAGTGGGAAAATGGTTACTTCTGGATCACACGGTACTTAGAATTCAGCAGGTCCTGGTGGCATGCCACAGTTCGGACACTGCACAGCAATGAGAGTACAAAATGCCTGGGATCTGGAGAGGTACCAAGAAGTAACAAACAAATACAGAAAGAGTGGGAATGTATGTAGCCCAAACAACTCCTACCTATGGATACACCTAAGGGGAGAGACAGAGGAAGGAAGGAAGGAGAAACTTCCTTCAGCTCCTCTATGAGTTAAACTGGCTTCTTTGGGTTCTTTGATTAAGAACCTACTTAACATTTACCAAAGTTTTATTGCAAAAGTACATTCTGAGTCTCAACCAACCAAATTTAAATGCAATGATGGAACAAAATTTATTCTAAGCTGGGGTGCCTAGCACTCAGCCTCACGTATTTTGCAGATGATTTGGTGCCTTTGTGCCAGGGAGGACACGTGGTCACTAAATGGCAGAGCTGAGGTCGGAGCATGGCGACACACATCCTCTCCCTAGTCTGAGCTCCATTTTTCACAGTTTGTTGAGAAAAACCAAGCCTCTGCAGAGTAACTCTGGAATTCACAGGCAACAGGGGTGCTTGGCAAAGGGCAGGACTCACCGGCTTTCCGAGTGTCAGTGGGAACATTTGCAGATGCTGCTCCTCTTGCTAGGTCTAGGTTTGTATCATCTCTGCCTTCTCTTTCTTCAGGGACCACCATGCTAGCCTTTTCCCTGGTGGAGAAAACATTTTAAACATTTTTTGAACTAATTTCAAAATTCTAGATTTTAATCTTTTGTCAATTATAATGTCGAAAATGATCTACGTGACCATAGTGGTAAAAAGAGAATACAAGAAATATATTGGAAGCAAACATGCAAAGACAAGTGACAGGCAAAGGAAGGTTATATGTAGTACAACAAGAATTTCTTGTTTGAGTACTTTTTCTTGATCCTCCAGAGTAAAAAAAGCTGTCGTTTATTTTTTATTTTATATTCAAAGACTTCAGATATGAAATAAGCATGTAAAAAATGCCATAGAGAGATTACTGAGACTCTTTGTAAGGTTAAAGTGCTATTGAGCATTAAAAAATAAGTTAAATCATTTATATTCAAATATGTTGAGGGCAACCATAAATAGGGATGGTTAAAAATCAGTGATTAAGAAAATGAAAACACATATATGATAGGACTTTAAAAAACTCCAGGAGGCAAATCAAAACCACAATGAGATACCACCTAACCCCAGCGAGAATGGCCTGGATCAAGAAATCCCAAAACAACAAAGGCTGGCGAGGATGTGGAGAGATAGGAACACTCTTACACTGCTGGTGGGACTGCA
>VBSM01002153.1:9143835-9200531 GCA_008086735.1 Cheirogaleus medius | reverse complement strand
CCACGCCTGGCTAGTTTTTTCTATTTTTAGCAGAGATGGGGTCTCGCTCTTGCTGAGGCTGGTCTTGAACTCCTGAGCTCAAGCTATTCTCCCACCTTGGCCTCCCAGAGTGCTAGGATTGCAGGTGTTGAAGTCACTTTCTAACTAAGAACACTTCAGTGCTATATTATTGCCCTTAAAGTCCTAAATCCTTAACAGGCCTCTTGTACCTCTGAGCCTTTATACACACCTTTGTTCAACGTAACTCCCTTTTCCAAGCAATCTTCCCACAGGTTTTTCATGCATCAGCTTAAATATCACTTCCTCAGAGAAGCTTCTGATCTTCTGGTCTGGGTTAGGGCTCTTTGACACAGTCTCTTATTACACCCTTTTCTTATACCTTTGCAGCCAGCAGTGCTTGGTACACTTCTATTTATTACAATATTTATAATCATTTCATGTCTGTCTTTTCCACTAGAGGGTAAACTCCAGAAGGTCAGAGACTTTTTCTGCACCACTGTAACCTCAGCACTCGAATATTCACACAGGGCCTGGCACGTACTAGATGCTTAATAAATATCTATTTACTGTTTGAGTCATGGGGAGTAAAAGTCTAGAAGTCAGAGAGCAAGATAGGCAAGTGCTAAAACCTTGGAACAAGAAGAGGTAGCCTGTATAATACCTAGTCTGTTATAACACTATTTCTGAAATATTTTTCCAAGAATATGTATATACATACATGATATAGGCAATCCCACAGAGCACATTGGCAGAAAATGTATTTTCATAGGCTGAGAGGACTGAGTAATAATCGTATGACTAGTAGCTGCAAGAATCCATGGCCATGGCATGTCACAATTCTAGAGGATTTGAAGGGAAGGGAAGGGGACTGCCCATGTACCATGCTGACCCCACCTTAGGGACTCCATGGCACTGATTCAGTAAACACCTGCTTCCAGGAATGCCTGCCCTGGATTAACTAGGCTATGTCTATATTATACACATATACTGAGAACCCATAGCCAGCACTGTAGGGTGGTTGTCCATTTTGAAATTCAGCCTAGGGCCCTGGCAGGCTGACTGCTGCTAAAAATAAGTTTTGCCCTACACTGCCAATGTCTGAGGCCTGGAGGTTGGTCTAGCTCAACTGCACTCTCTCCAGGCCATGGTCTCCTCTGGTCTGGCCTTTCTCTGGCTCAGCTCAATGATGCCCCATCCAGCCCTCGCCCTGGCTTCTAAGACCCCTGAGAGATCATCTGGCCCATCTTCCCACACCAAGTGGCAGTCTCCTTGACAACAACTCTGGTGGGTGGTTATCAGATTTCTTGAATGCTTTCAGGAGGGTAAGAAGTAGCCATCCAGTTTGTGAATATCTCATAAACATTTTCCTTATGCTAAAGTGAAAAACATTTTCTATTTGGATTTGGAACATTACCAGATACCCATTCTCAAAAACATACACATGTTTATGTTCAGACAAACAACACATCTAAAAAATATTTTCCCAGAGTGATCCTACTGACAGTGATTGGAACTGGCTGGTTCGTAAATGGTAAAGCAGTCCCCTGCACACAGACAATGGGAACCTCACAAGCAGAAAAAAAATCATTCAGAGGAGGGCAGAATCTTGTGCATAGGGCAGGGAAGAGGGAGATTTATGAATATATTTCTTAGAAAAGTGGTGTTTTAGTTATCTTTCTTTATAAACAGAAAAGTAGTTCTCTTAGTCCCATTTCTAATATTCTATCAAACCACTGATAAGCAACTGGAGATGGTAGAAGAGGGGGAGAGAGAAAGGAACTGTGTGCTGAGACATACGTGAGGGACAGATCAGACAGCATGTTTATCTTTCTGAGAGCCCCTCTTACCTCTTCCCCTTCCCAACCTCCCGGAGGGCTGTTAGATATCCCCCATCCAGAGACTTCTCTGGACCTTGAAAGGCCTTCCATGTAGTTGTGACTTTCATGCTGATCTTCTGTGTATTACCTTATGAGTTTTTCAAAAGCTTCCTTTTCTTTCCGCAAAGCAGTGAGATAGCGTTGTTCCTCAGTTGAACCTCCATAGATAAGAAAGTAAACCCTGCAAGTTAAGACAGAACTCTTTTAGATTGCCAAAACTTAATTTTTAATCCCTGAAAGGAACAGCAGAACACTTGAAATCAGCAACCTAGGTTGCTCAAATAATAAATATTTGATTGAGAATAAAAGGTTCCATTCATCACTCATTAACTAAAATTAAGCTGCCTAAACCCCACCTGTTAAAGGTTTCATTACCACATTTTTTTTCTTTTGCTAAAAGGAGGAACAGAGTTTAGGTAAACATTGAAATACTACTAGAGGGATAGAAATATTCTTTCCTCATAACTATAAACAAATCAAAAAAGACAGAAATCTTAAGAGGCTTCTCTATTTTCAATTTTTTTCTTTGCACCTCTGCCAAACAATCGTTTAAAAAGTTGGATAGTAGCTATCAAAACCAGCTTATGAAAGTTCATGTTAGTGAAAAATAAACAAATGAAATCTATATGACCTTATCTTCACAAGTAATTTCTCAGTTCTTTTTTATTCGTGTCTTAACAGGACAGAGTCATCACACATTCTATATAAACACATGGGCACAGAAGACAAATGGAAGACAAATGGAATATATCAAGCATCTCAAAGAATAATTTGATATATTTTCTCTTAGAAAAGGTCTGCTTTTCTATCTCGTTTCCTGCTAAGAGAGCTGAATTAAACACATCCTTTGTCCCTTTTCTTTGCCTTCTATCAGGAGTATTTTCCTTCTTGAGCTTCAGTTTTCCTTTTACCCTTTATCTTCCTAGATTATATTTCCTTCCAGTGTAGATGTGGATAAGATCACTGGGTAATGAGTCAAGAGACCTTAGCTCTCCCATGGATGTGCCATGTGGCTGAGGCCAAGTCATTCCCCATTTCTGGGCCTCAGTTTCCCATTGATGGAGTGAGCAGGTTAAACTCCCAGGTCCCTTCTGATTCTGACATTTTGTTTCTAAATATCACACTATTCTGTTCTCAGGCAAGAAAGAAGCTTGGCGCACACAGCTATCTACAAAGTTGATCAATAGCGAAGTATGAAAAGTTACCAGCCTATAATTATATTACCAGCTTTATCTAATCTTTTCATCCTGCATTATTTCTGATCCAGCTCCTCCATTCATCTGTGCTCTGAAAGGCTGTATTAAACTGCTAGGAAGGTTTCTTTTGGCTCTGTTTTTGGTTCAGACTGAGTTCAGGATATTAATTTTGCTGTTTATTTCCCCTCAGATAATTGGAAAGCCAGAACACTATCTTCTTTGGGAGGCATCATTTTCTCATCTGATATTTCTGTAGATTTTTCGTCTGACATTTCCTGAAACTCAAGAAAACCTGGTACAGTAATTCCCCCAAACACTTTCGTTTTATGTGGATGACATTTAGAGTCACTTCTTAAAATTTATATGAAAGACATTTTGGAAGATGAAAATTATTTAGCCAAGTCATAATTATATTAACTTTTGGTAGAACTTAGAATATTATAAATTTTCTAGACTTTTTCAGATAAGCTACAAAGCCACACACAAAGAATACAGAGTGGCATGTAACTAGAACATGAGGAGTCCCCTAAGTTTGTTGTCCTGCTGCTACATTTGATGTCCTGCCCATGCAACTTCCCAGATCCATCGGAAAGCAAAATAAGGTTTCATAAATGTAACCAGCAACATAACAGTGGAGTGTTAAAGATAAAACTAGTATGCAACTGGTAGAGATTCTGTTATGTCCTGAAGAACTGTGACATGCAAAGCTTTAAGAAACAGTTCATACTTGTGTAACTTGCCTCAGAGGCTTCCCGGGCCTGCTTGCCCTGTAAATTTCAAGCTGACGGACGAAGGTGAGTTCTGCGTCATACAGAACCACATACCGGGGCTCTACTTCGTGGAGTATCCTGGTCAGAGCGTAGGGGTCGCTACAACCCAGGAGCGGATGGATGATTGTGAGGGGTTCTTTTAGGATTCCATAAGCAGCATCTGATGACAGATTTAAATCAAACTCTTCGTGCTTAATTTCTTCCAAGCGGCATTCTGGGCTACTGCTTATTTCCCTATGATCTCCTTCCTCAACATTGCCTTCCTCTTCCAGGTCTTCAGATTTTCCTATCATCTGAGTTAAAGTCAATCTTCGTTTTTTCTTTTTGAGAGTCCTTCCTTTGGTAGAAGCCCTTTCTTTGTTTTGGGGGTCTTTGGGTCTTTTGTTAGATTTCATAATTCTTCTTGAATTGTCCTCCTTCCTAAATTTCATCCACACTTCTTCAGCTTTGCTGTCCTTCTCAAAGGTTTTCCTGTAGAGCCTCAGTAAGAAGGCCTCGGCTCCCATGGTGATATAGTCTCTCAGCTGGGAACACGTTCGGTCATCACTTGCACAAATAAGCACTTGACCTAAAATCAGAAAACATCATTATGTTACTGTTACCTCATTTTGCCTCCTAGTCCCCGTATGTCCTCTCCCTACTTCCCTGAAAGGGAAGACATCTTACCCTTTGGTATTAAAGACCCATAATTTACAAATTGTTTAAAAAAGGGTCTTAGGTATTTATCAAATGCTTTCACATCTCTGGCAGGATTACTTAAATATTTTGAATAAAGTTTAAGCCAGACTATTTAGTCTTATGAAAGTGCAATCATGGTGTGGGGCTTTGCATTGAAACTCAGGGCCGTCCTGGCACAACGGAACACAATACAGGGCAGAATTCTGCCGGTGCCCACAGAAGGAACATTTTGATCAGCCTGGCCAGATAGAAATCCTCTGCCCCGAAGCCCTAGTTCCTCCTAGACCCACCAGTGGCAGAAAAAGAGCAGCCTGGGGCCTGGACTAAATTCATAAGGCAGTCGGGCCACAAAAGCTGCAGTCCTTGGGCAATTCCTGTGGCTGTGCTGGCTCGGAGTCAGTGGACTTGGGGTGCACATGACCCAGTGGGACAACAGCAGTGGCAGCCAAGCCAGTGCCTGTGTCACCACTCCTCCAAATATAGGTGGCACAGCTGAAAGACAGTCTTCTTCCAGTTGGGGAAGGAAAAGGGTAAAGCTCAGAGGAGTCTGTTTTGCAACGTGGGTACCAGTAAAATAAAGTACCAGATATCATCTCACCCCAGTAAAAATGGCTTTTATCAAAAAGACAGGCAAAATGAATGCTGGCAAGGATGTGGAGAAAGGAGAACCCTTGCACGCCATTGGTGGGAATGTAAATTAGTGCAACCACTATGGAGAATAGTATGGAGGTTTCTCAAAAAACTGAAATATTAATAGAACTATCATATGATCCAGAAATCTCACTGCTGGGTATATATCAAAAGGAGAGGAATTTAGTATATCAAAAATATATCTGCACTCCCATGTTTATTGCAGCACTATTGACAATATATACAGCTACTGACAAGATATACAGCTATTATGAACCAATAGTAACTAAAAATAAAAAATACATATATATATTACAAAGTACAATCATCATATAATGAAGGATTTAAAGAAATTCTTTTTAATTAATAATTTTCCAGATCTTATACACCAAAACAAATTCTAAAGGGATTATAGAGTCAAATGTTAAATCAAAAAAAAAAAATAAATAAAAGAAATGACTATTCTCCATCTCTCCAGATATACATGATTTTCTAGGCTTAAAAGCAATGGAAAAAATCTCAGAGAAGATTGATAACTATACTTTAAGATTCACTCTATAAGAATAAAAAACTGTGCATTAAAAAAGCTACAAACAAAAAAAAATGTTTTATTTAATAATTATAAATGTTAGTATCTTTAATATATGAGCTGATACGAACTGAAGACATAGTCTAACCTGGCAAAAGAGACTAACACAATTCACAAAAAGAGGAAAAAAAGCATTTGAGAAAATATTGAGCTCACAAAATATCAAAATTTAAAACAAGGTATCAAATTAACAAAATTATTATGTATATATGTTATATATATTGTATATATTTTCATGTATATAATATACATATAAAGTATGTGTATACACACACACAAATTCAGAGAACTTCCAGTCATGGTTAACTAAGTGAAAAAGAGATAAGCTCTTACATTGCTAGAAGAAATGAAAATTAACAAAAATTTTCTGTAAATCAATTCAGTAATATGTCCCAAGAACTTTAAAAATGTTAAAACCACTTGATCCAATAGTTCTATATTATATTACATGGATATAATATTATATTATGGATATTATATCCATACTATTTAGCCATGTAAAATATTAAATATATGACAGAAAACCTAGAGGGAAATACATCAATGTTAACAACAGCTGCTAGGGGTAATTTTTTTTTCCTTCTCTCTTTTCTTTATCCTTTTTACTTTTTCTACAGTGAGTATATAAGACCTTAGATCTTAAATCACAAAATTGTAGTTCTGAGATAATCTCACCAGCATATTTAATAATATAAAAATTGTATGCTTGCCTTTAGTGCTTTACAGGAGTTTGAAGGCTCAATAAATATTTTTTTTAAATTTAGCTTTCTTTTATTTTCCACCTGTTTTTATTTTTAAATTTACAGTTCAGGTTTATTCTACTGTGTTAAACTATTAAATGCTAGTATACCCATGTTTGAAGAGAACAGCACTAAAATTTGAAATTTTTTTGGAGGGTTAGGTCAATGTTACTCCATTAAAGAGTTTAGGCTTCTTTGGAAAGATACTTGTGGAGGATATAAAACAGAAGACCCATTAGCTTATTCCTTGGGGATTCCAGATTTAAAGGCTGGTGACTATAAGTACAGAATTAGCTGAATCTCTAAATAGAAGTCCTAAGAACCCAATCAGTAAAAAAACCTGCTTTCATGAATATACAATGATTCAACCTGCAGAAAATTACATCAAGTGAACAGAAATGAGGTTGTCACTAGGATTTCAGTGTTCATTTGGCATTTATTCATCTACATTTCACAAATAAAATAGTGAGTTACTTTTAAAGAGCTAATTAAATCAAGATTCATTTGATAGATTTTGAAAGTGATGTTATCATCTCGTTTTTTCCTACCTGGACCACCAAGGGCTTCACTCTCCTTATTTTCTGCCTCAATTTCTTTGAGCACTTCAGTTAGAGCCTCCCACTTTGGGTTGCTTTCTAGGACCAGTTCTTTTCTTGTTTCTGTATAGAAATAAAAGATAACCTCATTCTATGTGATAATATGTACCCATAAAGTATTCCAAAGGCTTTTAAAACAATAGATAACATAAGCATCATTACATAAGCCCTTTTCTTTTAAGCTTTCTTTACAATGCTATACGAAATCTGCTTTCCTGAAAAATGTCTACTTAAGGTCTAAATGAAAGATACTTCAAACCATTAATATGGGTTTCATAATGCCTTCTTAGAAAGTTATATGCATGGTCACTAATGAGAGCTGATTCTGTGTTATCTATTGTGACACTATGTATAAGCTGCTATACAAAATAAAGGAATCAGTACCCAATGACATTATTTATTCTTTTTTTTTTTTTTTTGAGACAGAGTCTCACTTTGTGCCCTGGCTAGAGTGCCGTGGAGTCAGCCTAGCTCACAGCAACCTCAAACTCCTGGGCTCAAGTGATCCTCCTGCCTCAGCCTCCCAAGTAGCTGGGACTACAGGCATGCGCCACCATGCCCGGCTAATTTTTTCTATATATTTTTAGTTGGCCAACTAATTTATTTCTATTTTTCAGTAGAGACAGGGTCTCGCTCTTGCTCAGGCTGGTTTCAAACTCCTGACCTTGAGCGATCCACCCACCTCAGCCTCCCAGAGTGCTAGGATTACAGGCGTGAGCCACCACGCCCGGCCTACAGAATGACATTATTTATTATTTCTAAAATCCCCATGATTTTCATAATCCTGAACATGGATAAAAGTAGACAACAAATTTTTTTCTATAAATATTCAAACACATCATTAATATGTTCAATTAAGTTTTGAAACAGACCTTTAAACTAGGTAGAAAGTAAACATTAACCCTATTCCATGCCTTAAAAAACTGGTGATATTTATGATACCTACTAGATAAATGTTGGAATAAAACCTGTATTTGTCTCATTCTAGTATATTTATGTTCTTTAAAAATCAAGAGGAACCTTAAACTGTTCCACTCTGACTTTAGGGGCCAAAAATAATAATTATTTTGAAGTTAAAAAAATCAACACACGGTCCTTTATGTAACATACTCTATCTGGATTGACATTTGGCATTTGTAATTTGGAACCAACTGGCAATGTATTCTAAGACTTGCCACACTGAATACTTTTTTTTTTTATTTTTTTTATTTTTTTTTTTTAATTTTTTATTTCAGCAAGTTATAGGGGTACAAATTTTTGGGTTTCAAATAATGCCCTTGCCCCCCTCCCCCCACAAGTCTGAGCTTCAAGCGTGACCATCCCTCAGATGGTGCACGTCTCACTCATTATGTATGTATATACCCACCCACCCTCCCCCCTCCCACCCGCCCAATACCCCATAGATGTAGTTCCTATCTGTCCACTTAGGTGCTGCTCCATTAATACTTTTAACATATATTACATATGTTGCATATAACATATACACATACATTTAACATACAGGCATAAACTTTTTACATGGCTAAAGGAGATTTTAAATTACACTTTAACTTGATAAGGATTTCTACACCAAATACCTAAATAAAAGACATATTTAAAGACTTAATCCTACAAGATACCTTGCTCTTCTTTAATCTCCATTTTTTCAGACATTTTGCCTTTTTTACTCGTTTTGGCATCTGGAACATGATAAACCCTTGCTCGAGCATTTATAAACATTGAGGTGCTGGAGTCAAGAAACAGCCAACCTAATATGAAAAGTTTTAAAAAAAGGGGTGTATTCAATTTATGGTTAATTTCAAATAGTCTCTGATGGTTACAAAACCTATATACGAGGGCTGTCCGGAAGGTATCCAGCCATACGACCATTCTCGGGTATATTAACAATGGCTGGATACTTTCTGGACATCACTCATATGTAACTGGCCACCATCTTGTCTTCCTACCAACCACACTTTCTCCCACTATTGTGGCCTCTATCACTGTTTGGCTAGACCAGTGGTTTTCAAAATGTGGTCATGAACTCCTAGGGATCCCCAAATGTTTTCAGAGTGTTTGTGATGTCAAAACTTTTCTCATAATCATACTAAGACATTATTTGACTTCCTTCACTGTGTTGACATTTCCAGTGATGGTGTAAAGCTTTGCTGGGTAACGCTGCTGGTGCCTTAGCATAAACCAAGGCAGTGTCATGAAAGTGTACTAGCAGTCAATGCATTCTTCACTGTCATGCTTCTACAGTTTGTTACTTAAGAACGTCCCTGAAGTAGTACAAATTATTCACTGTATTAAATCTTGGCCTCAGGGGCCTGTGGACCATCCTTTGAAAACCACTGATCTAGTCAAATAGTGTCTGAAGCCACAGAGGCCACAACAGTGGTAGGAGAATAAGATGGTGGCCGGTTGCATATGTATATATCCCCATAAATCTCTTCTGCTCTTCAGTTTTTGGCACTCCAGCTGATGAAACCCCACACTTCCTTGCTTCTTCTTTGGGGAAAATGAATTTTAAGTTCTTTAACAACTAAACTTCCAGAACACAACCTATTTCTAAGTTGGGGACTGCCTGTACTACACACAGTCTTTTCTAGAAATAAAATTGCTCAGAATGGATATGAATATTTATTATTACACAGAACAGAAGTTAAGTAGGCGGAAACATTAGCTATCAATAAAACCTACATCCTTGTGATATGAACATAAAACATAATTTGAAATCTTAGTATAACATATAGTTGAATATAGCACTCCTCACACCTGATTGCCCACTAAAATCTAACACTATTGAAATCAGCTGCTAGAATGTTATTAGTACTTTTATCTCCCACCTGAATTCTGACCAAAAGCCTTTTCGGTTGCTCTCAGAGATTCCAGAAGATTAAGAAATGTGACACAATCATACTGAGAGAGATACTGCAGCAAAGTTCGTAGTATCTTCAAATCCTGAACTAAAGATTTAGTCTTGGCTCCAAGCTGGTGCCACAAAGGATCCAGATAATGGCGGATAGTCTAAAACAAAAATTAAATTTAAGATTGCTAAAATGTGTTCCATATAGCTATTTTTAATACATATCATACTTTCAAAAAAGATTATTCCCTTTATACCTAAAAATGGTTAAAATGGTAAATTTTGTTATGTGTAGTTTATGACAATAAAAAACCTAAAACATTCCCCAAGAAAGTGGCTAGAAAATTTCAGTTCACAAAATTCTGATAATAATGCTTAACTTTAAGCAGAGTGTCTTACTGCTAGAATCTTTATGATCAGATAGAGTCAATCAATCATTATCCGTATTTATATTACTGTCAGGAGAGAAAAGGCCTCATAAACATCAGATAATCGTTGTTTTTATGAACAGAGTCAAAGCATGTAGCTCAGACACGTTCAGTTCCTGCCAGGTTTGACTCTGACTCTATCCTGGATGGGTAAAGAGGTGGAATTCAGCGGACCACAGAACAGAGGGCATAAGCCAGATAAACTACATAGTATCAAATCAAATAACAATGTATCTTAATTTGTTAAAGATTTGTTTAGTTTTTCTTTTAAGTGGATTAAGATGGGAAAATACTTGTTAAATTAACAATTGACTAAGTTTGATTATGTTTTAAGATCCCAAAAAACCACCTAAAACAAAGAAATGCTTTATGTATGTATTATATAGGTGTCTACATATCCACAGCTATGTATGTGCACATTTCCCTCACAAACTGATTCTGCAACTTTTTAGTTACAGAATTATCTGATGTTCACCAGGTATTTATAGCCTGATATAAAAGCAGTATCATTGTATAGTCTCTTATCTAACAAATTTAATACTGAGCAGGAGTAATATTTGGATGATACCATAATTTATTGTCCAAACTAGAACACTTGTGAAAATGAAATGATATACTATTAATAATTTACTCCAGGACATAGGTAGATATTGGCCTGTCCTAGGCAGACTGGGACATAAAACTACATGTTGTTTTTGTAAAATCATCTACAAGAGGTTAAATAATTTTAACAAGATGCAAGCTATTTCTATATTTAGATATAGTTACTAAAAGAATATCTAAAACAATGTTTCCACTTTTACTAGCCAGGGTATGATAAACAGAAATCTAGTGTAAAACATATTAGGGTATATTTTGTTTTTCTAGGGACATACACATTCTGTCAAAAGAATATGAGGTATTGTCTTCAAGGTATAGAGGAAAAAATTTAAAAAATGAAAAGAATGTGAGGGACCTTTTTAAAAAATCACTATGCACTATATTACAACACACTTTAAGCACAGAGGAACAGAATACATGAAATTAGTTTTATATATCAATATTTCACAGTAAGATGACTTTTTTGAAGGATCAGAGAAATGAGAAATTAAATTTTTTCTTTTTTTATAATCACCATGCATTACTTCCAGTGACATGGAGACTGATTCAGAGTTTAAAATACAGGAACTTGTTTTACCAAAATATGAAACTATAGCTGCCAGGAATTTTTTTAAAAGTCAGCACCTTCTGCATCTACAATATTAGACTTTTTTTAGGTCTGTATTAATATTACTCTATGATGAAAAAAATTAATTAGAATAAAAATTCCTTGAACTAAAGTCTTACCATTTTCTCAGTTCAGAGTATAAGTGTAAGACAGAGCAAGTTTCACATTCCCCAACAGTGAAAACTCAACCAAATTATTTTTATTCCATAAGAGATCATAAATTCATGCACAATTATGAAGCATTATGTAAAACTCTTCGACCTGTAGATATCCAAAGTTGTCATTTCAAAGTAAAAAAGTTATTTATCCTCTTCTTGTTTATAATTAAAATAAGAGATAATCACTTACTGTATAACTGCAAAAGTCAGTTATGCTCACATGCCAATCCACATATTTTACCACGAATTATTACCTTCTAGTAAACCAAAGAAGCTATACTTTAAATCACCTCCAATTTAATTCTAAAATAACACCAAATTCCTATTAAGAACATTGCAAATATTAAAATAACTTGCATTCTTTAAAATTACAGCATAATGAAGTGTGCTTAAAAAGGAAAAGAAAAAGAGTACCTTGTCAAAAGGTTTTCCAATAGCATTTTCTAAAGATAAATCTTCCACTTCAAGCGATGGGTTATGGCATTTTAGTTCCTTGAGACATGCATTTAAAATGTCCAGTATAGCAGTCTGTATGGCAAGCATGGCGGGTGTCATAGAAACATGAATTTCTACAACTTCAGGTTTGTGCTGTTCTAAAAATGAGTTTACTGCTACATGGAACCTACAGAGACAAAGATTGTTCAAATATTTTCTAGACTTTCGACAGCTATGTATTTCTAGTCTCGATTCAATAATCTAATGATTTCTTTAAGTGGAATTAAGAAAGAAATAAAATGGAAAGCAAAATGACAGTGTTATCAAGAATGCTTTGAACCTCAGTAAATGGAAGTTCTGTATTATTCAAGAAAGGCAGGGGTCAGAAAACTATGGTCTGGGCCAAATCCAGTGCCTGCTTTTATAGTCTTAATGTAACACAGCCATACCCATTGTTTATATAAGCAGTCTATGGCTGCTTTCATGCTGTAATAACCGACTTAAGTAATTGTGACAAACCACACAGCCTTCAAAGCCTAAAATATTTAATATCTGGTCATTTACTGACCCTCAAAATAAGGTATAATCAAGAAAGGAAAAACATAACAACTACTCTTAAAATAACACACAGTATAAGCAAAATACATATTAGCATAGGTTACAAAAAATGTTTGAAAATTGAAATTTTATGTTTTTCCTAGAAATTTACATAAATTCTTCACTATCTTTGTGCTTTCTTTCCCTGATGAGGAATTTTCAGAGTGGAAGTGGTAGTCTTAGCCAATAACTCTGCAGTTCACCTATAGCTGTTGTGTATGTGGGTCTCTAGATTTCTGGGGGTTTCATTAAACGTATAAGAATAAATTGGCTGTCCTTGGATGGATTTGATGGACTACCAGAAATATAACTATTAAACTGCTCTCTACTTTCAAAGGAATCACAAATATGGTGATCACATATTTATATCTGGATGTGTTTGTTATAAACCTGACTGGCATCTACCAAGTACAATTACAGCAAATTTTATAGTAAAGTACAACTAAGTTATAGCAGATCTTCTCACAAAAATTTATCCCATACTGCTACTTACCTGGGCCACAGATACAGCTTCCTCACAAAAAGATTTCTCATCACTCTTTCCACATGACAAAAACCAGTATCAAAAGCAACAGCATTGTCTGTGAAAGCCTTAATAAAACCACGTTTGTTTTTCTGGCGAAAGAGGCGCAAGATGAATGCTTCTTGACAAGACTCGATTATTCTGTGGGCTCTGTACACCAAGATGCCTGAGGGGGGAAATTATAATTTCAATTACAGAATAGAGAGGTAATTTTCATACTCACTTCCATTCAGGCTGGGGATACAGCTATGAACAAAACAGACGTAAATCTCTGTCTTCATGGAATTTACAAGAAACAATATAAATCAGTAAAATATTTGGCATGATACAAGTGCTAAGGAGAAAAAAATGAATCAGAGAAGGAAGAGAGGGAGTGTGTATGGCAGGGGGGTGCTGTGCCCCACCTATGTGACAGCTGAGTAAAGGCTGGATGGAGAAGAGGAAGTGAGCCTTGTGGCCATCTGGGCCAAGAGAGGTCCAGGTTGAGGAAACAGTAAGAGCAAAGGCCCTGGGGCAGAGTGTACCTGGCATGTTGGAAGAATAATTTCTAAAAGCAAAGTAGGTCTCTAATTCTCTTTTTAAATATGAATCAGATGTGGACTACACAAAATAGTTGCATTTTGGAAGTTTGGGCAATATCTTCTCACCTATTAGATTAATTCAATTTTCAGGACCAGAATATAGTCAATTGAGAGGTAAATCAGTCCATTTAAAATAAATACCTTTAATAAATACATTTAATACATTTTTGGGGATGTGCATGATTATGACACCTCTGAATCTCAAAAACAAGGACAATCACACATGTTCTCTTATTAATAAAATGAGGATACTGGACCAGGAGATCTTTTATACACACATGTCATTCTGATGCAGTGTGATTAGTGATAAGTTAGGGAGAAGTATGAGATGACATAAGAATATATAGACGTCATTCCTGGATTAAAAAACTCAATTACTCTATGAGTCTTAGTCTTTCAGACCTAAATCCAGCTGGTTAGCCTATATATATTTGCTATAAATGTATGTTTTTGATCCAGTTCCTATCACTTTTAGGGTATGGAAAAGGATACTAATAGTGATTTATGACCCTTCTAGTAGTTCAACAAACTCAATTCAGATTTTACTATTTTGATATTTAAATTTTGGATCAAGATGGATGGAGTTAAAATTTACTGTAGCTAAGCAAATCATTTTTCAAACATGGTAAAAATTAATAGTGCTATTTAGGAATTTGTAGACAAAGGATTTTCAATAACCCCCAATACATTTACATAACTAGTTTACTATTCAGAAAATATTCTGTGCCTAGTCAGTAGCTTTTTCCAGGGATTCTATGGGCCACACTTTGTTAGCCTGGATTGAAACACTAAATAAAGTTAAGAATAATAAAAATGATCTATAGAAAAGTGGAACCTCGATTTAAGAAAATGTGCTCCAAAAAGCTGTCATTATTTGGAACCCAGAAGGAAGAAGAGAAATAATGCTATATCCCAGGCACTGGGTTAGGTGTTTTTATAGATTTTTATTTCATTAAATCCTCACAATAATTCTATGTGGTAGGTATTAGGATGAGGCCAAGAAAGGGAAGCAATTTGAATAAGCTCACCCAGCAAGGAAGTGGGGGCCAAAGGTTCCAAATCATGTGTGACGCCATGTCATTCTCACTGAGTGACACCACCTTAGGACCCTCCTTGTTTAAAAAAAATAATAATAAAAATAAAAACAACATAAGCAGGTTTAGTTCTGGCTGGCAAGGAGACCTAGGGTACGGTGTGTTGGTAATAATGGGCGGTGACTGGTGAAGAAGTTAGGGCTGGAGGGATTCAGTACTTTCTAGAGGGTTACCTACTTCAGGGACTGCCCTTTGGTGTGTAAGAGCTTTGGTGAAAACTCTTACAGAGGATTTTGGTGCCTGATCCCAAGGGATGAAAAATTTGAAGGAATTCATTGCTTGTACTCATTTGCATTCCATTCAGCCAAGCATCAGTAGCTCCAGCTTCATTACCAGTTGGGATTTGAGAGAATTTGGCACTTTTAATTAGAAACTGCCTATAAGCCAATGCTGCATTGATTAGATTGCTCTCTGCCTTATTAGGTTGAGCTGTACTGAAAGTCAGAGTAATACTGACACCTAGTGGTAGTTCCAAGACAATATAAAAAAATTTATTAATATCAGCTTGAAAGTACAACAAAGCTTTTAAGAAAGCAACAAACAGTAAAAAACTTTATGATGCATCAAGATTACTGGTTATAAAAAGCCAGTATCTTCTTTTTGCTATTATTTATTAGACTTTACTATGTACCGGGCACTATAATAAGCAATTTCTTTTATCTTAATCCTTCTGATAACTCTAGGAGGCACTATTTACTCGATTTAAGAAATGGGAAAACTGAGGTTCATGGAAATTAAGAAGCTTGCTTTGTAAGCAGGGTGTTAGAATTCAAAATCATGTGAGTATGACTCAGGCTCATGCCACTGTTTATAATTATGTTATAAAATAACAAAACTTTCTTCAATCAGTTCACCATTAACTATATAAAGCATTCATTCATATATTTATTCATTAAGTATTTCTTGAGGGTCATCTAGGTTTAGGGCAATATGACAGATACAGTGTTGAGTAGGGTTATGAATTTCATAGTCTTTCTGTACTCCAGAAGTTCATTAAAGATCACAGCACTATATCCATCCATCATTCAACCAGCAAATATGTGTTTAGTGCCTACCATGTACCAGTTAGTCAGCCTAGGATGAACAAGTTGTTCCTTGTGCTTAAAAAGCTTATCTCATGAGTGAGATAAGCTCACTCACAAATAAACAGGCAAATCAAATGTAGTGTTCTGAGTGCTATGATTGCAGAGAAGTTGAGGACACACAGGTAGGGCCCCTAAATTAGCTTTGGGGAAATCAGAAAACGTTTCTGGAAGGACAAATAATGAAAACTAATTCCTTTTTTATGTTACTTCTAGCTAAAATTAAACCATTTTTCTCAAAATAATCAAGCAAATACTTAGTTTAATTTCAAATCATTGGGAAAATACTCTCAAAGATGAAAATTAAATATTTTAGGAAATATAAAAATATTATTTATAAACATGTCAAATCTGATTAAGTTCTAAAAAGCAAATGCCAGCCAATTACAAGTATTTACTCAATTTGAGCTTAGAAAACAAGAAAAAGTCAATTTTATGTTTAGTTACTTATACAGGTCACAAATATTTATTGAGCATTTACAATGTGTCAGAAATTATGCTAACAGCTGGAAGCATAATGTTGAGTGAAATGATCCAGTGGTACCCACTAGAAGGTTCTAGTTTAGAGTTTGGCAGAAGGGACAGACAAAAATAAAAGTGCCCACATTTACACACAAATAATAAGATTTCCAATTCTTACCAGTAATTAAATCTGAAGGTATTCTATTAGTCAAGAAATCAACCACGAGTATTCTACTAGTTGCGAATATGACACCGCCTTGTGTGTAAACTTCATAGCGATTGGTACTTGCGATTTCATTTGTTACACGGCGAGGGAGGTGTTCTACTCCTTCTATCTTCAGCTGATTGATAAAATACTCCTAAATCAAATCAAACTTGCGATTAGTAGGCTGTTTAATATAGGGCAGTTTTTAACGGCTTGCAGGTATTTAAAATGATGTGCTGCCCTTCTCGGAGATAATGAGCTTAATAATGAATATACAAACATAAAGTTTGTATATTCATTATTTTACAAACAAAGTTTGTAAAAAATATACACAAAGTTACTACTTTATGTTGATCAACCAACCTATCTGCTAGGTTTTTTTGTTAGTTTGTGTTTGGGTTTAAACTAAGGAATAACTGCTCCTCAGTCATTATTAGCACTCTACCAACAACCACCACCACAACAAACTCCCCCAGTCTGACTTTTAAATCCCTTGGTTAAAAGACTTCTGCTACTTAGAAAACACTTCCCACCCAAGCCATGTTTGTAGTCAAGTGTATTCTGTGAGAAGATAACAAGGGAATCCTTTTCCCAGACAGTGTTTTAAACTATTAAATCTGTCCTGATCCATCCTAAAGGGACTTCAATGCCACCTTTACTGGGCACTGGCTGTTGTCCTAGGCCGTATGCCAAGCACTGGGGATACCTATATGAATTAAACAGGGCTCCTGAGCTCATGGAGTCTGTGGTCACTCTTCTCAGCTGGTGTTTTTCTCCTGGCCACCAGCTCTAATTAGGAGATTATCAGACTTGTCAGACTGGGCCCAGTCTCAACACCCCCCAGGACAGGTGTATCTCCATTCCATCTTCCTTGGCGTCTCCATTCTCCTATACCGCAGTTAACCTTCCCCAATATCCTCAGCTTCCAGTCCCTTGTGACCCTATGGCCCTCTTCCCACAGCCTTGGAGAAGAGCCTCTGCCCCTCAGTCCCTTCTCTTCCCTACAGGGTTTGCCCAGCCTCAGCATCTCCTTTCCTGTCTCCCCATCACCCTCAAGGGCCATCCCCATCACTGTTCTCTTTTAGGGATCCCACTCCTCTGTCCCCAGAAACCCACTTAAAATCCAACTTCGAGACTTCCTCACTGTGCCTATCCAGATCCTCCTTCAGACATGTCCCCCGCAGGGACCTCCAATCCTCACCTGCCACCAACCTCCTCATAGGACTCCCGTACTCCTCTCAGAGCCCCTCCATCTTTCTGCGCCCTCGCCCCCAACTCAGGGACCTGCATCCCCCGAGGGACCTCTCCCGTCAGTAACCTTGAACTCCTGTCAGGGACCTGCGTTCCCCTGGGGACCCCTGCCACCCTTTTCAGTGTCACCGCGTAGCGTCAGGGACCTGCATCCCTCGCGGAGCCCCCCAGCGCCGTCAGAGGCCCGGCTTCCGGGCCAGACCCGCCTCCGCTCCGGAGGCCCCCGCGCTCTCGGGGTCCCCTCACTCCCGCGTCGGCGGCGGCCGCACCTCCTCGGCCGGCTGCGTGTTGAGTGCCAGCACCAGGCAGGCGGGGTGGCAGTGAAGCCGGAGGAAATGGTAGAGGAGCCGGTCCGCGCCCAGCCCGCGGGCGCACACCACCAGCCCGTCCGTGTCGAGCAGCTCCAGCACCAGCTGCCGCTCGTACTCCAGCAGCGGCGCCATGGCCGCGCGTCGAGCCGGCGGTCCCGGCTCCATGGAAGCCCTTCCGGGGCGCGGCCGAACGCAGCCGAAGAGAGCCGAGTCCGAAAGGGCGAAAGCTGGCCGAAGGTAGCCGAAAAGGAGCCGAGGCCGAGACGAGAGTCTCCCGAAGAAGGCCGAAGAGAGCCGAGCCCGAGAAAAGCCAACAGAGGCCGAACTCAGCCGAGTCGGAGCCGACTGGAGCCGAAGATTCGTAGGCTCAAGGCGACGTGCTGGAGCTCCCGACCGGTGCCCACTCCAGGCCTCAGGTCCCGTCCCCGTGCCTCCCGTGGTCCCACGTCCTCTGGGACCCTACACCTAGACCGCAAGCTACCAAAGGGCAGGGACAGGGAAAATCAACCTAAGGAGCTTAATCCCCCGACATCAAAAATTGAAACAGTTAATTCCAAGGGCGCCCAGAATTAGCAGCACCTGTTCCCCAGGGTGGAGTTTGGCTGGGTCCTGCGCCCCCTTTGAATTTCTATTTTTTGGAGCCGGGATCTTGATCTGTTGCCCGGGCTGGAGTGCAGTGGCTCTTGAATGAGCAGCATTGTGTACTAATTTCAGGCTCTTGTTTACCTCCAGAAGTCTTGAATAAAATAAGCTTTTTAAAAAAAGGCATCACTCCTTCCACGAGGGCCACCTTCCCTCAGTGTGTTCTATACCTAGAAACGCTTGTCACTCGAACTAGTAGAGGAATTATTCTGTATCGAAGTCCTCCCCCAGCCCTCACTGTTAGAAAATAGAACATACAAGTAAGCAAAAGTAAAATTCACTTGACAGTCCGTTACACAGAAATAGCCACTGTTAATTATTAATAATTTGGGCAAGGCCATGGGGCTAGTTAGTGTATTTCTTAGGTTTAGCCCAGGATGTGGTAAGTAGGGACTCAACACACCTTTAGGAAATGCGTGTTGAAATGACAAGGCTGAAATTCAAACCTGACTCCCAAGCTGCGGTAGGCAGAGTAACAGCCCCCCGAAGTTGTCCATGTCCTCATCTCTGGAACCTGTGAGTGCGTTATCTCACAGGGCAAAAGACTTTTTGCAGATATGATTTAAGTTAAGGATTTTGAGATGGGCAGAGTCTATTGAATTATCCAGGTGGATCCTATATATCACAAGGGTGTTTATTGAGGAAAGAGGGAGGTGGGAGGGTCAGATTCAGAGGACTTGTGACAGAAAGCTGAGGTTGGAGTGATGTGGAAGGGGCCATGAGTCAAGGAATGCAGCCTTTAGAAGTCAGAAAAGGCAAGGAAAGGGATTCTCCCTAGAACTTCCAGAATGCCTGCAGCCCTGCTGATGAATTGTGCACTTCCGACCCTCCAGAGCCGGGAGGATGAAGTCCCTAGCTAATCAAATCAAAACAAACTTTAAAAACTAGAGATAAGAGTATACAGTGAAGCAATCATTTTAGAAGGTGACTGGTCTATATATCCATGTATCTGTATTTATATAAATACTTTTTTTCCCTTTTTTTGGAGACAGGCTCTTGCTCTGTCACTGAGGCTGGAATGCAGCAGTGAAATCATGGCTCACTGCAGCCTCCAACTCTTGGGCTCAATCAATCCTCCTGCCTCAGCCTTCCATGTAGTTGGGACTACAGATGCTCACCACCACACTCCAGCTAATTTTTAAAATTTTTTGTAGAGATGTGGTCTCATTGTGTTGTCCAGGGTGGTCTTGAACTTCTGGCCTCAAGTGATCCTCCTGCCTCGCCCTCCCAAAGTGCTGGGATTACAAGCATGAGCCACTGTGCCAGCCAGTATATAAAGAAATTTTAAGTACCTGTATAGATAAATATACACATGAAGATATAGTCATCCAGTGAATGTTTATGGGGCACCCAATGTGTCAGTCACTGTTCTAAGTGCTGGGAGTTTATTAGTGGGCAAAGCAGGCAAAATCTCTGCCACTGTAGAATTTATATTCTAGTGGGGAACAGGTGTATGAAGAGATTTATTAATACTCATCATATCATCATGTGGACTCTTGTTATTTCTTGGACATTTCTTCTAAGTGTCTAATACTAGGAGACTAGTTACATTTTTTTCATGCATCTCTAATAAGTGGAATACCAGACAGCTATTAAAAGCTGTATGTGGTAAGATATCAATACATGTAATTATGTACTGAAAAAAGCAATTGCAAAACAATGATGCATAGTGTGGTCCCATTTGTCTAAAAACCTCAGTAAACAGTACATTGATGCGAACACATAGAAAAGCTCTGGAATCAAAGTATCTTAACAAAAGCAATTGCTTCTGTGGAGTTGAAATAAGTGATAAGTATCAGAGTCAGATCTTTATACTTCAATTTATTCCTTTATGTTCTGTTTGGCTTTATTACCATGAACTTAGATTGCTTTTACAATAAAAATGAAAGAAAAAACTTCCCAGCTACTATGTAAATGCTTTATAAGCTTTAAAAAATATTACCTTCTGAATTCTAGATTTAGTGTGTGTGTGATGGGCAACATTTAATGTCCAATGTTGGTATCTGCGGAAGTAGACTTTTGTAAATTGTAACGGATTATGTCTACACATTTTACTTTTGTCCCTGAGTAAAAGTTTTCAACTTAAAGTGAAGGGATTTTTTTTAAATCTTATATTACTGCCACAATGATTCTCCAAGCTTTTCCTTATTTCTTAGACTGTTCTGATCCCTAGAGCCATCTCTCTCCTCTCCAGGCCACTTTGCAAGGTTCAGACTTGCCCTTGAGGACACAGGGCAGGCACTCATTTTTTGTCCTTTGGAGTTGGGCTGGAAATGAGATTAGGCATCATTTTCCTTCTGACCTGAACTAGAACCCAGCACAATGCTATTAACCTTGGCTTGACTGCCATAGGCCGCTGTAATCTCTCTGAGCAATCTGAGAGAGTGTATGTGTGTGTATGTATGTATGTGTGTATACATACATATGAGCTGTCTGGAAAGTATCCAGCCATTGTTAATATATATAATATATATATATATATATCCTCCACATAAAAAGCCCTAATTCCCTCTCATATATATTACACACATGTATGTGTATCTATACATATATATTTCCATATGTATTAATACATATATATGGGATGTCTACTAAATCCAGACACTGGGCTTGGTGCTGAGGATTCAGGGATGAGCAACACACCAAGGTCCCTCCCCTCATGGAGTTCTTACTCAAAAGGAGGCCGTTAACCAAATAAACCAATATTTAATAATTGTGCGAGTGCTATGAAGGAAAAGTCCAGAAGCCCCAAGAGTGTATGCCAAGGGAACTTAATCTAATCTGGCTATCCAGGAAGGCATCCCTGAGGAAATGACTTTTGAGGACAGCTTTGAAGGCTGGTTAATTAGGTTAAGAGGGAAAGAAATTTGTTCTGGGCAGAAGGAGCTGCAAGTGGAAATTCCCCAAGACAGGAACGGGTCCAGTGAAGGGGCAAGTGATTCCTGGACTTAACTCCCCTCCAGGTCACCATTGAGCCTGTTAGAGTTTGCTGTGTTGGTATAAGGGCTCAGGTTGTGAGTCAGAAAGACCTGGTCTAGAAACCCAGTTTGGCAACCTGTTTGCTGTGTGACCTCCTGCAAGTTGCTTAACCTCTCTGTGCCTGAGTTGCCTCATCTTTAAAATGGGGCCTATAATAGGACCTGCCTCCTATGGTTGTTGTAGAGATTAATTGAGACAAAGAATATATCAGGATATGAATATTCAGCCAATTTTAATACAGAAACTTAATGACAACTGCTTTAAAATGATCAAACGCATTCTAGGATGGGAGGCACGTGAACCTCTAAGGGTGAAAACCAAACACTCCCCCTCGCTTCGGAGGGGTGTTTGATGACCAGATCCTAGGGGATCTACTAAGGGGAAAGTAGTTTGTGGTTGCTAATCATTTGGGCTCTGGTTTTAAAACGCCTTAAAGATAATAGTGAAAGAGGAAATTAGGGTTTTTTATGCGGAGTCCTTAATAGAACAAAAAGATGAGCTTCATCCAGCCAAGAGATAATTCTCCAGCAGACTGCTTGTGGATTCGTCTGCAACATCAGCTCTTTCTGGTTCTATAGTAGACAGGCTTCAGACTCACACTGGAACATCGGATCTCCAGCCTGCAGCCTACCCTGAAGATTTTGGACTTGTCAGCTTCCATAATTTTATGAGCCAATTCCTTATAATAAATCTCTCTCTTTATAAATGTATACACACATCCTATTCTATTTCTCTGAAGCACCGAATATACTATTTATGTACTATATATATATATGTTTCTTATACATAAAAAGTAAAATTTTTCATCCTGCCAAGAACAAATTATTGTCTCCTTGGAGTGATATTTCCCCCATTGAAAATGAATGTTCTAGAGCCAGATTACATGGGTTCAAATGCCAAACTCATCACCTACTAGCTGTGTGACCTTAGGTAAGCTGCCTAACTTCTCTGGGCCTCAGTTCCCTCATCCTTATCATGGGTTAAAAGTAGAACTGACCTCATAGGATTGCTGAAGATTGACTGAGTTCATATCTATAAGTCAGGCAGCAGGTGCTATGTAACTGTGAGCTAATCAGCATCTTGACTTTGCAGTTAGGCAGTAAGCTGCATAGCTGAGGTGGAGGTTCCAGAGTCAATGGATCAGTTCAAATCCTGGTACAGCCATGACTGCCCCGGGAACCGTTTGCCACTTGTGAATAGACATTAATTAAAAATGTGAATTAACAAAAGCTTTTTAAAATCACCTTACTTTTTAATTTTGGTATTTTTGCTGGTTTGTGATTCTTCCTATGGTACATGGTGTGTTTGGAAGTGATGACTGTCCTTGTATAGTGTGTGTGTGTGTGTGTATGTGTGTTGGGGTGGGGTAGAAATGGTACAGGGTAAATGCTGGGTGATGAGGTTGGAAAACAACTTTATTCCTTCATTAAAAAAATACTTATTAGACCCCATCTGTGTCAGGCACAGACAGGTAATAATCATGTAACACCTGGCAAATGTAACACCTGGCATCTCTGTGTTAGGCACTAGACTAAGAACATTCAACCCCTATTTTATTCCTCACCCCTCCCAGGTAGGTACTATTATTCTCCTTATTTTTCAAGTGAGGAGATTAAGACTTAGAGAAATTAAGTAGCTTGTCCTAGGCCACCTGGCTAAGGGTGGAGCATGGAGCCCCATCTTAACTGCTTCCATAGGTATGTGACATTGAAAGGCCTTGACTGCCATCCTGAGTCATTTGGACTTGAACACGTGACTCAGATGGTTCCCATCCTTTCCATGCCTGAGCATCCCCTTTAGCATAAAGTCAAAATGTGTTTGGACCAATGTCTTGTGATAGAAATAGATTTTTATGTCTGTTGATTGAGACCATACTTGTAGAAAAGCTACTATCAATTCAGCAACACTTTCAGGCAGATTTGTGTCTTATGAATCATAATAACTTCTCCAAACACTTTTAGAAAATCTCAGTATAGCCGAGTGCAGTGGCTTGCACATGTAGTCCCAGCTACTTGGGAGGCTGAAGCCAGAGGATTGCTTGAGGCCAGGAGTTCAGGACCAGCCTGGGCGATATGGTGAGACCCCATCTCAAAGAAAAACAATGACAACTCAGTACATGTCCCTGAGAGATCTATTACTGGTTCTGCCTGGTTGGTACAGACAGGACCTGAGAAGCAGTTTTGTATTAGTTGGGCTTCACTGGAGGAACAGAACCCACAGGATGTAGATAGCCATAGATTTATTATAAGGAATTGGCTCACGTGGTTATGGAGGATGACACATCCCAAGCTCCGCAGGGTGAATCAGCAAGCTGGAGGAGACCCAGGAGAGCCGATGGTGCAGTTCTAGTCCTAAGGCCGCAGGCTCCAGACTTGGGAAGAACCAATGTTTCAGGTTGAGTCTGAAGGCAGAAGAAAAAAAACCCAAAAACCTCAAAAGCTGATGTCACATCTGGAAGGCATCAGTTCCAGGCAGGAGGAATTTTCACCTTATTCAGGGGGAGAGTCAACCCTTTTGTTCTATAATATTCAGGCCTTCAACTGATTAGACGAGGCCCACCCACATTACAAGGGCAAACTGCTTTACTCATTCTGTTAAGTGTTCAAGTCATCTAAAAACACCCTCACAGACACACCGGAATAATGTCTGACCAAGTATCTGGACACACCATGGCCCAGTCAAGTTGGCACGATTAGCCATCACATGGTACACCACCTCTGGAGCTCTGCCCGGGACCATGGAGGACCCACTGGTGTGTACATTTCCATGGATTCTCTGAAGATGAAGTCACCTGTGTGCTAATGCTGTATCATAAATCCACTGAGAGAAGATTTAGTATTTGGTTAACTAGTTATTACCCCTGGTCAGAGGGAGTTTAATCATTACACTCATTATTTCTCTTGTAAATAAGTACTTTGGTTGACTCTCTAATTAAATAAAAATATTTTTATTGTTTGATCAGCCATTCATCATTAAAAGAAAAGGGGGAAAAAAGAGTAAGAATGAAGCTGAACACAAAAACCAATTAACCTGCGCTTCTTCGGAGCGAGTAGTCTTTTTGCAAAACCGAGAGAGGTTCTTATGGATTAGCTAATTAACCTTTTGTAGGAGTGTACAAGGAGTCCCAAGGGGGCTCTCCCGTGGGGAAAATAATAGTTAAGTCAGGCAAGCTTTGTGATGTGTGCTTTTCCATATTTTTGAAGATATTCCTTTTCCCTTACGCATCTTCCTTCTTAGCCTGTATTCTGTAAGAGAAGTCGTCGAGGACAGGACTGGGCATAGCGTGCGGATGCCGGTGCAAAATGAATAAGCAGGGCGTCTTGTTATAATAAAAAATTGTTAAGATTTTCAAGGTGACAGCAGCAGAGCAATCAGCCAGACAAGGGGCTCTTCCGAGCGTGGGGTCCCGTGTGACTGCCCAGGTCTCACGCCCTCCAGCTGGCCCTGGCAACGACCTTTTACCTTGCAAAGGACAATGTTCTAAGAGGGCCTGGCTTTGTCAGTAAGCACCGATGGCTCTGTTGTCACCCATTTGCCTGATTTGAAGTTTGGGCCTCTTGTGGAGAAGGGAAAATTGGGAGGGGGAAATTGACCATTTCTCTTGGCATCTCATTCACAAGGGGACTTAAATTTAGATGTTTTTCCAAATGTGGTTTTATCTACAGTCTCACAAAAGCACAAGTAGTGGCATTAAAAGAAGACATTAAATTTGAGTCTGATTATTGGACCACACTACTTGTAGTGACCGACAAGTTAATATTAAAAGGAAGTAAATTTTATTATAGGACCTTGCCATTGAGGTGGAAAATGTAAAACAGAATAAAATCTGTAAATTATAAGTAACACATAGGTATGATCTCAAGCATATGTCCGATAATCATATGATTACCAAAAAATTCTAAGTAACAATGCTTTGCTCCAAAAATACCCCAAAACCCTATGGTCCCTCAATCAAAAAACAATTGATTTTGTTAAGTGAAAAAAGCAAGATATAGAATGGTGTGTAAAATATGCTCCCTTTTGTGTAAGATACTTTTTGTAATATAGATTTACACTTGAATATTCATACAGAACTGGCAGGATATAGAAGAAACTAAAAATGTTGGTTTTCTGTTGGAAGAAATTTGACAGATAGAAATGAGGATGATAGGGAGATATTTTTCATTGTTTATCTTTTATTAGTTTTTGTTTTTTGAGCCACAGAGTTTAAAAATGTATCAAACTTAATATTAACGTAAATAAAAACTTGAATTCAATAATAAAAAATGTTACAATGCACTAAATTTTGGGTTAAAAATATTAATTCGTCAAATAAATGAATCTAAATTATAGACTATTTGAAAAAAAAATTCCTGTTTTGTCATTTCTTCATGGCTTTACCCTTTCTTAAGCTCTGAGATGCTTAATTTGGAATTTGCTTTTGATATTTTTCTAAGAAATACCATCAGGTGAAGGTGCTTTCTCAATAAAAAAGTGTTTAAGAAATTCAGAGTTGGCTCATTTCAAAAGTAGGATTTTATTTAATGTAGATCTAATCATTGCCCATTTTTATCTCTACAGGAGTATATGATATACAGCGTTGACATTTACAGTGGGAATTATGTTTAGAAGCCAAGACAAGTGCTTGGAATAAGGAAAAAGGAGACGCGATGATAGTTTGTACATCCTTTCGGTGGGGGAAATGAGGTTGTGGAATAGCTTACCCATAGGATTTACCCTTTAAGACAAATAAACAGAAGGTTGGCCATTGTTTCTTTATCCAGTCTTGGAAAAAGAAAGTAAATGACATTCTTTTACTTTTTCTTTCCTGTGCCACTTTCAGATAAATCCTCGATGGTTTAGCCATAATTTTTTTTTCAAAGACTGTGATGGACAGGCAGTGTGGTGGGTGCTGGGGTGTGCCACCCAGACACCCTCGGCGCACTCAGTCCAAAACAGAAACATCCGTTCCTCTACCTGCCTGAGATGCTGGCGGCCAACCGTTCTCATCCAAGTCTCTCCTTACGACTTGCTCTTAGATGAGGAGAGCAGCCTCACTTCCCCTCCCTGGAGCTAGCCAGGTATCCTTGGAATGTTCCTATTTGGTAGTTTGCGGAACCCCACATTGGTTCATTGGTCTGTGGGGCAAAAACCATCATAGTGAAAGGCTAACATCAACCCTCCAAAGCTGTCGCCGCCCCCCATCTCTAGCCAGAACGAAAACAATATTGTAGGAGTGGCCACCCCCACGATATCCTCACCTAATTCACCAGTGTGGCTCCTACAAAAGCCAGACGAATCCTGGTGGATTTTCTCTTTAGAAATGAAGCATGCATTGTCTCAGCTGCTGGGGTATTGGCGGCTGCAAGTTCTTAGCTGATATTTTCCCCAAGACTTGCCTTCAGCTGCTTTGCTCAAGCTTGCTCCACGCTTCCTTACAGGGGCAGGCCATATCTAAAGACTGGTTGATGCAGGGATGTGGAGATCTGATTCTCTTGCTCCAATTCAGGGTGACTGAAGGGTCAGTTCAGCTCCAGAGCGCCCCACTGGGTCAGCTGAGGCCTTTGTTGGGACTGTATCACAGCGGACCCCTCCTTTCAACCAAGCCTGCTTTGTTTATCTCTTCGTAGGTGTTGGGAATGCACCGGTGAATTTTCTGCAAGCAAATCTCTTTCTCAGAGTCTGCTTCCTGGGGAATTTGACTTGCGACAGCCAGGGAATGCATTTATCAATCATTAAGCATATTTTAACATCATTATCTATGTGCTTAGTGCACAAAAACTGGGAAATACAGAGTTGTAATAGGAAGAAAATAAAAATAAGCCATAATCATTTTTTGTGGGTTGCTTTTACCTTTATTGAAATGCTATAATGGATACTGTATGGCTTTTTCACCTAATTTGGGGATTGGCATGAGACGGGTGTCTGGTGGTAAGCAGCCAAAATTGATTCTGGTTTTATTAATGCAAAGGAATCTGTTGAAGGCAACTGTATGATTCACAGAATTTCCAAGGAGGCTGGAGAATCGTGTTCCTAAAAAGGGCCAGAACCAAGGAAATTAGAGACCAAGACCATAGGCACAGCCCCAGGAAGAGTGTGGCCCACTGGACGGTGGACGCATTCTCCTCTGTCCCTGCCTCTTTGCATCTCTTGTTTCAGATTCAAAGCCCTCAACGGAGGTGTCTGCACGTATAGCTGCCAGGAAGCGGAGAAAGTGTGTAAATGGCCTTTTCAGGGTCTAGAAATGCCAATTTCTGTTTCCTAGAAGTTCCCTTTTACTTGGTTCCATCTTGCCTTTTGGAGGCTGTCTTCATATGCCTGGTGATCCCTGGCTCTCTGTTACTATTAAAGAATGAGGCACCAAAGTTATTGACTGGTAGCTCTGTGTGCACATGTGGGGCTTAGGGACTAACCGGCCTTCACTGAGGGGTCTCTGTACTTCCCCAGCTCTAGGTCTTTCCTCTTGGGCAGGCATGTTTCTCTGGGGAAGAATCTACCAGTGTTCTACACGAGTGTGGCTTTCCGAGCTGTGGAACGTGGCTGACATGCTTTTGCAGAACGAAGTTTAATAACAGTCATGCCTTTCCTCTGGCTTTAGTGAAACTGTTCGTTTCCACTGTAATATGCTTCTTCTGGTCTGAGATAGTTTTCATATGCTTTATTTCTCCTTTTTCTTAGGAGTTTATTTAAAATCAAGAATGGATGTTGGATTTTATAAAATATTTTCAGCATCTGTTGATAGGATCACATGACTCTTCTTTTTGATCTATCGAAGAAATGAGTTTAATTTTAGATTTCCTAGTATTAACTCATTATTGATTTCCATGAACATTTGAGTTAACTATGTAAGAGCACTTTTTGGGGCCTATAGCAGTATATGTGTGGGGTGTACCCATATATCCAAAGACAGTAGGTAGGTAATTTTGTTAGTGTGAGTTGTAGCTTCAAAGAACTGTATTTCATATTAAATTGTCAGCACTCTGAGAAAATACGTATTCCTCCTCCAATCTTTTTATTCGCCACACATTTAATTCCCCACATCAGGTTGCATATTAAAATACATTACTAAAATTAAATAAAGAAGATAGATTTGGATAAAACTTTTCCTCATTTCTTTCTCCAGCAAAATTACTATGGATCCAAAGAAAAAAGATTGAAATGAATTAAATGGAAACTGGATATTAACTTTTTGGGGGATTTATTTTGAGTTGGCAATACATCCAAAGGAAAGAACTGAAAAATATATAGGATTCAATTCAGCTTAAATATAGATGCATTTTCAGATGAAAGATATGTGTGTGTATAAGTTTGTGCTTTTCCCATGTATAGCACACAGAGTATGTGCGAACATAGCTATAAAAACGTAACCTTGCTTTGTGTGCATCTAACAACCAGTATGCCTTGTTATTTTTGTTCTAATTGACTTGCATAAATACAGATTTCCTCTTTAATGGGATCTGCAATAAATCATGCAGACTTTTTCATCTTCTCACGTCCTACTCCCAAATATAACTCCATAAATATAGATAGTGTTTACCATCTTTGGGGGATGTGAGAAATTGCTTGTTTATTTTGATGAGAAAAATAAATTACCTTCCCATCTATTAGTGTGAGTCTCTAATCTCATCAGATAAAGAATTAAAAGACTCCAAAATGATTCAAGACTAGTTAATAGCATCTTAATTATCTCACATCATTTGAGGAAAAACAAAAATGTCCCTCTGGGGTGTACTTGTCTCGGTAGGAATGATGACTGATGAGGGTCGAGGGAATGGCTGTTTATTCATGGAGCAGAATTCTTCAAAAAGAAACACATGCCTCAAGTCATATATGTCGATTAGACTCTGGAGAGGTGGCTGGTAGGAGGGGAGAGATGGACACGCTGGTTACCAGGAGGAAGGGGGTCAAAGGTTAGGGGCATAGTGGAGGGGGCCAGTAGATGACCTAGTTTGCTCTATCAGAGCAAGACTGGGGACTTTAATTCTCTGGGAGTAGTTTACCTTGAAGGGTGAGGACAAGGAAAGAAGTGGGGAAAAATAGCCTAAAGTTGAATGAGGAGAGAGTGACTCATACTTTGACTCAGAGTCTGAATTTGACAGACACCCCACAGTCTCCAGACACAGCGACATCACCGCTCTTCACCACAGATGAGCAAGTGCGTCAGAAAAACTCACTGACATATGAATTCAGAAGAGTGGCACCAGACTCAGCAACCAGAACAAACATTGCCTTGCAAACTAGAGGAACTGCAAGGCATGAGAGAAGAGCTAAAGTTTACAATATTTCTAAATTATGCTCTAACACAATTCTTTGGGGCATTGCATTTGGAAGCGATCCATTTGCTGGTGGTCTTAAAGAGGAGAGGGGTGGAGACTGGGAAGAATTGTAATGGAGAGACAACACATGATTGATGGATTAAATCTGCAATGGACACAATTGTTGTCTGTTTGTAGGTTGTCTATTGCAGTAAGTGGAATGAAGTGAAGTGGGAGACGTGATCAAGAATTTCTCCCAAAACTCAGAGAAGAGGTTAAAGACATGAAAACTGACTTAAGAAAAGAAAAAGAAATGAAGAACAGAGGGAAGAGAGTAAGAATTTTAAGGAAACAAATAATATATTGAGAAGGAATAATTCAAAGAAATAATAGAAGGTAGCCTTTTTTAGCTGAATAAGGACTTAGGTGCTAAATTTGTGGTTTACTGAGTATCAGCAAAAATAGACTAATGAAAACAGACTAACAAGGAGTATAATCTATACAGCATGAAGTCTGGGAGGCTTTTATGCTTGGTCTCTTCAGAAATGTCCACAGCAGGGATTTGCAGGATGAAGACATTTCCATACGGCAGACAGTGACCGTAAGGTGTGTCATGATTTCAGAGTGGATAAACAAGTGAAAAATATTTCATCTTCAGATCAATGACACAGGCTATTCTGATGAAATTCTTGAATCTTAAGGACAAATAAAAAATATTACGAGCATACCAACAGGATAAAAGACTACTTAGTAAGGAAAAAAAAAATAAGGGTAAGATTTTTCTTATCTGAAATGCCAAATGATTAAAGACAACGGAACAATTTGTGCAGAACTTGGAGAGGGAAAGATATTAAATGAAGATTTCGATAAACAGCTCCTCTGCTGTTGAAGTGGGAATACAACAGAGAGATATTCTCAGATATGCTCCAGATGTATACTTTTAACATACTTTTCCTGACTATAATTACTTACCGTCATATTCCACACAGCTAAGAAATGAATCAAATTAAAAAATTATTTTATACCATGGTGTAAACTAACTGGTGGTAAGTAATTAAGTTAGTAATGCTTCCATTAAATCTAAATTATTATTTGCTAATATAGCTATAAAACAATGAAAATATTTTTAAAATCTTTAAGGAGAAACATATACCATATAAATGCATTAGGGTTTTCCAGAGAAACAGAGTTAATAGGATGTGTATGTAGATACAGAACGAGATTTATTATAACGAATAGGCTCACAAGATTATTGAGATTGGCAAGTCCAAATCTATAGTATGGGCCAACAGACGAGAGCTGCTGGTGCAGATGAAGCCCAAAGGCTGTCTGCTCTCTTACTTAGGGCGGAGCCAGTCTTTTTCTTCTACTCAGGCCGTCAACTGATTGGATGAGGCCTGCCCACATTATGGAGGGCAATCTGCTTAATGCTACCAATTAAAATGTTAATCTTGTCCAAAAAGACCCTTGTAGAAACACCCAGAATGTTTGACCAAATTTCTGAGCATCCCCTAGCCCAGGCACTTTGACACATAAAATTAACCTTCACCATAAATAAAAGGACTTTAATGGTAATAAGCAGGATCTAAAAGGACAGATTATATCCATAAAGATGGGAAATTGTTGAAGAGTAGAGGGAAGGAAAGTATATACAGTGGTGTACTGGTAAACCAGCTCTCCAAAACAAAAACAAAACCAAAACAAGCAAATAGCAAAACAAAACAAAACAAAAACTTCTTCCAATGTGTAACATTTGCTGGTTTCTGTGGTGTAAATACCACTATGGGTGATTTAAAGGTACCAATGTGATATCACCAAATGTAGAGTTGGGAGATGTATATAGTCAGCTCTTGTGAGCCTGTGCAAGATGCCTTCAGCACACCCTGTTGACACATATGTACATACATGCTAAAAGCTTACCTACTTTATCTCTTAACCATGCTTCATTTCTTGTTTGCATTTACCTGTTATATCTTCCTCTATTATTTTATTTTAATATTTGTTTTTAGTATATATATTTTAAGCATTATATAGTTTTATTTTTAAAAAACTTCATTTGAAATCCCTCACCATTTGACAGGAAAATGTAACCCATTTATATTTATTGTCACAATAAACATGTTTGATTTGATATCTGATCTTATTTTATGATCACTCCTTTTGTGCTTCTTTCTTTTTTTTAAAGAAATTGATTTTCATTGCTTTTCCCCCCCTCTTCTGCATTCTTGAGAAGTTTCAAAGTTTGTTCTTGATATCACTTATAGTTTTCTATGGTGTCCTTTCTGCTTTAAACTCTCTTCAATGTGGATTTTAATTCTTATATTAGAATTTAGGTTTCCTTGAATTCTTTTCTTATTTAACTTGGGTTTTTTTCATTTCAGCCTTATCTCTATGGCTGTCTACCTTTGTTTTATAGAGGCTTCTTGATTTTATATCTATCTAGATTCAGATGTATGTAGATTCTGTATATCTATATCTATGTCTATATCTATGCCTATAGATACATATAAATTTACAGTTGGCCCTCCATATCTGTGGGTTCTCCATCTATGGATCAACCAACAGTGATTTAAAAATACTCAGAAAAAAAATAAAAAGAACAACACAACAAGGAAAAATACAAATAAAAAAATCAAAACAGCATAACAACTATTTACATAGCATTCACTTTCTATTAGGTATTATAAGCACTCTAGAGGTGATTTAATATATATGGAAGGATGTGTGTAAAGACCACACCATTTTACATAAGGGACCCTCCATAGACACCGAAATTCCCCTATGGATCCTGACGGATGACTGTACTTGCTATTTACCAACAAGTATTTTTTAAACGTTTTGTTCATTTCTTTTAGAAAATCATTTTAAAGTTCTGCTTTTCTCCGACTCTTTAAGGGAGTGTTCTCTTTCCTTTTACTTTAGTAGTTTTTTATGGGCCTCAAATGTGAATCACAATTTTAAGGAAGCAAATCTTTGCATCATTTAATTAGCTATTCCACCAAAATATTGCTTATAAATAATAAGATCTGTGATATTTTATGGCAATGGATTATAGGTCCCAAATTATACCGCTCTAAAATGAAAGTATGTTCTGTGTATTTTCTGAAGTCCCACAATAAAAACAATTTTAAAATAACTTATTATCTTTAGAACTTATTTTGATCTATTGAGAAGAAAGTCTAGGTGTCAGAGAGATTATTAGAAATATATATAGATGGGAAATATTTGGTATAAAATGGCCTCATTTTGGTAGTAATGCTTTATCAAGTTAGAAACATTAAATTTTGAGGTTTTTCTAATATTCTACATAAATGTTGATATTTCCATCCTGATTCATAACATTTAGGGCTTTCAGAACATAAAGCAATTTAGATATTTACACATTTGTTTAGCGAAGAACTCTCAATAAACAGGCAATACTTATTCACAGTTTTCCTGCCTCTTCCTGCCTTTCTCGGGAATAGTGAATTTTAAGTATATCAGCACCAGAAATCTATGAATATACAAATATCTATGCTCATACATTAGACTTAGCAAGACTCTTGTAAAAGTGGAACATCTTCATATAAAATGTATACAGCTTTCCAAATGTTGTTTATTTCTAAGTGTTCCTATAGAGAAATCTGAGAGGTGCCTATTTTTATAGTCTTACAAGGCATATACATTTCAGGCACCAGGAGTGAGAAACACCTGCTGGTGTAGGAAGAGCCAGAGATACTCTATTTAAACTTCAGACCAGCTATCAGTATTTGACGAGAGCACCTGTGCTGAGAATTAGTCACTTTCTGCCCCGAGGTTTCCTGCTGCGTGATTCTCTGCAATGGTAACTCCCTCGTGTCGCTGCCATGCAGGATGGGCATGCTGAATTTAATGGATTTAAGTATCAAGCATCATTTGTACACATCTGGAGGAATTCTGCCAATACGCACTGGGTGAATGTGACCTAGAAGTCCCTCTTACTGCACTGCTTTGGCATAGCTCAGTGTCTAGCGTGGTGGTGTGCTCTGGGGACAGAATATGGCCTTTGGTCACGTAGAATGGACTGAGGGCCAGCACTGCCTTGACTGCCTGTGCGGCTTTGGTCAGTCATGAAGCGTACCGTTTTTTTTAAGCAATGTGTCTTAGGTCAGATTCCCCAGAAGCAGACCCTGAGTGAAGGGTTCCTGTGAGTATCAGCCAGGGTTCAATCACAGAAGCAGATCCACAAGGGAGTAATAGGGAATAAGGGATTTATTAGAGGATTGTGAACAAACGCAATCTTGGGAGATGGTTGGACAGATCACGGTCATTGCTTCTGCGTCTGGTGTTGGACTTGAAGTCAGCAGGGCAGGCAGATGGGATGGAAAGATGGATATACAATGGGGGAGAGGAGGAAGAACTGGAACCCACCTTGGTTTCTAACGGGCTGCATGCCTCCAGCTTAGATGATCTGGGGTTGTCCTGCAACGGAAGCTGGTACCCGCCATCGTGGGGTGAAACCCTCAATTGCATGCGAGGAAGCAGAGATGCTGAAGTGGGAGGGGCCAAAGGGGCAGGGCCAGCAGGAGCTGGAGGAGCTGTGAGCCTGGCTGTCACCCCTGGCCAACCAGGTGGGCCTGGGAACCCATGACCATGCAGGTGAGCTGCAACACTGCCTGTCTCTAACCCAACCTTCTCAGCACAAGTGTGGGTGCTGCTTCACTTTTGCCCTCTGCATCTCGCGCTAAATTCTCCTGTGGCCAAACCTCATCCAGAACCGTATGGGGAAGGGAATTCTGAGGAATGTAGTTCTAGCTTAGCAGAGTGGCTATTAGGGCAGTCGCTATCCTGTGCAAGTGGTTTCGGAAGGGAGGACTCCAAGGAGAAACTAAGGAAGTAGAAGAAGCAGGACAAGCAAGGGGAAGAAGCCAAGCATGGTGAGATTTCAGACAAAGCCCAGGCGGATGCCCCAGAGGGACAAGTGGTTGAAGTCACCCCCTTGGGGCTATCATGCTCTGAGTCAAGGGAGCTGGGCTTTCACACCCCTGCACCATCAGTTATTGTCTAGGGGCCTGGGCTGGGGAGTAAACTCCCAGGGACATCTTGCTCTCTGCAAATGCAAGCTCAGCAGCTCCCCTGGAGCAGTTGCAGGGACAGACTTTATGGAGCAAAAGCAAGTGAAGCTGAGCAAGAGATGTCCAGAAACAGTAAAAGGCACCCGAGATATGGTGGGTCGACACGTGTCCACAAATTCGTTGACACTCCTTTCAGCAGGTGGAGCTTACTCCCTCCCCTCTGAGTGTAGCCTGAACTTAGGGACTCACTTTTAACGATAGAAGGAAGAGGAAGTGATGGTGTGTGACTTCCAAACTAGGTCATAAAAGGTGCCATAAAAGAGCCCTATCAACTGAGGGTTATGTAATCTGATAACATTTACCCAGCGAGTCAGGACTCAAACTCCTAGTCCAGGGCTTTTTCCAAAATTGTTCTGCCTTCCCAGATATTCTCGTATTATTCATTTACTAGCCTTTTAATACATTGCTAGTTTTAACTTGCTAATATTTTATGAATGATTTTTATATTTGTTTTCCTAAGTGACGTAGGATTTGTGTTTTCTTGCATATGCTATATTTATTTGAATTTGATGTCAAGACTATAAATAATTTTGCAAGATGAGTCAGGTAGCTTTTCATTTTTACTGTTGAAGAGGGAATTTATTATTTAAAGATTTGGGAGAACTTGTTTGTCAAACTTCATGGGCCTGGAGCTTTTTTTTTTCCTTTCTTCCTTTCATTCTTCTTTCCTTTCTCTTTTTTGTGCTAGATCTTTGCCTACTATTGACATTTCTTTTTAAGGTAATTAGTTTCTAAGTTTTCTGTTTTGTCTTGGGCCACATTTGAGAATATATTTGGAAAACTGTGCATTTCATCTAGGATTTGGAATTTAATAGCACTTAGAGTTATCCATTGTAATTCCCTCTGATTTTTAAATCATTGCAATGCCCATTGCTGTGTCTTCCTTTTTATTGCTAATGTTGTTTATTTGTGACTTCTCTTTTTGTTTTTCTAAATCAAACTTACTAGAAATTTGTCTCTTTTGCTGTCTTTTCAAAGACCCAGTTTGTGTCTTTGCAGTGTTTGTGTCTTTGTTTGTGTCTTAGTATTTTTTATATTTAATTAATTTCTGTTTTAATTTTTTCTCAATGATCTTTGGTTCTATTGTGTTCTTTTTCTAAGTTCTTCAGTTGAATGTTTAGTTCTTTTTTCCCAATTAAAAAATCTTTAATTCTAGCAAATGAATGTACATGGTTATAAACATTCCTCTAAATGCCACTTTGGCTACATCCCACCAATTCTGATATGTAGTGCCGTCACTGTCATTTGGTTCTAAAATATTTAGAAACATCAAAGTCGCTACTTTGATTTCTTGTATAGCCCATTAAATAAAAAGAGTGTTTTTGGGTTTCAAAGTATATAGAAGCTGGGAATTATCTTTTATTTTTTTGAGTTGATTTATAATTTCACTGCACTGTCATCAATATGAGATTGATTTTTATGAAATGTGTTCATACTTCCTGTGTGGCTTAAATACAAGGTCATTTTTATTGGGTAAATATTTTATGTGTACTTAAAAAGAATGTATAAACTATTGGGCTTTGAAAATCTTTTATGGCTTAAGATTTTTCAGGTTCTAAGAGTGCTGTGTTACAATCTGTTCCGACTGCGGCTGAAAGCACAGATAAGCAGAGTTAACAGTTCTGCAAAAACACTGGAATGGCAAAACCCCAATTATTCCTCACTTAAGAAGAATGTTAAGCCCTTGGACTTTTGAGCTGGTGGTTGTGGCACTGCCAGGTGGCTGGATGCTGCACAGTGACATTTTCTTGGCTGCAAAGCCCGCGCGCTATCCAGAGAGAAGGGCATGCACATGTCATCTGGAAACTAGCTGATTGTGTGCAGGCATTTGGACAGTCAGCCTCTATTTCTTTTGCCCCAAGGAACAGGCTTTTGCTCTGCCCACTCTTCCGTGGATAAGTGAAACCTTCTGGTGGCCGACTTTTGTCATTCTCATCTCGTCTATTGGCAAGCTTTTCCAGTTATTTGCTGGGTGCTTGTGTCTATTAATTTTGGGACCATTCTATTTCTTGTTGCTATCACAGCCCCTGTTGGTGATGGACAATTTATTCGTTTTTCTCCCTCCCCGAAAATCTATGCTTGCCAAAGCCCAGTCCATTGAACATTTGCAAGTATTGCCACCTTTATGAATTCTTTAAAATATAATTTGTGAAAATTCCGATGTGCTGGGCTTGTGTTCATGTTCTTAAATCGGGCTCTGCAGCTGACTACCGCCGGGTTCATTTACAGAATGAATACTTTTTTTAAAACAGTTTTGTTGAGGTAAATTAGATGTACAATAAACTGCTCTTACTCAGAGTATACAATTTGATACATTTTGACAGATGTGTACACTTTGAAACCATCACCTAAACTACGGAACCTATCCAATACCCTCCAGAAGTTTCCTGATGCCTTTTGTAATCTCACCCTGTGTGAGTGCCAAGGACTGCTCCCTCAAGTCCTGTGGCTTGGTTCTTCCACTGGCCTTGAGCTAATCCTAGTACGCATGTGTAGATCAGTCTTCCCAGGGGACCACCCCAGGCTTCTCTCTCAGGGCTCTGTTCTCTTCCATAGTAATATTTTCTGCCTTGGTTTCCCCTGATTGTCAGCTCTGTCTCCTCCACTCAGGGAGCCTGCTGGGTTCTCTGTCCCTGCGCCGTGGCCTGAGTAAGGTTGGGCAATCGTAGATAAGGCTCACCTGTTTGCTTTCCACCTCAAGACCAGCATCCTTCATTGCCTGAAGTCTAGTGTCTTAAAACTGCCGTTTCACATATTTTGTCTATATTTTGGTTGTTTCAGCGGGGTGGGTAGACTGTTCCTCCATCTCGGCTGGAGGTGGAGGTCCCAGCGGTTATACCTGATCCCTCACTCTGTGCCAGGCACTGCTATAAGCACTAAGTATTCAAAAATGAACAAAATGATGTCGCCCCTGTTTTCTGGAATTTACTGTCAAGAACAGACGACAACAAGTAAATAGATACATGAGATTATTATAGATAGTCATACATGCTAAGAAGAAAGAGAGTGTACTAACATGAGAATAATGCGGATGGGAGTTCATGCTAAGATGAGGAGTAAAATCGGAAGGAAAAGCCAGACCTGTGAGCAAGCAGGAGGAAAAGTGTCCCAGCCATGTGTAGCAACAGCACAAAGGAGTTAAAAAGCTTGGCATGCTCTGGACACGGACGGAGGTTCTGTGTGCTGGGGAGATGTAGGAAGACGTGAAGTTGGAGAGGAAGGTAAGATCCAGGTCACGGGAGCCTACGAGGCCATCCTAGAGTCTGGGCTGACTTCTCAGCACAGTGGAAATTCACGGAGGGCACTCACTCCATGATCTGATTTAATTGTAAGCAAGTTGCTCTATTTGTGGAGAAGGGGTCAGATGAGGGAAGAATAGATCTAAGGAGACTAGGCAGGAAGCGTATGCATGATCTAGCTGACAGGGTGGTGGTGGACTTGAGAAAGGCGAACCTGTGGAGGGATGAGAAGGGGACGCATTCGAGGTGTATCTGGGAGGAACAATAGACAGATTTGTTAAGGGCTTGGATGTGAGAGGAGAGGGAGAGAAAAGGACTCCTAGATTTATGGCTAAAGCAACTGTGTGGGAGGTGGTACCCTCAGGAGGGATGAGGAAGGAGGGATGAGGTGCTGGAGGTGAGTTGGAGGTTGGAGGAACAGGTTTGGGCTGGGAAGATCAGCAGGTTCATTTTGGATCATGAGTTCCGTACAGGAAGCCACTGAAAAGTGGAGCAACTGAGACACTATACCCAGGAGCAGTTTCTTCTGCATCTCTGTTGCCCTATCTGTAAATGTGGGCTAATAATACCTTCCTCTTTGTCGCTATGAGGCATAAATAAGGAAACATGTTAAACATCACAGCACAGGTGCTCAGAAAAGTAAATTTTCTTATACAGTTAAAGCAAGCTCCAGGCAAAACCATTAAGTAGGTCGGTGGCTCTCAGAATTTGGTTTTACAGACTGACACAGTAACTTCAGGAAAAAAAGGATAAAATGATGGGGGTGGCCGCCAAATTCTTATTTTGCCAAGTTAGGACATTAGATAAACAATTACTAACTATGATCATCATCACTTTATAAAAGAAATGACAAATTTAGCACCAAAAAATGTAGGAAGGTCATTTGTTATTGTCAGTTTAACAATGATAAAGCACTATATTGTCAATTTAGCTTTCTTTCTTTATTTTTAGAGATAGGGTGTCACTGTCACCCAGGCTGAAGTACAGTGGAATGATCATAGCTCACTGCAGCCTCTAACTTCTGGGCTCAAGCAATCCTCCTGCCTCAGCCTCCCGAGTAGCTAGGACTACAGGCATGCACCACTGTGCCCAGCTATATTGTCCACTTAGTATTCTGATGACCACTTCATGTTCCTTATTTTTCCCCTCACACCACAAGCCAGTGGGCAGTGTCACGGGCAGGCAGTGGCATGGTGGTGCACTTTGAAGAACGACAGAACTGAGTAGCAACTGAATTCAGCCTCTTCTCTTTCACTTGTTTGCACCCTCATCACTCTCTGCTTTTTCCTCACTGGTTTGCAAGAAATATGTTGTCCCTTCTTCCCTCCTGAGGGAATCCCACCATGGTAGTCACCGTTTCCCATCACCCTCCTCTTACTGGCCACTGAAAAGACTACATTTCCCAGCATCCTGCAGTTGACAAAATCATGTGACTAGCTCCAGCCAATGGGCTAGGAGTAGGAGTGTTAGCTGTCCCTCCTGGGTGGAAACATTTAAGAGCAAGTGTGTGATCCTCCATGATGGTTTTCTCTCCCTCCATAGTGAAGCATTTGTTGGAATGGAGGTTCCATGGATGGAAGTGAACACCACGTGGACAGCAGCTTCCCCAGAAAACTGCCCAAACTCAAAGAGGCCTTTGCAGGAACAAGAAATAAACTAATGTAAAACTCCTGCGATTTGGGATTGCTTATTACTGCACCAGAACGTGGTCTGCTCTAAGTAATGCCAGCATCAAGGCCTGTTTGACGCAGCGAGCTTACATCTGATTTTGTTAATAATTACTACGTAGACATAAATAGTAGTCTGAAAAGAAAAAAAATTCCTGATTTTCAATTTTTATTTTTTAAACTCTAATTCTCTGATGTTTGCCTCCATTTGACTCGTACTGGGAGGCTATGCTGAATTCTTTTGTTATTGATTTAAATTAAAATCTCATAACTTAGTTGGAGGAAAAAATTTAGACAGCACTGAATCCCCTGTTTACTGACCAGATGTGCTTTTAAAGCTGCTTTGTTTCTGGGCATTCTCAGAGAATCTGGATAAATGACTTCTCTTTCGCATTTTCCTATGGGTCTTGTTATTCTCTTAAATCTCCTATTACGTAAGGTGCCAGGTAAATTTGGCATGATATGTTATTTTAGGTTCTCTTCAAACAATTGACAGTTTTCTAGTAAACTTGATCTTAAGCAAGTAGCCAAGTCTACTCATTTGGATATTTAAAAAAAGTAAACTGTTGATTCCTACTCATTTGTTCATAAGGCATTTGTGGAGCATCTACTGAATACTTATCTTTGGTAAAAAGAGATGAAAGATGGCAGGTGTGTGTCTGGTTTTAGGATGTCTTGGAGACATGCAAAGACATGCAATAACTACATCCTCATAACATAACCTTTTCCTATTGGCTTGGAGCAAGTTGTGAGAGTCACCCTAATTGGCCTTACCTGGGTTAGATACCCACATGGAAACATTTTGGCTGTAGGAATAGAATCATGCTGATTGGCCAGGCCTGAGTCACATGTTTACTTTGAACCAATCATCTAGGGTAGGAGTCAGCAAACCACAGTCTATGGGCAGCCTGCCCATTTTTGTTAACACAGTTTTATGGGAACACGGCCACACCCATGCATTTAGAGTACTGTTTATGGCTGCTTTGGCACTACAGCAGCAGAGCTGAGTAGTTGTAACAGAGACCAGATGACCTACAAAGTCTAAAATATTCCCTTTATGTAAAAAAGTTTGCCAACCCCAGGGCTAGGGGTATATTAGTTTGCTAGGGCTGCTGAAACAAAGAACCGCAGACTGAGCACATTAGATAAGAGACATTTATTTTCTCACAATTCTGGAGGCTAGAAATCCAAGGTCAAGGTGTTGGCAGGGTTGACTTCTTCTGAGGGTTCTCCCCTTGGCTCATGGATAGCTGTCTTCTCCCTGTGTCTTCATGTGGTCTTCCTTCTGTGTGTATCTGTGTCTTAACCTCTTCTCATAAAGATACTAATTATTGGTTTAAGTGTCTTAAAAAGACACTAATTATTGACCTCATTTTAAATTAATTACTTACTTAAAGACCTTATCTCCAAAAATAGTTACATTCTGAGGTTCTAGGGGTTAGGACTTCCACATATAAATTTTGTGGGGACATTGTTCAAAATTATGAAGTCTGCCTGGTCATGGCTGGGTCACCTGTTCCTCTAGGGATGAGGAGGGGAGGTCATTTTTAAGTAGAAACCAGGATGTTTTCACTAAAATACAGCAGAATGGATGCTGGGTGGCAAAAGAAATTGTCTAGTGACATTCCCATTGCTTTGGCTCCTCTAGAAGAGGAAAATGTGTGGGCCGACTAGAAAGAACTCCGAAGGAAAAAAATTCATGTTCAGCTATGGGGTGAAATGCCCTGCTACAGAGATAATGAATCAAATAATACATTAGAGAAAACAGTGTACACTGTCTTCAAGGACAAACTAAAACAGCAAAACCAAAAGCCATAAACAAAAACACCTTTTGTACAACACAATTTTGAGCTATTGTCTGTGAAAACTCTGGCATTAAGGATCAAGGAAAAATAGAAAGTGTACAAGATAAAGTTGCTCACAAACTGTGGGTTTACTATAATTACGTGGATCTTTGCTGGGACCAAAAGTCCATGTTAACAACTTAGCAAGGGTTCTTAGAGTGGCAGACACAGATGGGCATGTTGCCAAAAAAAAGGAGAGAGAAATCAGGCAAAAGGTACAGTTCAGTATGTCTGGGAAAAGAATTCTTGGCTCCAAAAATGAAAAACAAGAATGACTCAGTTCCCAGTGGCTTGTTTTCTTTATAGTCTCTAAGAAGAAAATTATCCAAATAAATTAGGGATGAGCTAGTGCAGTGATTCTCAAAGTGTGGTCCCCAGAACACCAGCACAAGCATTCCTAGGATGTGTCAGAAAGGCAGATTCTCAGGCTTCACCTGCTAACAGCCAAATCAGGAATTTTGAAGATAGGACCTGGAAATCTGTATTTTGAACAGCCCTCCAGGGGATGGATGCACACTAAAGTTTGAGAACTATTGAACTAGTGACTTCATTCACATTCAGAACAAAATCTTTAAGCTAGGGATTGCTATATAAGTTAGGATAAGATTTGGCTGTGTATAAATGAAAATGAAAATAAGATAGATGTTTACTTTTCTTATACATAGCTGAAGTCCAGAGGTAGAAGTTTAGAACTGGTAGGGTGGCTTCATGGCCACCAAAGACTCAGGCTCTTTACATTTTTTTTTTTTTTTTGCTTCACTAAAATGTAGGCTTTCATATTGGAAGTGCCTCATGGCTCAATATAGCTGCTGCAGCTCCTGCAATCATATCAGCTTTTCTAGGCAGAAAGTAGGAGGCAAGGGAGAAGGGGAAAAAAGATACATCTCCTATCTGGGTCAGCCTTCTTTAAGAAATTTCCTGGAAACTCTACCCAACATGTTTTGCTTGTATAGCATTGATTAACCACAGTGGAAAGAGAGGCCAGGAAATACTTCTGTAGCTGGTAACATTGCCTTATGAAATAAAATTGGAGTTCTTTTCGTAGAGAAGGAAGGAAGTGAAAGTTAGTAGGTGACTAGTGATCTTGTCTACAGTTGTAAACTGACTTAGCCTTAGGGCTTTGCAAGTTGGGGAGAGGGAGGTATGTCCCTTTAATAAGATGGAGCATCTCTTCTTCCTCTTTTCTCAGGGAGGTGGTAAAGATTTAAGCAGAGGTTTGGAGAAGAAGCTTTTGGGGAGCACTGAGACTCGAGGTTGGGCAAGCCAGGATAGACTGAGAGCAAGGGAAATGGCACCTGAAATATTTTGCTCCTTGTGGGTTCGTGATTTTAGATGGTTTCCTTTTGCAACTGAAATATATGTGGTGGGTATGTGCGTGGTGTGTATCTGTATGGTGTGTGGTGTGTGCACTAAGCTTGGCCCGTCTACCTCTGGACTTCTTTCATGTGTGAGAAAAATAAACCCCTAATTTGTTTAAGCCACTGTTATCTTTTAGGGATTTTTCACTAGCTAATGAATATAATTCTTAATTGATGCAGAGACATCTTTTGCTATTTAAAAGTGTGATGTGCTTGGAGACAAAAAATAACCAACCAGTAATCACTGTTTTAGTGTGAAAAGCTGCAGTGTTTTTATTAAGGAGGAATTAAACTTCAGCATTAAGCTGGTAATGTCAATTATAGGCATTTGTAGTATGCTCTGAAGATAGCCCAGTTAGGGTCTTGGTAGACACTGCAGGATCAGTGCTGCCGGATTGGCTGGCTGTCTGAGAGACCGTGCAAACTTAGGTGAGGATAATAACATTCATGCTGCATTTAATGCATAAAATAAGATGATTTCTTTAAACAAAAATGGCGCATATTAATGTGCAAACGTAGGCGACGGGAGCACTTTGAGTAGAGATGCACAACAAACTGACTCTGGGAACGAACATGTGATGGGAGAACGCATGGTGTGTATCCAAGCACCGTGAGCCCCTTCATTCCCTCCACGCAGTGCAGAAAGGTGGGCTCAGATCGCAACATTGGGTTTAGAGGGCTGAGTGGATTTTATTTCTGCCTTGCTAAAGTTTACATGCCGTGCATTCTTAACACGGTTGATATTGCCTCCGCGGGAAAATTGGTTCTTGGGGTGTGTGTAGAAAATTCTTACTCTTTTTATGTATAAAACACAGATATAAATACAGTCCAAGGAATTATATACAGTACTTCTATGGTGATAGCATTTTCATGATGGGAGGGGCGAGTAGGATAAAAATGTTTTAAAAAGGCTGCGTAGAGGGGCGGGAAATGAAAACAAGATTGAGAAATGCTGGTGGACCTCTATTGTGGTAGATTTCAGTACTGGCTCCGGTTCTCCACTCTTTGACCTCATTTCTTGACTTTGAGTTTAGCCCTGTCGTTTGATTTGGCCAACGGGGTATTGGAGCTTGTGATGTGAGCAAAGGCTTGCAATGTGCTTGTCCTCTTGTGTTCTAGTGACCATGAAACCACGGCCCCATCAGCTTGGGTCCCTGGAGCAAACCTGAACCAATCCAGCAGCCTGGAGCAGAGACACTGCCCGTGCCCCAGCTGATGACATCCTAGATCAGCCAAACCACAGCCACTCTGCAGACTCACCAGCATGGGAATGAATGCTTCTCGTGGTTAGCCACTGAGACTTTTGGACGGGGGAATTTGTTATGCAGCATTATTGTGGCAATAATTGACTGATACATCTGAGTTTCCCTCACAGTGCAGTCCTGACCTCTCAAATAATCAGCTCCAGCCTTAGAAATCTGGTGCACATTGCAACAGAATGAGCTAAGATCTACCTTAGACTCGACGGAGTCATCATCTCAGATTCATAACCTGCCTCGCAGTACCGTGGCCTCTGTTTCTAGCTGTGGTTCGAATTCCATTTGTGGCCGCCACTGAGTAGCTTGAAGAAGACTGTCATTTCCTCTGGATGTCTGCATGCTTCATGGATTTTCCTGGCTTCTCCTTATCTTTGGATATTTTAACTCCTGCTTCGTCCTGCCATTCCTCCGAAAGCATGATTTAGTTACGTTTTGTTCCATTCTTTCTAAAATTCTAAGATGGGAAGGCTTTCTGGCTGGCACGAGAATGCACAGCGTTTGGGTTAATGCGGTTGCTCAGTAATGCTTGTAAGTTAAATGAGAGTTTTAATTTTCATTAATTAAGCATTATTTGAAACGATCTCTTTCTTTACTTGCTGTGAGCAGGATGTCAAATGAAAACATAGTCACTCACCAGTATGCTTTTTTCTCTACATCTGCTCTCCAATGTACGCAAATATCCCAAGATTGGCTCAGTGTAGACAAAACAGTTCTGCTTCAGATGTTTTTGATGTCACATAGACACAGACACATTATAGCACCTTTGGAGAGTTGATTTCAAGAAATTCTTCAAAGGAACCACTGAAACATTGGTGTACGAGAGGAGTTACTATTTATCACAAAATTTTATGGCCTTAAAATATTTTGTGTGCGGTGCAAAATATCATTAAAATACATTACACTTAAAAAATGCAATCAGTGAGTAGTCAAATGAACAAATGTGTTTAAATCCTAACCAATAAAACACAAGAGCATGATGTATTGATCTTGCATTTCCTCCTAAGCATGATTATAACATAAAAGAAAATTCTAAATTAAATTCAGGATCACAATAACTGTGAATTATGGCTGGGTTGTGCCATGGTAATGAAAGTGTGGAGGAATGGGAGGGAAGGATGGCATTTGCATACCACCAATAATTTTTAAAGATGGAAATATAAAAACACAAATATACTTCATCTTCCTGCAGTCTTTATATTAAGGCGTTTTTCTCACTTTCTAAATGTTTCCCTTGCAATGAGGTGTTGGAGAACCTCATTTGTTGTTGAAGTCATTAGACTGTGGCTTTTCACCCTGCAGGCCAGAATTTCCTCGGTTTCTCAGGCTCAAGTCTCATTATTGTCTTTTACTGTCCAAAGTGTGGACCACTGGCCTCATCTGGGAGCTTGGTGGACGTGCAGAGTCCTAGGCCCTGCCCCAGACTTCATGTATCAGAATCTTAACATAATCGCAGGTGATTCATGTGCACGTTAAGTGAGAAGCCCTAGGATTTATTTTTATTTGGTGGGTAAGACTAGAGCATCAGCCGCATCACCTTTTAGAAGGTATCATTCCTTCTATGCTTCTGGGCACACTCATCCTTATATGAGGATATCTTTATTTAAAAAATATTTTTAATTAAGAAAATTGACTGATAACATTGTGTGTATTTATCAAGTACAACATGGTGTTTTGAAGTATATATACACTGTGGAATGGTTAAATCTAGCAAACTAAGAAATGCATTGCCTTACCTAGTAATCATTTTTGTGATGAGAGCACTTAACATTCACTCTCTGCATTTTTCCTGAATACGATATAACATCATTAACTATAGTCACCAGGCTGTGCAATAGATCTCTTGAATTTATTCCTCCTATCTAACTGTAGTTATGTATTCTGTGACCAACATTATTCAGGTAGACTGAAACAGATGCTCAGCCACGTCTCGAACAGTGAGGGAGAGAACTTGGACTTGGTCCTCAGTTCCCTGAAAAAGGCCTTCCAGGTGGGAGAGAGAATGGCTTCCCGACTGCAAAGTACTGCACTTTGGGTAGAAGAAAAGTCTGCCTGAGTGGGACAGGGTGGATGAAAGCTGGGTGTGGGGCAAAGGGAGCCCCATCACAGCTACCACAGGGGACTGGGAGGGCCCTCAGGGGGCCCAGACTCCCCTGCTGTATCTGCTGCCCTGGGCCAGGGGTGGGGGTGGGGGATGATTGGCAGGGGAGACATACAGGGTCTCTGGGGGCTCAGGACCTCTTAAAGGGCTGAACTTGAGACACAGGTCTGTACTTGAGTATTTGGGTGCAACACACCATGGAATAAGACTTACAAAATGTCTTATTTATTGAGCACCTATTATCTGCCAGGCACCACACTAGATGTCTTATGTACATCATCTCATTCCATTGGAATCCATCGGAGAGGTAGTTCTTACTATTACTATCTTATAGATGAGTCAACTGAAGCTCAGAGAGGCTAAGTAGTTGTCCGAGAGTACCTGGCGCACAGTGGTAGAGTGGGATTTGAACCTTGGACTGTCTGACTCCAAACCCAGTCTCTTCCTATGCCATAAAGTACAAAGCCACTTAGTTCTTCAGAGCAATGTCCATGCCATGGGGCGTGGCACGGACAGAAGAGACGAAACCGTTGGGGAGAGAGTCAAGTGTTCTACTCCTCTAATTGTTGAAGGAGTTACATTCCCCCGTCTCCAGCGAGTAGGAGAGGTAGGGAGAAGGGATGCTAAAGAAACTGAGGATATTTTATCCCCTGAGAAATGCTGGGTCTTTTTGAAAAGCAGGCTGTGGGGTGCCGAACCCGCTGGCGTGGGCTCGTGAGAGCACCCTGTGCACGTCTTTTCCCAGCTCCGCTCAATGCCATCAGGTTGGCAGCTTGATATATAAGTCACGGTAGGAGTATTTACACCACAGAAATTGGCAATTGCTACACATCAGGGCTTTTTGTTCCCTGAGAGGCAGTTGTTCAACGTGTACCAGCACATCTCTGAAAGCAGGTGTATGCACACCTGAGAGGCCCTCAGAGTGAGCTACAGAATAATTCATCAATAAGTTATATCTAATATTTGTTACATCCTCTTACAACCCATATGAAGCAAGAGATATCTCTGTAATAGATTTCCAGTCTCTGGGGACTGGCCTTGTGTTTTTCAAAAATAATCCAGAGTTTGCAGCAAAAGAAATTGACGTGGATGATCCATCAGCCATTAGAAGGGACACGGAGGGAAGGATGGCAATGTTGCTTATCACACCTGAGCCTGCACCAGGGTCCCCTGGGTGGCTTGTACTCATAGGGCTGGCCCCCACCTTCTGGGTGTCAGAATCAGTAGCTTGGGGGTGGGACCCGAGAGTCTGGGTCTCTAACATGTTCTCGGGGGATTCCGATGCCGCTGGTGTGGAGACCACGCTTCATACTTTGAGAACTGCCGGAGGAGAGTTGGGGACCAATCCCGAAGAAGTGCGAGTGAGGCCAGGGTTCGAAGGAGGGGAGTGGTACGGAGGCGAATGAAGGAGCGAAGGAAGCACGCCATTTACTGAGCATCTACGATGCACTGGGCACTGAGTGCAATACCTTTTCCGTCTATTGTCTCTCTCAACATCCTCTCTCTTTAGTCAATGCATTTACTGGGATGATGTCATGGTAACGAACCAGCACAACGTTCTGGAGGAATGACCAGTTTCTCCATTGGGGAAGGAGAACTGAAAGGTAAGGTAGCAGAGACAGGGAAGGAGAAATTAGAGTTTTATTTTTCTCTTGATTCCTGATTTTGGGGAATGATGTCATTAGTCTGTTTGAGATGGGCAAAACCCAAGGTAGAGGCTGCATAAATTTACCCTGTCTTGAATGGCAGCCAAAGGAAGGGTGGAAGTTCCAACGTCCCAGTGCCTGTCTTGTCCCAGGGCGCCCTTTCCCCTGCATTGCAGGTGCCCAGCCAGAGAAGGGGAGAACAAGGCGGGAGGAGCTGCCGATGCTGACAAATTGATAAGCACCATTTCCAGTCTCCACCGCACTCCCGCTTTATGCTATTCCCTTTAATTTCCTCGGCACTGTAATTGTAAATGAAAAGCATATTGCAACACATCCAATTACAATCAGATTTCCACCCTCCCCCCCAGGACTCATTGAAGAGAAAAAAACCGTATTTACGGCTGTGAGGAGCCATTAATCTCTGCACTCACGGCTCCGCACACGGTTCTCTAACAGCTGCGAGATTGGGCTCTCTCTCTCCCTCTCTTTCCTTTCTCCAGTGAAGCACTTCATCAAGTCTCAGCTGGGCATTTTATTATACATCAGGTCCTGAAATATTGGTTTCATAAGCTCCTTGGTTAGGATCCATTGAATAAGATTTAATCTTTGGTCTCCTACCCTGGGATCGTCCATCCTTTCTAGTGGGGTGTCTCATCTGCACACAACTTCTCTTTGTCCAAAGCAGTGTTTGTTGGGGAAAAGCAGCTAGGAGGCTTCACTGCCTTGGAAAATGGGAAAACGGATCATTTTGTGGTTTTGGCTACAGGGCTGATCGCTGCTCTGGAATTATTAGGAAACAGCGACAGGCCACTTTTCTCTTCCTTCTTATCTAGACCATGTCTCCTATACTCTTCCTGCTACTTAATGCATTAGTATTAATGACTATACTAGTTTTTTGTTTGTTTGTTTGTTTTTGCTACAGAGCACTATTTCTATGAGCTTAGCAGCTTAAAACAACTCATGTTTATTATCTCAGAGTTTATCTGGGTCAGGAGTGCAGACGTGGTTTAGCTGGGTCTTCTGCAAGGCTGCAATCAAGGTGTCAGCTGGAGCTGTGGTGTTATCTGGGGCTCGACTGGGGAGGGGCCTGTTGCTAAGTTCACATGGTTGTTAGCAGGATTCAGTTCCTTGTTATGGGACTAACGGCTTCAGCTTCTTGTCCTCAGTTCCTAGAGGCCACTTGCAGTTGCTTTCAACGTGGAGCTTCCCAACATAAGCACTGGCTGCTTCGAAGCCAACGGAAGAGAGACAGAGGCTCCGGCAAGACGGGTGCTACCGTCTCGTGTGATACAAGCATCTAAGCAGGTCTGTCCCATCACTTTTGCCATATTCCACTGGTTAGAAGCGACTCCATAGGTCATGTGCACACTTAAAGGGTGGAAACACATAAGGGTGTGATTTCCAGGAGGTGGGGATGATTGGGGCTACCCTGAGAGTTTGTCTTCCACAATGATATTCATCAATAATAATGATAATTTAAAAAATAGCAATAATGACTATTATTATTTGGCACCCGAGTCACATAACAACCTTCAAAGTGTGTGTTGTTATTATTGTCAGTCTCACTGTGACTGTTAAGAAAACTAAGGAGGGTGAGGGACGTGGCTGAATCCACACATCTTTTAAGTCAGGGATTGTGAGCTCAAAAGCCTGCAGGGGCCAGGCAGGAAATGTCCGTGAATGAAATGGGACAGGCGGGACCCTAATAAGCTGGAGAGGGGCTGAGTTACCCCTAAAGAGGCAGCTCATGGTCAGCTGCAGCTTACTGTCACTCTTCAGATTTCAGTGACAGAGACCCATTGGACATAACTTCATCAGGGAAAAAAAATAAAAGAACATTCATTGACTCCTGTCATTGAAAAGGGCAAGATTTCAGGTATGGCTGGATCCAGGGGCTCAGATGATATCATCAAGAAAGTTTCTCTCCAAATAATCCAATTAAAAATGGGCAAAAGGCCAGGCATGGTGGCGTGCACCTGTAGTCCCAGCTACTTGGGAGGCTAAGGCAGAAGGATCCCTTGAGCTGGGGGATTTGAGGCTTCAGTGAGCTAAGATTACACCACTGCACCCAAAGCCACAATGAAATACAAGTTTACAACCGCTAGGATGACAATAATAATAACGATGATGATAATGTTGATAATAGTAATAAAAACAGAAAATCAGTCTTGGTGAGAATGTGGAGAAATTGGGATCTTTGTGCATTGCCGGTGGGGTGTACAATGATGTAGCTGCTATAGAAAACAGATCGGTGGTTTCTCAAAAAGGTAAACAGTTACCGTGTGAGCCACAAATTCTATTCCTAGGTATCTATCCCAAAGAATTAAAAGCAGACACTCATACAGATAGCTAGTTAAAAATATAAGCCAATGTTCGTAGCTAAAAGGTAGAAATGACCGAGAGGTCTACTAACAGGAGAACGGACAAGCACAATGTATTATATCCACACAATAGAATAATTTCAGCCATAAGAGGAAATAAAGTTCTGATACACGCTACAACACGGAGGGTCCTTGAAAACACTACAGTAAGTGAAATAAGCCAGGCACCAAAGGACAAATATTGTCTGGTTCCACTTATATAAAATATCTAGAAGAGGCAAATTCATAGAGACAGAAAGTAGATTAGGGGCTACTAGGGGCTAACGGGAAGGGAGACTGGGGAGGTATCATGCGACGGGTAGTAGGTTTTCTTTTGGAGTGATAAAAGAGTTCTGACACTAGATAGTGTCGGTGGCACCACAACACTGTGAATATACTAAATACCACTGAATTGTATGCTTTAAAATGTTTAAAATGGTAAATTGTATGGTATATGTATTTTACCATAATAAAACAAAGACTATGGCTCTACCTCTCTACTTGGCTTTCTTCTGTGTTGGCCTCACTCAGTCACAAGTGTCTTCCATTGGGGACACGATGAACGTCAGCAGATCTGAGCCCACACTCCCGTCTTTCAGCAGCGTTAGTGGAAAGAGGTTATTTCCCAACAAGTGTGTTGGGACCGCCTCTCTTTGGCTTAGATTGGCTGGTCTTGCTTCATCTATCCTTCCCAGAGCCAAACACGTGGCCAGCGTGATGTGACGTTCCAGCAGAGTCACATGCTGCTAAATTGCAGAATGAGCACCATTTTATGGGAGTCAGAGGAGGAAGTGATTCACTTTGCCTGGGAAAGGAGGGTTGGAATAGGGTTTGCCATATGGTGAAACAAGGGAAGCACGTTCCAGGGATCAGGAAAATCATCGATGTGAAACATGGTTGTTTCCGAAAGAGTGGAGAGTTCATTGAGGGTGGTTTTTGGTGCACCGTTTGAGAAGGCTTGGGCATGCCATGTTTATAATGAGCCTGTCCTTCACTTAGAGGTTAACAGACAGATACAAAAGACTGTAGAGCAGAGGTTCAATATTGCTTGTGCAAGTGTCCTTTCCACCTCCGTATTTCTAAATAATGAGCATGGGATGACTATTTTCCTTTATGATTTATCGATGTGAAACAGTCACTAATTTTCTAGTATTATATTGGAGAATTTGGGTCTCTTAAACATTTTTGTTCTCCTCCTTCCCAAGATAGCTATTTTTAAAATTAACTCAATAGTCAGGCTTTATGTAATGGTTATCATGCAAAATCATTCACAGACGAGTTAAATTTGTGTGGATGTATTCCCCTCCCACCATCCCTAGCTCCCATAAAAAAAAAAATCCTAGTAGTGGAATTTAGGGCAGTGCTCACTGGCAGCAGGGTTGGTGACAAGCCCCGCACGGCTTCCGGGGCCATGGTCTCCCTGAAGTTCAGGCTTCCGCCACTCTGCTCCCAGGGAAACCGTGTGTGTCAAATAAGAGACTTCGTACGGGGCTGAGAGGTCCCAACACATGGTTTAGTTTTCCCACTCCATCTCTCAAAAGGCAAGTCATCAGCCACCCACCTCCCGTCTCCAACAGTGAGCTCAGCAGGAGCGACTTCAGGAAGGAGCCTGCTGGCTGTCTTCCCTCGCCCCCCTCGGAGAGACTTTAATAAGGGTTTATTCACTGGAGGACTTGAGGTCAACAGCTTTGTCAACGCTTAGTCTTCCTTCCTTCCTTCCTTCCTTCCTTCCTTCCTTCCTTCCTTCCTTCCTTCCTTCCTTCCTTCCTTCCTCCCTCCCTTCCTCCCTCCCTCCCCCGCGTCTCTCAAACCACTGAGGCTGTGCTGTTGGACAGACTTTCCTGACCACTGGGGACACCCTCTGCCTCTTGAGGAATAACCTCCTTCCAATGGAGCAGCCGGGGGCTCACCAAGTGACGCTCTCATCCCAGCCTCCTGCAACTGGCAGGTGGGGAAGGCAGCCAGGGGCCCTGGAGAGGAGGAGGGAGGTGCTGGCGGGGCAGACTGCGGGGCAGGATGGGAAGAACTTTAATTTCCTCGTTGTGTCATCGCTCCCAGGACCCAGTCTTCCTTTGCAGCCACTGCCCCAGGGCACCATACATTAAGACAAAGACCACCAGGTTGAGAGAGTAAGTGATGGCTTTGTTTACACAACCTGGACATTTTTTGGTCACATGTTGAGCCCAAAGGTGGACTAGAAAGCTCACTCAGATTTGCATAGTTTGTGAAGACATGTCTAAAGTTTCTAAAACTGCAGATGTTCATACGTCTTATTCCTCCACCAGCGAGAAACAGGAGTAAGAGCAACAAAGATACATTTCCTGACAACTTTGGTGCCATGACCGATACTTGCTGGGAGGCATCTCTGGCTTGGGGAAGTGGGGAAGATGCCACACATCGGGGAGCTTTCATGGGGGTTTATAATCCAGCTCTTGGGATGTGGAAGAGAAAGCAAAGGGGTTAGGTACTGCTCTGTGAGTCTCCCATTATATGCAGCATTTTCAATGAACTAACTGTACAGTGGCTCAAGGGAGTCATCCAAGAACCAGGCTCCTTCTGCCTCATTGCTCTGCAACCTTTTATGTGTGGCTTTTGTCTTCATGGTGTCAAGATGGCTGCTGTACTTCCGGGTGTTATCTCTACATTCCAGGCGGGAAGAAGGGAAGAGGATAAACAGTGAAGGGCAAAAGCACTTTCTCCTTGAGAATTTTTTGCCTGGGCAAGGAGCACCTTCCCCAGGGACATCCGTCTATATCTCATTGGCCAGAACTGTATCACACAGCCACCCCTAGCTCTAAGGGAGTCCGAAGGTGAGTATTTTAGCTATGCACGTTGTTAGTTAGTTCTCCACCATACCACCTAGAGGTTTATTAAGAGAGAATTATAAGAGGTCCAAATTCTAGAATGAGCTTTAACAAAAGATTTTCTACTCAATTATCTGGAAAGACACCTGGCCACGGAGCCCGCCTGCCTTGGAGACTTCGAAGAGATTGGGAGACATGTAACAGAGGTGAAGTTTCCTAACTTCCTGAGTATTTGAATATTTTTATTTTAGCCCTCCCTAGGAATGTTAATATTATTTCTCAGTTTAATAAACATTGAATACACGACAGTTAATGTGCCAGGCATTGTGCTAGCTACTGGGGATGTAAAGAGGATGATGGTGATGATGATAGTGACGATGGTGATGATGATGGTGATGACAATGATGGTGACAATGATCAGGATGTTGATGACCGATTATTTGAACATGGGTCCATGTTCTTAACTACAGTCAAACCTCTAGGGGGCTCAATATTTAGTTTTAGAGGCAGGCACATAAGCAAGTAACAAGTGGGCACAGGTTATTGGTGGCCTGTACAGTGTTAAAAACATTTTAAAAGGTCAGATGTCAACATTGAAAAATCAAGGGATTTTCCCCACATAAATACTGATTACTGGTTTTTCTTGGGGAAAAAAGTCAGATTTGTCAATACAGCACTAGTGGTGGCTCCTGCCTTTAGCAAGGCAGGTTCTCTCCCGTTCCCCACTCCCCACCACTCCCTACTGTCTGCCTCATCCACTTTGTTTACTTATGCTTGGTCTTGCAGCATTGGAGTTGTGGTCCCTGCACTATGTAGCCTGATAAACACAGCAGAGGAGGCAAAGTCAGAGTCTTTGGAAGCACAGAGAAGGGAGTTGGGGAAAACTTCATCACGCAGGCTCTGTCGCAGTTGTTTCTGCAGGGGAAGAGCGAGCTTATCAACTGGAAAGGGGAAGAAAGGCATTTCTGGCAGAGGAACGGCACATGCAAAGGGAGACAGGCTTGGGAGGCCTGAGAATATTACTCCCTTCTGTAGTGACATGTGTAGAATTTGCCATAGTTCGAATCTATTAATTTGCTTGATACCAAAAGGAAAAAATGTCTGTTATATCATTGTGTATAATCATTGTGTCTAGTCTGGGTGGGCTTTTTTTTTTTTTGGTACAACTTTAATTAACCTCATTTTATATTGATCAAAGAAAACAAACACAAATTTTCTAAGAAGTTCTTTTTGAGCCGGCATTTTGCTTTCCTGTCTGATGCTTGCTTTGTATAGAAATTGATTTGTTTTCTTTCCGGCATGCTGGGGAATTGACCTCCCTTGCCCTCATCTCGCTTTATGCCACAGCTCGAGGCTCCCAAACTGAGGCTCAGGGCAGGCTTTCTGAGGAAGGATGCATGCACACGGCCTGGATTTCAATCCCGTCCCCGTCATTCCTAGCCGTGTGTTTCTGGGTGGCTTCCTTAACTTCTCCGGGCTTGAGTTTCCTCATATGCAAAACAGAAATAACAGCAGTCCCTACCTTCTAGAGTTTTTAGGAGAATTGAATGAGTTATTCCTTGGGAAGCCCTTAGAGCAATGGCTGTGATACGGCTCTCGGGACATGTGGGCTGTTATTACAGGTGCTGCTCCGTGCCCAGGCTGTGCCAGTTGTTGGGGAAACAGGTGATCCCAGGCAGCATGGAGCGGAGTCTCTGGCTGGAAGGTGTTAGGTAGGTCAGAGAGGAAAAGAGCATTTTGCTTTGTAAATCCCAAGCATTTTCAATGGATGGAAATGCCAGCATAGCCTAACCCCTGAGTTTAAATTCTTAGCTCAGAAATGTCACTCGTTACTGAAATTTGCTGGGAATTTCCTTCTGGGTAGGTAGACACATCGACAGGCAGGCTCTGAGCCCGTCCACACTGAAGTCCTTGGCTATGCTTTGACACTTAGTCATTCTCTTTAAAGAGAGCCCAGTGGGCAGGGGCAGGGGAGAAGGAGGTGACGTCTGGAAAGAGATCAATATCCTACTTCATGTGGCCCAATGATAAATCAGCATCTACTCTGGGTAGAAAGTTTTACTTTATAGTGGCATAGTCAAAACAGATGTACTCACAACCAAACAAAACAGCAGCAGAAGAAAAAAATCAGGTGGCTATTGTCAACTTTGTCTCTGCCCCAAGTCCTGACTTTGGATCCTTCAAGGTGTGGAATTATTCTTATTCTGATGGGGAAGGAAATGCCCTCCGGGCTTCTTTCTCTCCCTTCCTCCTGCTGCTTTTTCACTGAGATGGTTCCTTTGCTGTCACCTTTCAGTGACAGATGTGCGCCCTGTGGGTGCGGAACGTGTTCATCGAGCCCACCTAAAGAAAGATTACGGACGAGGAACAAGGGTAAGATCTATGAAACACGCTTGTAAAAGGGGAAAAGGAAAGTGGCTTTAGAATGATGTCGGTGTCTCGTCTCCTCCAGCTAGAATACAAAGAGGACGCGAAAGGAGACACATCCAATTCTGATTACTACATATTTACAGACGAGGCCAAAGGCGGGGAGGAGAGAACCGGGGAAAGACACTACCTGAATAGCAATCATGGCCTATCAAAGTGAACTAAATGAATTGGCTCTAGCTAGGTAATATTCGGCATTAATCCGGCGTTCCTTTCCTATCTGTCTCCTACATAGGAAGACGGGAAGTGGAGGATGGGTGGGAGATTATACCGTGCCAAAAAAAAAAAAAAAAAAAAAAAAAAAAATTCTTAAAACAAGCACAGTCAAATGAAGGATGCTCTTTCGGCGAAGAGACTTGACATTCAAGAGGCGATGGAGGGATAAGAAATGCAAACAGCTGTTACTTACTGGGCTGTTGACAATAAATCTTGGTCCAAGGCACAGAAAAGTCTGCTGAGGTAGTGTGGGAAGGCTTCTGCTGTTCTCTGCTCGGGAGGATTGTCAGGACAGGGGGAAGGGAGAAAGGAATGACTCAGGGTGAGATGCAAAGCTGCTGCACCTGCTGTATTCCTTCCACTGATGTAGGTTGAGAGGCACAGGCGGGGTGGGGGTGGGGGTCGGGGGTGGTGAGAAAAGATGTTTCCAGCCCAAAGTGAAGCCCGTTCAGTCACAGCTGTGCTTTATTGAGTGTTATGTGCTGAGCACTTTACCAATGACGTTATCTTTCCTCACCACAGTATCCGTGAAAGTTAGATACCATTATTCCTGTTTTTATTTTTTTTTTTTT
>VBSM01002153.1:9128936-9143735 GCA_008086735.1 Cheirogaleus medius | reverse complement strand
GCAGAGACGCTCTATCTGGCAGTGTTTCTCGTCCGCCATCTTGCTCCGCCCCTATTCCTGTTTTTAAATACACTTTTTATTTTAGAATAGTTTTGATTTATAGAGAGGTTGCAAAGGTGGCGCAGAGTTTCAGTGTTCCCCTTCAACGTCTTCCACCACCGTGCATGTGTCGGAATTAAGCAACTGGCATTCTCACGTGGCCACCATCCCAATTCCACACTCCTGTTTGGATTTCGCTAGTTTTCCCATCACTGTCCTTTTCCTGCTCCGGGATCCCAGCCACAGCCCCACATTGCGTGTAATCATCGTGTTCTCTCTACAGTCTCCTCAGGCCTGCGGCCGTCCCTCCGTCCTTCCTTGTTTTCCACGTCCTTGACAGTCTTGAGGAGGACTCAGTACCTTTATTGCAACAGATCTAGAAATCGAGTCTCGGGGAGGCGGAGTGACTCACCCGAGCCCAGGCCGTGCTAGATTTCTACTAAGCCAGTGTCACCTGTGTTTCCCAGGCTTCCGTGTGCATCAGCATCACCAGGTGGGCTTGCGGAGACCCAGGTTGCTGGGACTCACCCCCGGAGTTTCGGATTCAGTAGCTCTGGAATGAAGCCTGGAATCTGTATTTCTAACAAATTTTCTGTGGTGGTGGTCCAGGGACCACATTTTTAAAAAAATGTTTTATTTAATTTTTATTTAATTTTTTGGAGATAGAGTCTTGGTCTGTCACCCCGGCTAGAGTGCAGTGGCATCATTGCAGCTCACCCCAACCTCAAACTCCTGGGCTCAAGCGATCCTCCGGCCTCAGCCTCCCAGAGTGCTAAGATTACAGGTGTGAGCCACCATGCCCGGCCAGGGACCACATTTTGAGAACCACTGTGTTCAGCCAAATCCCAGAGTGGGGTTATTTGTAGATGAAAAATGATCCATTTGAGTTGTTTACCCAGATCAAATTAATTACAGAGTTGTCAAATCTCTATTTCACTTTCTAAAGTGTAAAAATGAAATTAGACTCTGAAATGACTTTCCCTTTTTTTCCTTCCTCCCTCCCCTGTTTTCAGCATTTAACTAGGCACAAAGGAATGTCAGAAAAAGACACTTCTTACCCTGAGCCAGGAAAGGGCACGACATTGGCAGCCTGGCAGAGGCTGATTGGCATCCCATCCCATCCATCCCATCCCATCCCACCCATCCCATCCCATCCATCCCATCCCATCCCATCCCATCCATCCCATCCCATCCCATCCATCCCATCCATCCCATCCCATCCCATCCATCCCATCCCAGGTGGCCTAGTGACTTCGTGTATTTTGATGTTAGCATTCTCATCTGAAAATGTTGATAACTAATTTCTACCCTGGGCAGTAAGCAGATGCAGTTATTAAAAGAAGAGACAGATGAAACAATGTGAACTTCACATATTCCTTTGGAAATATATATTTTTTCTTTCTTCTGAGGTTTCCATTATTCTCCCTTTCCTCTTTTTTTTTTTTTTTTTTTTTTTTTTTTTTTTTTTTTTAATGCTGCCACAAAGCTGCCACAGTGTGTTAAAAGCAACATCTGGAGTTTGTTAACTATGGATTTGAGAATGACGCTATGAAGGGGAATAGAAAATACAGCCTCCATACAGAGAGGGGCTCATTTATTAGCCTTAAATAGTGAGTGGCAAAGTCAGCCATCGTGCCAGCGTAACAGCTTCCCGTGACGGGGCGTGGCATGAAGGGTGGGAAATTACTATGCCATTGTTAGTTACGTGAAAGCGAATTACCTCTATTATTTGTTGTTTTCTAGAGCACTTTATAAAGTAATAACTGAAATTCATGTTCCTCCCTTTAGATAATCCTGACCCTGGGACTATTTTAAATATTTATTTAAAAAGACCGAGAGAGAGAAAAATAAAAATACGCGGCCTCCCGGTGTTATTTGAAAGACTCCTGCAGATTTTCTGAAACCCTTGAAGAATTTGTAACCTTAGCTACTCCCATATTAATGATTAATATTATTTTCAAGCTCTCTCCCCGTTGCATATTTTGATTAGAAGCTCAGTCTGACTTTGAAGTCAGGCCCAATTCACAATAAAATATGAAGCTTTAGTTGCTTCGTTTGCCATCCCACACATCTCTGCTGCTGAATCATTTAGAGCACTTCCAAACAATCCCAGGTTTTCTAAAACAAAGAACAAATCATGATGCACACAGGCCTCAGGGCAGAGAACAGAATTCTGTGTGCGTTAGCATATTTAATCATCCCATTTTGGGGGACGATAATCTGTTTTAATTTCCTTAGTCCTTGTTCACTTGCTTTCATTATTTTCTTTCCTTCAAAGAGCAACTCGAAGTATTTTTCATCACACCAAAGCGTCTGATATTACTCCAAATCTGTCTGATTTCATGGCCTTCAGGGCTACTTTCATGTATTATGAATTTCTCCATCGGCAGTGTTTATTAGATGGAAACTTACGACTCCTTGCAGTATTATCTTGCAGAAATTGTTGCTAGGGTTTTCTGAAAGGGAAGGAAATATTAATGTTTTTCAGGGGGAGGCTGAGGAATAGTTTGCTAAACCTACTCAAAAATAGTGTGTTGGATCATGCTTTTGAGATGTGCACTACTTTCTGTTTGTCTCCTGGTATTCCTTGGCCACCACTCCATTCCCATTGAAGCAGCAAGTCCGCTCTGTGCTCCTTGACTCAGGTAAGGTTAGTGGCGTGGAACCATCTCCTTTTCCTCCCTCTTTAAAATCCTAAACCCATTGATGAGAGTAGGTTTTGAGCATGGAGGTCTTTTCTTCAGATTTAGAATAGGAAGTCTTGCAAAGATACCTGGGCTTCTGGGCTGGCATTGAAGCAGCAGAGAGAGCTAGCAGATTTTGAAACAGGAATTGCATTTGGTTATAAGTAATAGAGACGACCATCTCCTAAAATATCATGGCTTAAGCAGTCCACAAAGTGGTCTAAACAAACACAAACAAGTCCAGAGGCAGGCAGTCTACAACTGGTATGCCAGTAATACAAAGCTATCACAAACATTTGTCTCTCTGTACCACCATCCTTACTTTATGGCTTCCATGCTCAAGATTACCTTTGGTAGCCCAATATGGCTACCAAAGCACCAGCCATCACATCTGCATTCTTGACTGCAGGAAGGCTGAAAGGTTGCTTCTCCCACCCTAAGCAACTCCTTTTGAAAGCGCTATCCCTGATGTCACATACATCTTTTTATACGTCACTAGACAAAACTTAGTCACCTGGACATATGAAGCTGAAAGAGAGGCTGAGAAGTTTCACATTTTGTAATAGACTTCTGTTACTAAGGAAAAAGGGGAGGTGGCTATTTGGAGATCAACTAGCAGTGCCTGCCACAGGTCTGCAGGGGATGGGGACAGAAGCAAGGAGAGCTTCATGTGTGTTCAGTGTGGATCAATTGTCATGGACCAAATACCATGTGCTCTCGATATGCTGGCACAATGTAAGCCCAGTGGAAACTTACCACAACCTTGGGAGAGGGGCAGGGAAGCACCCAAGTCCTTTAGACCCCAGGAATGCAGCTTGCAATAGAAATTAAGCAGAGTTATATAAAATAAGAAAGCTTTCATTTCTTAAACACCTGAGTGTATGGACTGAGAGTTGTAATTATTAGGGTTAGGGCATCTAAGAGTTCAAGCTTTGGTGAAAATACTTTTTTTTTTTATTTAAGCGTCATGGCTTGATTAATTGCCTTTGTTGTAAAAATGCAACATGTGGAAAGCTTGAGCAGCATTTTTCTAAAATGACCCACTATTTGAGGAGGACGGGGCTGTATCCTTTTATCTCTGCAGAGGGTCTGACAAACTTAGGCACTTCGTGTATGTTTGTTGAATGAATGAAAAAAATGGTAATCTAAGAGGTTTTTGTTCCTGTGTTTTCATGTCTATTTGTAGGTTTTTGTATTGTTCCGAACGCCTTCAGTTCCAAGTAATAGAAATTGAAGTCAAAATGCTTAAGGTAAAAGGTAATTTATTGGCTGTTACAGTTTAAACCGTAGGCTTCAGGCATGGCTGGATTTAGAAGTTCGATGATCTCATCACAAGAAGGTCTTGGGAGTTCTTAAACTTTTCTCTATATTGACTCCACTTTCAGGTAGACTATCCGCTCATGGTGGCAGAGTGACGGTTAGAAGCTCCATGAAGACACATGTGTTTAGCTTTGAGCAAAGTGGGTAAGAACACCTTTTCTCAGGCACCAGCCCCAACAACTGCCCCTCACCTAAGTCCCCTTGGTTCTGACTGCTCCGACTTAGGATCAGAACCCGTCATGAGAATATGACGCTCGAATGGGGCAGGCTTTAAGGGTCATGCCCACTGTGTCAGTCAGGATCCAGTCTGGAGACAGAATACTACACCAGTTATTTTAACAGGAATAATTTAATACAGGGTGGGCCAAATCTAGTCCACTGACTGTTTATTTGTAAATAAAGTTTTATTGGAGCACAGCTACGGCCATACATTCAAGTATTGTTTATGGTTACTTTCATGTGAAAATGGCAGACTGGACTAGTTGCAACGGAAAGGTTATGTGACCCGCAAACCTAACATGTTTACTATTTCGCCCTTTACAGAAAAATTTTACTGACCCTGAATTGTATACAAGGAAGTGACAGCAAGCTGTAGACGCCTTGAAAAGGAAAAAGAGAACAAACAAAGTACCGTGTTTCCCTGAAAATAAGACCTACCCATAAAATAAGCCCTAGCAGGATTTCTAAGCATTTGCGCAATATAAGCCCTACCCCGAAAATAAGACCTAGTGACGGGCGTGGCTACGCAGCGCATCTGCACTACCCATGCATTTTGTCGCCGAGCGGTAAAGAAGACGAGCAGCCCTTCTCATCTGCCCCATCGTGACAGCTACTATCCCAGAGGTGACGGAAAGGTGCAGGCAGCCCCACCAACAAGGTCGGCTCCCCCTGTCAGGTCCTGGCCATCCTGTGCGTGCTGCAAGCCGAGGCTTTGAGGGGAAAATAACACATCCCCCGAAAATAAGCCCTAGGGTGTCTTCTTGAGGAAAAATAAATATAAGACCCTGTCTTATTTTCGGGGAAACACGGTAATATATCATGGAGGGAGACCCTGCAGGAAGCAGCTACCCCTAAGGCAGAAGGAACAAAGGGAAAAGACTGGAATGATTAAAACTTAGAAGTTTGGAGAAGAGGCCCCACAGAGTTGAAACTTTAGACTTCCTAGGAAGATTCGGTTCTGGTTTTGGTGTCGCTGATGGGGGGGAGGCAGGCGATGAGGCTGGTTTTGTGAGTACTGAAAAACCACCTGCTGTTTCTGGAATAACGAACCCCCACTAAGGCAAACGAGGCTAGGGCAAGACTGATGAGAAGGGCAACAACAACAAGGAATATGCCACCTCTTCCTTCCCCAGCCTTCTGATCTCCTCAACCGGGAGCAGCCGTGAAAGGAAAATGTGGGTGCAGAGTCCTGGCCCCTGCACAATCCACTCTGTGGCTGCTCAATCTTCATCCACACTCCTCTCTATATACTTGAACTTCAACCAGGAATACAACGCTATGCTTCCACCTAACAACATGTAGCTATTCTTCATGTGAGCAGAAGCATTTTCACCCTCTGCCTGCCCAGAATGAGGAGACTCTAAGTCCCAATAGTCATTGTATCCATTTCTGGGCTATGCTAATTAGTCTCCTGAATCAACCATAGTCCCCTCAGAATATTCTGTTACTTGGTGATGAAATTGTAAAGTTAACTGCTACCAACAAGACTGGTATAATCTATTAGGGAAGAAGAAAGGAGAGGAAAAATTATTCATAGTATACACACACACACACAAAGCAAAGATGATATTCATAGTTGCCATAGTCCTTGCTTCTATAACAGGTCATGAGTGTGCAGTCGATATTATATGTTTTTATTCTACTACCATCCAGTGTTTTCTTTGTCCTTTCCCAACACCTCAGCTGGTCATATCCAAACTTTCATTCCTGGAAGGTTGAGATTCTCAATGATCCTATCCCCTTTTTTTTTTTTTTTTTTTTTTTTTTTTTTGGTTATTGTAGTTTCCCACAGAAATGCTGAGAATCTTCTGGTCCAGATATAAGACTTCTTGTTCTGAAGATATAGTTGCAACCCTGTTTCCGCTCAATGACCGGGATCAATCTCCCAAGCCAGCAGAGATACTTCCATCTTTGCCTGTTAGTTCAGTGGCGGTCTCACCTTCCATTCAGTGGAATCATTGTTGTGTCGCCTGGCAGAAGCATTACCCCCTTCAGACTAAGGTCTCCAAAGCAGCAGAGCTCAGAGTTGCCGCGATGGGAACCAAAAATCCTGCCAGTGAGTCACTGGATGTAACAGTGAGAGGAACTACACCACTTCCGCCCTTTGATTCCTGGCCCCAGGTAATCTGGCTGTAGGATAAACAGCATGAGAAATTGGTTGTTGATCAAAGCATCTGTTGCATCCTGTAGGTAGAACTCCATCCTTTGTGGGCGCTGTCTCCTCAAAGCCTTTGTAACAAAGTCTCCAGGCCAATCCTCCATTCTGTTAGGCCAGCTGCTCTTAGTTGATGGAGTGCATGGCCAGGCCAATGAAGTCCCTGGGTCTAAGCCAGATGATGCCTTTCTTATGCTGTGAGATGCACTCCTTGATCAGAAACTATGTAAGGGGAAATGTCATGATGCTGAATAAAACATTCTGTGAGTCCGTGAACGGTGGTGCTGGCAGTAGCATTGTGGACAGAAAAGATAAACTCACACGCACAACATGTGCCTATTTCAGTGAGGACGAATTTCTGCCCCCTCTGTGATGGAAGGCGTCCAGTGTACTCATCTGCCCTGTCGCTAGGTGGCTGGTTGGTCCTCCCAGAGAATGGTGCAATGTTGAGCTTCAGTGTTGATCTCTGCTGTTGTCAGAGTAGGCACCTGGTGAGCCTTGACTGGGCAAAGTCCCTGTTGTTGAACCCATGCATGACCTCCATCCCCGCCACTCTGGCCAGTTTGCATGTGGTCCCCTTGAGCAAGCCCTGGGGTGGCTGGGGAAAGGGTCTGACCAGCATCCACAGAGCTTGCCAACTTGTCCACCAGGTTATTGAGAACCCTCTCTACTGTGGATTTGTGTGCCACGTGGATCATTCTGAGCCTATTCCAAGATGTCACCAGCCTCTCAAGTTTGTTCTTTCTGAGAACCTAACCACCCAGCCAAGTCATCAGCAATTGTGCACGTATTGGTGTAGCCCAGGGATCCTAATTCTCTCTGGTTCCAGGCAAAGTGGACAGTCAAATGTGATGCTCAAGGTTGTGACCACTGGAGGATTATCCTTCACCACTGTCCCTAAAGGCCACTGTTGGGTTGGGATGGAAGATTACAGCTGCCCACTTCCGTGGGTATCAGTGACGTCTAGCCTCTGCCTTTGGTTCTGCTACTTCCTATCACCTCTGTCTCTCAGGCCCCTGAGTCTTTGGCTCAGCCTAGAATGCTTTTTCCTGTCTGCCTGTGAATCGGTTCCAAACAACACTGTGTCTGCTTAACTGTGTTCCTGGGGCGCTTGGCACCCATCTATGCTGTCGTACCTATTTCAGTGCTTTTATTGTTTGTGCTACCCAAGGATCAGCAGCTGGGGTCTCCCGGCCTGCTTAGGATCCAGAGCACATCAACTTGGTCCACATCCTCTCAGGGTCCAAAGCCCTCCTCACAGTGTCTGCATGTTTTCAGAGTGCTTACATTCTCCTCCTCTGGTTTCCAAATCTGAATTTTGCACATTTTCTTTGATTTTTACCATGTGAACCTGATGTGAAATTAAGCTCTGTCCTCATTGTGTAGCATGTTATTTTAGATATGAAATTTTTCTTTTTGTTTTATGTACTAAGCTTATTGCTTGTCAATAGCAGTGGCTTGTAATTTTTTTTTAAAGGGTCAGATGGTAGATAGTTTTGGTTTTGGGGGGTACATATGGTCTCTGTTGCAACTGCTCAACTCTGTTGTTGTAGAGCAAAAACAGCCATAGGCTATGGGTAAGCAAATGGGCGTGGCTATGTTCCAATAAAACTTTATTTACAAAAACAGGTGGCAGGCCAGCTTCAGCTGGCCCATGGGCTGTAGTCTGCTGAGCCCTGGTATGTAAGAAGGCTATGGGTTTTGGTACATTAAAGTTATACTTCTAATCAGTTATGTTACATGTTCTCGTTTGGAATTTTTTTTTTTCCTGTTGATTCTGAGAACTTGGGTTTTTCAGTCACACAAATCATATCACCTCACGAGGACTTCCTCCCTGACCAAACTTTAGCCAGGCTTCCCTTGTCCTCTCCTAGACTAGGCCTCTCCTTGGCCTGCTGTCCTAAACCTGCTGAGCTCGTTTCAGTAGGAATTCTGCCAGGCTAGGTTAGCGAGAGTGCCCCAGTCCTGATACCTAACCAAGTTCCTCTGAATAATTTTCCATCCAATGGCTCCCTCGCCCTGAGCATTAGCTACCAATCCCTCGCTGCCCCTGTTGCATTCAGAGTCGATTCAATCTCTCTCCCCTGCTGCAATGGTCTTAGTCTTCCTTGCCGGTGTAACTTCGAGAAGCTTTGGTTCCATTTTAAAAACAAAGGCCAGTGAAGGGCTTTCAGCAGGGCAGTGAGTGATACAATCAGATCTCACGTTTTAAAGATTTCACGTTGACTTTCTCATCAAGGGAAAATTAGCTCGCTCCTCTAAGGTTCAGTTTGGACATCTGTAAATCACAGAAGAAAAGTTATCTATGTTACAGGGTTTGAGAAAATTATTAGAGGTTAACAAAGCATCTGGCTCAGAATAAGTGTTTATAAATAAGGCTAATATTATTTTTTTGTGCATATTCACACAAGTCATTCTTTTTCTGTGTTTAGGCAGTAGTTTTGTAGTTCTTTCATATTTCAGAATCTTTTTGTAAAACTCATTCCTAGATATACACACATATATGTATGCATGCACACACATACATGTTAATAGATATGCTTTTGTGAGTGGAATCTTTTTACGTTGTTGGTTTATGAGATAGGTGTTGATTTCCGTATATTTATCTTGTATTCAGCCATCTTCTTGAACTCTTTAATTAATTCCAGTGTTTCTCCAGCTAATTCCCTTGGTTTCCCTGGTTGTTCAATCACAGTGTTTACACACAGTTTATTTCCTTTTCAAACCATTATTTTTGAATTACCTTCAACTTAAATTTGTTTGGAGGATAATATCTATCCTTGGAACCCAAGCCAGAATTGCATATTACAAATAGATTGTTGGATGAAGAAGCAGCCCATGGTTTAAATTACCTCTGTAGTTGAATAGGATGATAATTGCAGTGATTGCATAGGACACCATTTGAAAATTAAAAGTTAGATTTTTAACCTACCAGGAAGAATAGAAAACAGGCCATTATGTGTGTGATTGAGTTTAATGTACTGTTTATAAGATCTCCATGTTCCACATGTGAAATCATGCATTTATTTCATCTTGAACTAAGGAAAGGTCAGAGAGGTTTGAACACACGCCTCCTCGCACCTTACTGTTGGTTTGAATATAAAATGGATTTTGATTTCTAGAAATACTGATTATGCTTGGCACTCAGTAAACGTTCTGTATGTTTCAATGTGAAGTGAAGCATACAGAGGGCATCTAGCACAGATCCCGGAGTGTAACGGGCAGACACTAAACAGCTTTCCCTTTCTTCCCTTTTAAAGGTGTACGTCCAAGGGCTGAGGTCCAGTATTTTCAATTACCAAGTTCAAGTTCTTACCGCGCCCTACCAGGCACACATGGCCTGCCTCCTCTCCCCTTGCCACACTCCTCCTCTGTGATTTTTCCCTTACTGTCTTCGCTCCAGCCCCAAAGAACTTGATTTTCCTTAAGCCTTTGCACTCACTGTTCCTTCTGCCTGGAACGCTCTCCTCCAACAAGACGGGCTCTTTCCCTGGCTTCGTCCAATTCTTTGCTCATCAGACATGAGGACTTCCATGACCACCTTGAGTTATCGTTCTCTGCCTTGTGACTGTCTATTCTCTTCTGCTGTTGAATTCTTCTGCATAGCACCTACCGCCAGCTGGCACATTTTGTATGTGTTTTATTTTTTCATATATTTATTGCCTCTCCTCTGCCTCCAACCACACACATTAGAGTGTTAGCTCTTTGGGGTGGAGACTACAGCTGCCTTGCTCTCTGCTCTCTCCCCTGTGCCTGGAATAGTGCCCGGTACATAGTGGGTGGTTAATATGTATTTGTTGAGTGAATGAATGAATGAATGCTCTAAGCTCTGGCACATTGTCTGTGATGATGAGCAATGGAATGATCATGGCTTGAAGTAGCAGAATCAGACACCCAGATGCTGACATTTCCTGGAGTGTGTGTGTGGGGGAATCCCTTGAGACCTGAAGCCTTACAGCTTGGGCATACAGAGATGCTGTTTATAAATTGTTCCTGTAGCTTTCCAGTCCACCAAGAGAAGCTCTGGAATAATTGTTGAGAAAACAGGCTCAGGGTCAGATCTGTTCCATATGTCTCATGTCCTTGGACCAGTGGCTACCACCTGGGTCATGGTCTTCTCATGGTAAGGGATAAACGTGCAAGACAGTGAATAGAAATCCCTGATGCCTCTTGAGGCCTCTTCCAGGAACTGGCATGTTGCCACTTAAGCTGACATTCCACTGGCCAGAGCAGGTCATGTGTTCCAGCCAATACCAGATGGGGAGATATACTCTACCTACCCTTGTGGGAGGTATTGCCATGTCGAAGGGTGTGAACGTAGAATTTTCATACAGGAAGGGCATGAAGAATTGTAAGCAACAGTGAGGGATGGAAACTGAAATCTAATCAACTTAAGCTAAGATGAAAGCTGGGTTTTTGGCTCACTTAGGTGAAAATCCCCGGGGAAGGTCAAGCTTCAGGGACAGTCAGGGATTGTAGTGTTATGTGTTACACAGCAGTGACCGAAACATGCACCATTTCCCAAACTCTTCGATAAGGGAATCCTTTTGTCCTCATGGAGTAGTTTCTAAGACTAGTTTCAGCCCTTTCAGTGAAGAGAAATGATGGTCTGCATCTCTCTCAAACAATCCTACATAAATATCACTTTCTTCCACAAGGCTTTTGGTGAGAGTTGGACAAAAAAAAGAAATCCTACTTAGGGTTCAAATTGTGCCAATTTTTTTTCTTAAAAATTATAGGAAAGTCCATTTTTCAAATGTATATTTCTTTTTGAATTACCATAAACTTAAATAGGAAGGGGAGAGAAAGGATGAGGAACAGTTATACACTTTCAGTTTGCCAATTAGCAAGATTATATACATCTTCTGGGAAGCGGTTACTGGGGTGAGTTCAGTGACTCTACAGTAGAGTTGATATCTTTGCGATTCTCTTGCCCCTTCCTTGGTGATCACAAGCAATTGCAGCCCAGCCATCGCATCTGTCTCCAGGCCAGCTTCTTGTAATTTTTTAAACCATGAAAGCAAAAACTTTCCCAGAAGATCCACTCAGCACTCTTCTACTCATGTCTGAGTTGTGTCACATGACCAACCCTAGCTGCAAGGGAGTCTGGGAAATCAGGTAGCTGGCTTTTCTAGGCTCCATAGTGGGAGATGGCAAGAGCTGGGAAAAGTGATTGGGTTAATCAGCTGACTCTTGATCTAAAATTAGGAATTTCTGTCAACACCACAGGCCCCTTGAGGAACATTTTGGAGAGGAAGATTGCCTCCTATGGCCAGTGCTCAGATGTTCCTTCTCATGGGTGGAGAAGTAGCTTATCTGGTTGCTGAGAATGATGGAGAGGTGCCGCCTGGTGTGTGGTTGCCTCTTTGCCCTCTCCGCCTGCAGGTGAAGCATGTTTTCCCTCTCTCTTTCTTCCTGTTATCCCTTCTGCTGTGTTCCAGCAGCTCTACTTAGGCAAAGGCAAGAAGAGGCAGAAAACTTTGATGCGAGCAAAGGGACCAGGTCCAGCTATCATTAATTCTGATACTTCCTGTCTCATAGTTCTTAATTGGGTCAGAATTTTGTGTACAGTAGAGCACCCTCAAACCCAAACACCCTTTATTTGGCGGTCCTACACTTTACATGACAATTTCACATACATTTCTCAATAACTATGGGTTGTGTATTGCAGAAGGTATTTAACCCATTTTACAGATGAGAAAACAGTCCGGAGAGGGCAAATGAGAGTCAGAGTGAGACTCATAAAACTAGCAGTGGCATAGCCAGAACTTAATCCTGCCTTCTCTGCTTCAGGATGTGACACTGCCATCCTATGGCATTTATTCTGCATTCCTTTGTGCAGGCTCATCGATTCCACTCATCCCGCAGTATTGGTTTTCGCATCCTGTTGTTATCCATCCTGTGACCCTCTTCAGCCCAGGAGAGCAAGGTCTCAGCCATCGGTCAAAGCTAATATGCCAGCAATTTCCTAGAGCTTTGTTGTTGAGCCTGTCTTGATTTATTATTCCAAGTGTGTTGCTTAGGCAACATTGATTAATGATCAATTTCTGCATTACAAGGTAATCATAGAGCCTGATGAAACTGTTCAGGAAGCTGAAGCAGCCTCCTGAGCAGGCATGGGATGTTCAGCCTTATTCCAGACTGTCTGTGGCTGCCAATCTATACATTTATACACTACATTTGTAAAAGGGATATTGGCCTCCAGGTTACAGTTTTCAGCTTTGTTGTCTATGAGCACATTTTGAGGTAGGGTGTTGCCGAAGTATAGAATAGCTTTTGGCTCTCAATTCTATTTTTTTTTTGCCAGCGGCAAGCAATGCCTAAAACATAGTAGGCTCTTAAATGTTTGCTGAACAAACAAATGAATGAACGGGCCCTTGTTTAGCATGCTTTCTTGGCCCTGGCTGGTCACAATTTCTTTCTCTAGGTTTTCTGGACATTGACATGTAGTATAAGGGTTCCAGATTCTCCGTGATTCTACAGTGGTCGGGTGGCAACCATTCCATTTGAAAAACAGCTGGAGGGAGGCAATAGAGCGCTTTGGTTCGTGACCTCGGAGGTCCTGAGGCCTGGGTTTGAATCCTGATTCTCAGTTTCTACCTCAGTAACTTTAGGCAAGTTTTTACCCCGTTGCACCTCAGTAGCTTCATCTATTAGATAGGAATCTATTGCCAATGCCTGCTTCATGGGTGGAGCAAGATTAAGTGAATCAAAGTGTGTTAGTGCTTAGCACAGTGTATGACACTTGAAATCCTCAATGATTATTGACTTTTATTTCTGTTTAACTTGGGACTCAATTATGACAACCTGAAGATTAGCTGAGAATCAGTGAATCCACCTGATGGAATGAGGGCCCAACAGAGTTTGCTACAGAATGACTTCAAGTCCAATATTGACAATAATCACGAGCGGAAGAAGAGAGGGATTATCGAGACCCTCAGTCTGCTGTGGCTAAGAGAGTAGGGTGTACTCTTGTTGACTCAGAGCTTGCTTTCCTGCATCCAACACGTTCTGTTGATCTTATTTGCGTTTTTCTCGCCGTTCTTGGACCTCCCAGCCTGTCTAGGGATAGTGCTTTGCGATGATTTCTGGACCTTCATTCTTAGTCTCTTCTTTGGCGATTTGTCAAAGCTCAGATTTCTAACAGTGAGGACTTTCTTAGCCATATTCCCGAGAATGTGGCTTCTTTCCAATTCACTCCGCAAAATGCCCACTGTGTTTGCCCGAGAAAGTTTTCAGTTTTTCCTTTTGCTCATCTCTGCAGCTCTTAGTCTCTAACCAAGCTTGGGGCTTGCCCTTTTGCAAATTTTTATTGGTGCATCATTACAGAGAGTAAAATGCACAAATCTAAATGTACAGTTTAATGAGTTTAACAAAAGTTTAAAGCTATTATCATCCAAATCCCTATTATGATATAGAGCATTTCCAAGATCTTTCTGGGGTGATGGAAATGGTTCCCTCACCTCCAAAGGCAAATGTTGCTCCACTTTCTATCCTTATAGATTAGTTTTTCCTGTTCTTGAACTTTTTTTGCTCGGCCTTATATCTGTCACGTTTCTCCTTGTTGTTGCATGGATTAGAAGTTCCTTCCTTTTTATTGCTGAGTAGTGTTCCACAATATGAATATGTGGTGGCTTATTTAACCATTCTCCTATTGGCAAACACTGGGGTTGCTATCAGTTTTTAACTATTATACATAAAGCTGCAATTAGCATTCTTTTGCAAGACTTTTTGTGGGCATATGTGTTCATTTATTTTTGTGGAATTATTTAGGATTGACATTATTGGATCATAAAAGTAAGCAAATGTTTCTAGGAATTGCCAAACTGTTTTCCAGAGTGGCCGTCTCATTTTGCATTCCCTTGAGCTTCAGTTGCTCTGCATCCTCACCAGCACTTAGCATGGTCAGTCCTTTTTATTTTGGCCATTCTGGGGAGCGCACAGTGATTTCTCATTGTGGTTTTAACTTGCCTTCTCTTGATAACTAATGATGTGGACCATCTTGTTATGTGCCTTGCGTTTTAAGTTAATTAGCATTTCTCTTATTGACAGGAAGAGTAATTTTCCAGTTGGGTCTAAACTGAACACTATTTTCCCTATAAGTCCAGATAATGGGTGTCACTTCTTTTCCTGGGGAGCTCCACTACCATTCCCTATCCACCGCCCCCTTCCACTGTCTTCTCCCAAAGCGCCCCAGTTCAGCTCTATTTCTGCATAAGTGTTTATACATCGCCCTGTGCTGGCTTTGTTAAATAGGCCATAAATAAGTTCAGTGCTTTCATTTTGCACCTTTGGGAGTGCAATTAAAATCCTTGCAGAAAAACAGTATCTGAAGTTTATCTGAAGGCGTTCAACACGACCCGTTCAGAAACGGCGACCTCC
>VBSM01002153.1:9090368-9128836 GCA_008086735.1 Cheirogaleus medius | reverse complement strand
CGCCCGGCCTACGCTGTGATTCTTTAACAATGTTTTCCAGCTGAAAGATACTATCAGACAACATAAAATGTTCTTGCTCTCCTAATAGCAGAGTGACTAATAGAATAACTAGAAGGATGATAAACACCCACAGAAGGAAGATGATTAAGAATGCTGAGGGATGCGGCAGCATGGGAGCAGAGATCTGTCTCCCTCCTCACTCCTCACTATGGGTCGGATGCAAACCCTGTTTTCATGATGTGAACTCAAGCATATAACATTTCGGAAAGCAAAGCTTGCATTAATCAAAGCCTGCGTGCAATGCTTCAGAGACACGGAGAGCAGGTTTCTTTCTTTCTCCCTGTCTCTTGAACAATTTATTTACTTGCTTAGTTTATTTATTTATCTGCTAATCTATTGATTTGTTTATTTTTTACATCTAATATTGGTAATTTTTAAAGGTATTTAAAATGTATGAACAGAATGAGTGATTTCCCCAGACTGGAGTAAATTGAGAACCAATTATTTCCCTGGGTTGGGATCAAATATAGCCCCAATCTTTTAATTTTTCTAATTAACCACCCCTCGTACTCCACGTTAAGAACAAATGCAGCATTCTCCCTCTTGAGATCTCTGACCCCTCTGCAGATATACATGAACCCCAGGGTGAGGCATTAGGCTCTGTTTAAAGGGGATACTTTGCCTTCCAGATACAGGCAAAGAGAGCATTAACAATTTGGAAACTAGCCCACCTGGTGGCTTGGAACATCTTTTGTTCACCGTGGAAGGACCTGCCTAGCCTGCAGCGTGACCCCCGCACCACGCTGGCCTCTGCCTCCAGTTCAGCGACCGTTTCCAGAGCTGGACCAACCAGTCTCTCACCACCTCCCCCCAAGGCCTGCCGTTGAAGCCCCGTCACTGGCTCAGCAGCCCTTACGGTGGGTGACTCCTTTGCAAGCTTGGCATCTGTTTCCAAAAACTCACAATCCCAGTACACCCTGGAGATTCTAGTAGGATTCATCCTCCTCATCAGAGGAGAGGTCACTCTTCATTCCTCTCTTCCCAAAATGCTCCTGGCCATCTCAACACGCTTGCCCACGTCCTCCCCAGCTGCCAGGTCAAGGGTGTCGGAAGGGGCAGCACCTGCCAGGCCACGAGGATCCCATAATCCTCCCCGCAGGGTAGTGGGTACCTGTGAAGCTGAAGCCTGCTCACCTACGAGGTGAGAGAGGATGTTCTCTCTATGGCTTCCTGTGTCTACCTGGCCAGAACAACAACCTCAGATGCTCTTGCTGAAACATGGTAGGAAACAACCCCCCAGGCACTGTGCTGTGAGAGGTACCTGTTCATCCGAGCAGGCTTAAGAAACACAGATAAATAATGAAAGAAAATACAATCACTCATTCACTCATTATTCTACCACATAGAGGTACCCAGTGTCAACGTTTGTTATGTGTCATTTCAATCTCTTTTCCATATACCCACACACACATGCACGCATGGGATTGAATTATTAGTTTTGTGTTGCAACCTGTTTTTTTTTTTCGCTTAATATATTATTGATGAATTCATTCCAAGTCACCCATTGAGTGGCTGCGATGTGCCAGGCGCTGTTGTAGACGCTGGACTACAGCAGTGACAAACATCCCTGCCCTCCTGAGCTTGCTCTCTAAATGGGGCGGGGACAGGTGGATAATAAACAAAACAACAATTAAAATATGTTATTTGTTGAATAACAAGCAGAAAAGAGAAAATTCAAAGAAAGGAAGAGGGATCGGAGGAGTGCATGAGTGTGTGTATGTTTGGTGTGTTTCTAATTTCCAGCATGATCGATGGTGAGCCCTTGATTACTGTGGTTTTCATCCACTGGGTGTCCTGTTGCAGGAAGGAAGCCAGGTGGTGGGAAGTGGACACCTGCTTTCTACCTGTTTTGTAGGTGACGTCATTAGCCATTGCCCTAAACTCCCATGCGTGTGGGTTTGTGTGTGGGTGTGATGCTGCTGAACTGTAGGTCCAGGAATGCCAGCATTTCTGGCCCTGAGCAAAAGTAGTGGCGTTGCGATGCCTGATAAATGTGCAAGATAAAGAAACCAGCAGATAAAGGGATCAACAGAAAGGACAAGAAGGAAGAGAGACATGCAAGAGGAGATCAGAAAGGAGTGGGAGCTGGGAATCTTCATAAAATCAATAATATGTTTGTTGTTTTGATTTAAAAAGTAGCATGCACATTAAAGAAAATTTGGAAAGTTTAAAGTTTAAAAATGAGTGAATAGGGAAGTAAAGCTACTAACCTCATATCTGGAGATAATAATCATGCCACATTTTATTGCTTTTTATCCAGATATTCATGTGATCATATTTGTATACAGCTTTAGATTTTGCTTTTTTTTTCCCCCTTTGAAATTTTGTCAAGAACATTGACATACAACCACAGGAATATTTAAAAACATGGTTTTTCATCATCATATAATATTCCACCAGGTAAATGAACCTGTGTTGTAATTGATGCTACCATTTCCTTATTGTCGGGTGTTTTGGTTGTATTACTATAAATAATGTGGCTATAAAATCCTTCACCAGCCATCTTTGTCTGCATCTCTGAATATTTTATTAGGACCAATTGCTAGGCGTGAGATGACTGGCACAAAGGAGAGGAAATTTTCTTTTTTAAATGCCTGAAGGCTCGAAGAGATGGGAGGGAAGTGGCTGATGACTTTGTGTGAGGATATTTGATTTGTTTAACCCACAGTTAACGCATGACTTACTGTTCAGGTCATGATTCCATAATTTTGCCATTACTATCCACTTGGTGCAATTTCTCAGATTATAATCAAAATGCTTTGGAGGAAACACAGGGCATCTTGCAATACATGTTGGAATTAACCTTTTCAGGAATACCCAACTTAACGGCGAAACGACATAAAAGCAGAATCAATGTCAAAATATATAGAAAAAAACCTAAGAGCATTGTGTGGACCTTAATTAGATCTGACTCAAAAAACAACTGTTAATGATATATGACATTTATAAGACAACTGGAGGCTTAAAAGGTGACCGAATTTTGATAATATTAAGACATTGTCATTGACTTTTTAGGCGTGATGTTGCAAGATGATTCCTTATTGGAAAACACTGAATATGAAACGATGTGATGTCTGGAATTTTCTTCCAGGTAATTTGAGGGGTGGTTGATGGGGCAGCACTGGCCTTGGACTGACGTTAGCTGGGCTCATTGAAATCAGAGGTCGGCAAACTCATGCCCATTTGTTGACACGTTTTCTCTGGCTGACTTTGCACTACAGTGGTAGAGTTGAGTCGCTGCAACAGAAACCATCTGGCTCACAAAGCCATACATAATTGCTATCTGACCCTTTACAGAAAGGGGTTGCCAACCCTTGACTTGCAGTAGGCCTGTCTATTTCTGTTTATGCTCAAAATCGTTCATAACAAAATATTTAAAAACAATTAATGTAAAAAGGTCTATACAGTTCCTACAACTACTACCATATAGCACTGTTCATCTACTAACATTATCTCAAACACATCAAATCACAGCTGAACTGTCAGTGGGGTCACTCTTTTACAACATTTTGTTATTATGTATGGGTGATAAATACACGCAGGGTACAAGATTCACAGGGCATGTTCTGGAAAGTACCTCTCCAGTCCTCCCCTGTCTCTCATCCACCAAGGTCTCCTCCCTGGAGTTTCTTGTTTATTCTTCCAGGGATAACCTCTCCATGGAAAACCATAACATAAATATATAGTATCTCTTTCTCCCCCATAAAAATGATAGCATATTATTATATATTTCCCTTTTCTCAGTTCATATATCTTGGGCATCTTTCCATGTTAGTTGTATAATCATTCTTAAATTTACACACATATATATAATAAAAAGTGTGTTTCTATATAGTATATATCTATATAAACTTTTTAGTCTTGGTTTATTGGGAGAGTTACAGGGACACAGAGGCAACAGCCATGAAATTAAACCCTGCAGAGAGCGTGCCTTGGTCAGCAGCAGAGGGTGGGGTGGGGACCTTTGGATGCACTTCCCCATCCCTGTTCTGAAGAGCAGGGGCAGAAAGAATTCAACAAGTTGAAGTTTGTTGAATAGTTGAAGGTGCATTCTCCTCTTTATTCTTCTTTAAAACACCAAGGAAAGGCAAATGTCAATTAGCAAATTCTGTTTGCTCTACCTTCAAAATATCTTCAGCATCTGAGCACTTTTTACCCCTCTCCAACCTGACGGGGGGCTGGGTCACCTCCCACTTGGTCTTTGCTGGTCCCATGCTTGCTCCCTGCAGACATCCTTTTAAGTGAAAGTCAGATCGCACCCCCCACCCCCACCCACCCAGAACCTTCCAAGGGCTCATTTTATTGAGAATAAAAACCAATAAGCTCACCAAGCCTTACAAAGCCCTGCCCATCTGCCCACCCCACTCTGTGATCCTCTTCCTTCCTCCTCCGCCTGGGAAGCCCTCGCCCCACCACCCACGTGGCGCAGCCCTTTCTTCCTTCAAGTCTTTGCTCAGATGTCGCCTTCTCTGAGAGGCCTTTCCCAACCTCCCATTTACAAATCTCTGCTCCCTGCTTTTCCTCTCCTTCATCTATTCTTTATTATTCATCTCCACAGTTTGCATCCCCTCTGTATTAGTGTCCCAGAGCCGCTGTGCCAAATGACCGCAAGCTTGCTCGCTTGAAACAACAGAAATGTATTGTCTCGCAGCTCTGGAGGCCAGAAGTCTGAAATCCTGGTGTTGGCAGAGCTGATTCCTCCTGAAGGCGCAGAAGAGGATCCATTCCAGGCCTCTCTCCTAGGTTCGGGGGGTTGCCCGCAATCCTTGGTGCTCCTTGGCTTATCCATGGACCATGCCAATCTCTGTCTCCCCCTTTGCATAGCCTCCTTCTCCTCGTGTCTTCTCCCCCTCTCTTCTAAGGACAATTGTCATTGGATTTACGGTCTACCCTAATTGAGGATAATCTCTTCTTGAGATGCTTAAGTTTATCACATCTGCAAAACACTTTTTCCAAATAAGTTGACATTCACAGGCTCCAGACGGACGTGTCTTTTGGGGACCACCATTCAACTCCCGACACCTTGCGGTCCTCATAAATTCGCTGATTCATCTTGTGTTTGCCTTTCTCCCACCATAGGTATACACACCACGAGGGCAGAGTTTTTGTCCGTTTTTCTCCCTAGTGTTCTATTCCCAGTGACTAGATGATGTTCAGCATGTGGTAGGGATGCAACAGATATTTTTGAAAGTGAATGAACAAATGAATGAATGAATGATGTTTTTGCCACCGATTTTAACACTGAGAATTGTAGGATGACCTATTTTATCAAGATGCCCCTTGGTTCATACATCACTTACCAATAACGTAATTTGGAATATGACGCCTTAGTGTGAAATGTGCCCTACATAAATGAGCAACGTAAGTCTAAAATAACTCACAACGAGCCAATTAATAACCAGTTAGAACCTTTTGAACTGGAAGAATCAATACTTAAAATGAAATGGGAAATATCACAATCACCAGTTATTTCTTCCCAGAGGGTCTGCATTGCTTAAGAGTACAAAGATGCCTGATTTCCTTTAAGCTCTTGTTATCTTATCAGTGACTATGTGAAGTCTAAGCATAGTCTTGAACTTTTTAAAAAATGTGCCTTACGCATACTTTGGCCTTATAAAAATGGTATATGGTCAAAAGATGGATTAGTGCGCAAAACTGGTGTGTTTGGGTGGAGGATTCTGCTTTAGGGACAGAGATGGGCTGGAGTCCTGGGATCTTGGGGACAAGACCTCTCCCACACAGGACCGCTTGTTGTTCTTCCTGGTCCAGCATGAGAGATGCTCCCAGACATGTTGCTCTGTGGCTGGTAGGAACAGAGAGAGACAACAGGATTTACATTTTGACTCCCAGCCTTCCACTCGGGGTTGATGGTTAGGGCAGGGGCCTGGAACCCTCGTAACTGCCACTCCGCTGGGCTCCTAGACATTTTCCCAGATGTCCTCCTGTGGGAAAATCATTCCACTTCTGCTTATTTGTACGTTGCCCAAGTCCTAGTTACAGACTCGTCTGTGGCTCCACTCCAGGAAAATGTTCCAGTTTCCTTTCCCTCTAAGTGCCTGAGAGGACCATAGCCCAGGAAGGACGATCCTCAGTACGATTTTCTGTTCTTTACCATTTACTATTTTCAGAGATGTTCCCAGCTTTTAAATTCCAAACAAGAGAATAGGGGGCATCGGACATTCTCCTCTGCTGATCTTTTCTCTCAAATATCTTTCTTCCCCTCTGACTGTCAGAGTAATATAGGCTTGTTGTTCACAATTAGGGAACTAAAAAGAGTGTTAAAAATAAAGTCCAAATACCAATAATTCCACTACCATAAATAACATCTATTATGATTTGAGTTTATTTTCTTTCAATATTATCTAAATGAATATCTCCATGTAAGAACGTTTATATGAATATAGTTGCATTTTTATGATTACAAACATATATTATGAAATTATTATATTTTGCACATAGCTTTTCAACATTTTAGTGTGAAAAATTTTAAACATACAAGAAATTGAAAGAATTGTATAGCAAACACCCATGTAGCAACCCTGTAGATTCTACTAGTGTATTGTGTTTGACTTGTGTGATCACTTATCCCTCCCTTCCTCCATGCCTCTTGTCCTTGTTTCATCCTTCCCTCCTTCCCTTTCTCCCTCTACCTCTCTCTCCATCCATCCACCTTATTTCTATAATGATTTTCAAAGTACGTAAGGTACACCATCTCTTCCAGGGACATAAACAAGGGCAAATGTTGGCAATGGGTGTCTCGAACCTGTTTAGCCAGTTAGTTGCCTCTGTTCTTCTAGAGCAGAAATTGGCAAACATTTCCTGTAAAGGGCCAAAGAGTGAACACAGTGGCCTTTACAGAGCAGACAGGCTCTATGGCTACAACTCGATGCTGCTGCAAAAGCACAAAACATCCATAGACAATATGTAAATGAATGAGTATGACTGTGTCCCAATAAAACTTTATTTACAAAAACAAGCAGGGGGCTGGATCTGGCCTGGGGGGGATTAATCCCTGTTCTAGTGTCTTGGTGACATGGTTAGGTCTGCAAAGGGGAAGCTGCATTTCTTAAGGTCTTCTTTAGTGGTTGGGGTAGAATTCAAGTTGGAATCTTCCTTCTCTGTGTTTTCTGCATTGGATACATATAATTGAGTATTTGCTAACTGATGTTTAAGGCGGGGTTTAGGGCATGTCTCCAATACCAGGATGCTGGAAGTGCCCCAGTGGGGAGGTTAAAAAACCCAGGATCTGCAACCAGAAAAGCTGGGTTCTAATCCCATCTCCACTTGCCAGCTGTGTGGTCTTGAGTGAGTTATTGAACTTCTCCATGCCTCAGTTTCCTCATCTGTAGAATGGAGGTAGTAATAATACCTATTTTATGGCAGTGTTGAGAACATTCAAGGAGGTAATACATGTAAGATGATAAGAGCAAGACTTCTCAACCTGGACACTGTTGACGTTTTGGGCTGGATCATTTTTTCTCTTGGGGGGTGCTGTCCTGCACATGATAGGATGTTTATCACATCTCTGGCCTCTACCTACTAAATGCCAGCAGCACGCCTCCCCCAATTTTAACAACCATAGACGCCTCTAGACATTGTCAAGTGTTCCCTGGAGAGGGGGAGCACAGTTGCCCCTGGTTGAAGACAACTAGATTAGAATAATGCCTGGTGTTAATAGATGTCAGTTCTTATTAGAGATTGTTGAGGATTTCAAATGTTGAAGCTGGTGGTGCAGATATTATACATCCAGGTACTACAAGGAGTGGGATCTCTGAAGACAAACACTAAGAGTTTTACAACAATAACATTAATAAAAATGGTAGTAGCTAACGCATACATGTCTTACTGTGCGCCAGACGTGGTTCCGAGCACTTCACCTGTATAAATGTCCTTGACCCTATAACAACCCAGTCCCCCCAGCTCTCACAGTGACAGCCTCTGCTGCTTACACTGGTCGACACAGTAAAAGGAGAGGCTTGAACCTGGGGCAGGTCTTGGGCCATGCTGCAAGGGGATAAAGGTTTGGGGCTATGCAAGACTTTGTAAAAGCTCACTCCTGTGACGTGGAAGTACACATAAGGTGATGGGCTCAGGAAGGCCAGAAATACTCCCTGAGATCCTGCACTCCAGACGTGTCTCTGTGTTCACCGAGCTCCCTCCACGACCCCAGGGAGGACACAATCATTGGGCGTGGGGGTGGGGCGTCCAGGCACAGGGAAAGCTTGACTGATAAAGCTCAATTATGAAAAAAAAAATCCCTTAGCTTTTGGGTCAAATCACTGACTATTCCCCCCAAACACAGCTTTGCTGAATGCATGAAAAGGAGAATTTTTCAAGACTTCCAACCTGCTTGCCCCGGAGACTAAGAAAGATGAACTGCTGGGACTCCAGCTTAGGCAGCTGCGGTGGGATTTTTTGAGGTATGGTTCAACTTTAGAGCGAAACTATGGACTGAATGAAGTGTTGCTTCTCTTCTCCTTCTGGATGGCAGGAAGGTGTGCACAGGGACTCTGGGATCCCCCAAGGAGCTCCCGGCTTGGAAATCAGTGTCCTTTTGATTCCTTAGCACGAGGTGGCGCTCCGATGCCTGCGTTGGAAACTGGGTCGTCTTGGAGCCAGGGCTGCTCCGACCACCGTGCAAATAGAAAGCCACTGCTCTCGTCCACCTTCGCTTTACAAGCCGTGCTAACAAAATGCGGTCATTTTATTCCAAACGCGTAAATAGTGTTGAGTTTGCCAGGGATGTTGCCTGAATCCAGGACAGAGGACTGACGTTCAGGGCCAAGAGGAAAAGAGGAGAGAGAAGTAGCTGGGGTGGGGTGGGGGGAATAGAAAAGCGTGCCCACCCCGGCTGGCTTCTGCTGTTCCTCCCGTGCATGTATGCATTTTGGCATTAGCACGCTGCAGTGCGGATCTCTGTGGCACTGGGGCTCACACGGACCCGGTTCCCTGGCCTCAGGCAGGTGGGTGGCTACCCTGCTGTTTGCACTGAGGCCAGGACGAGGGATTACAGAGGTAGAGAAGCATCCGCTCAGGCTGCAGTTTGATTTCTTTCATTTCTCGGTCCTTTGCTTACGTCTCTCTCTTTCTGATTAATTGATTATTGTCTGATACCTTGTGTAGTTGAGGGTCCAATTGCTTTTGAAGGTCAGACTTCAGGTCTTCGTCATTTCAGTGAATGAGAGCCACATCCCATCTCCGACCAAGTCAACATCCCCCTGAATCCAGCCTCAGATCCGTGGGCCTTCTCCGAATTACAGAGGAGAGGCCAGAGGGTCTTCTCTTAGACCCTCTCTCCGTTTTAATCTGCCACAGCGTCAGAGAGACGGGCTCCTTAGGGGCCAGAGACGCCCAGAGGATTTCCAGTTTCATTACACACTCCCCAGTCTGTGCTATCTTAGGACCCTGGAGGCTTTTGGATGAGGATGTAAAAAACAAATAAACAAACAACAGAACAACAGCAGCCAGAACAAAAATCAAAAGCAGACAACAAGAACAATCAGGGGTGAGGCATTATATTTATTTAAATTACTGAACGGGAAATTCTAGGATATGAGTTATTGTCTTCTGTTATCAGCATCTCGTATCTAGCAGAATGGCACTAATTTTGCTGGATTATAGAGAATTTTGAAGTATAGAATTTAAAAAGGGTACGCATCTATTTCAGCTAACTGTCTCAAGGCACTTCATGACCTGTTTTTCTTACTACTTCTCTAGGTTTCTCTGCTCCTATCCTAAACTCCAGCTGTAGCAAGCTTTTTGTAGATTCTTAGTCTGCAACCTGCCATTCTTGCCCTCCATGACTTGAGGTCTTATGCATTACATCATCCCCTTATTAGTTAGCGTTCTTTTGGTTGCAAGTGACAGACTCAATTCAAGTTGTTTAATTAAAAAAATAGTGCATGCATGTTATTTATTGGCATATGTAACAGATAAGTCCAAGGGACCCACAATTTGCATTCAGGAACAGCTGGATCCAGGAGCACAATGATGTCATCGGTGCTCCACTTCTTTCTCTCCCTCCACCACTCATTTCCATGTAGGCTTTATTCAAGGCAGGTTGTCTCCATGTGATGATGGGAGCTCTAGTCTTCCATTCTACTTGCTTAGTAATCCCAGAGGAATGACAGTTCTATCAAGAGTTTGGGATTAGAGGGTCATTGGACTAGTTTTAGACAAGTAACCATGTATGAACCAATCCATATACCAGGGAGGGGTTGTGTTGGTTGGCCAGACCTTGGTTATGGGATCACCCTGGAAAACCTAAATCATGTAGACTGAGAGTGGGGAAAGAAGGTGGATTTCTAAAGGCAAATTGAGGTGTTGCTACCCAAATGCTGGGTAGGCAAGTCAATAGACGTCCATGCTAACTGCCCCACTCCCGCAGACAGTCCTCAGCTCAAATGCCACCTTATCTATCTGTTGAGTCTTTTCTGACCTGTCACCTTCTCTGTGCCCTTGCCCCACGCCACACATTCCTCCTATTAAACAACACTTGAGCATAGCTTTGTCAGGGCAAAGACCATAACAGATCCAGTTGTTTTGTTTTTGGTTTTCCAATTCTACAAACTTAAATTAGTTTAACGCTAGGGAAAAATTCTTTCCCAATGAAACAATGTAGTTACTTTTAATAACATACAACTATTTGTTTTTCTATTTACCTTGACTGTCAGGATGTTCAGAGCAAGTTTTGCTGAGCTTAGATAAGCACCCTTAACCTAGGCTTTCTGGTATAATTACTCTACTCCTCACCCCTCTGCTTTCAATTCTTCACGTTCATCTTTTCACTCTTTAAAAAACCTTTTTTTATTAGACTTCATGTTTTGGAGCAGTTTTAGGTTCCCAGCAAAATTGGGCAGAAGGTACAGAGACTTCCCACATACTCCCTTCCCTCACACGTGCATAGCTTCTCTCATTATCAGCATCTTCCCCGATGGACCTGTATCGACACATCACGACCATCCAGTGTCCGTAATTCACATTAGGGTTCACTCTTGGTGTTGTATATTCTATGGGTTTGGACAAATATATCATGTAAAATGACATGTACCCACCATTATAGCACCCTACAGAGGAGTTTCACTGCCCTAAAAATCCTCTGCACTCTGTCGATTCATCCCTTACTCTCCTCTAGCCCCTGGCAGCTACTGATCTTTTTACTGTCTTCACAGTTTGCCTTTTGTGGAATGTCGTTTAGTTGGAATTGCATCATATGTAGCCTTTTCAGGCTGGCTTCTTTCACTTCTTTAATTTAAATATGCACTTAAGTTTCCTCCGTGTCTTTTCGTGGCTCAATAGCTCATTTTGTTTTAGCATTGAGTAATATGCCATCAACTGGATGTACCACAGTTTATCTATCCATTCGCCTGCTAAACTTGGCTATTATGAATAAAGCTGCCATCAACATCCATGTGTAGGGTTTTGTGTAGGCATTCAAAAATCCCACTCTTTCGGTGATCACCAAGGAGTGGGATTGTTGGATGGCATGGTAAGAGTATGGTTAGTTTTGTAAGAAACTGCCAAACTATCCTCCAAGTGTCTGTATCACTTTGCATTCTCACTGGGAATGAGTGAGAGTTCCTGTTGCTCAGCCTTCTTGTCAGCACTTGGTATTGTCCGTGTCCTGGATTTTGGCCATTTTAATAGGTGTATATTGGTATCTCATTGTTGTTTTAATTTTCCTGATGACATATGATCTGGAGTATCCTTCATATGCCTATTTGCCATGTGTATGTGTTTTTTGATGAGGTTCCTGTTGAGGACTTTGGCCCATTTTTTTTTTGATTAGGTTGTTTGTTTTCTTATTGTTGAGTTTTAAAGAGTTCTTTGTATATGTTGGATTATAGTCATTTTTCAGATGTGCCTTTTGCAATTATCTCCTCCCAGTCTATGGCTTGTCTTCTCATTCTCTTGGCAGCATCTTCTGGGGAGCAGAGATTTTTAATTTTAGTGAAGTTCAGCTTATCAATTCTCTTTTTTTTTTTTTCATGGATCGTGCCTTTGGTGTTATAGCTAAAAAAGTCATCACCAAACACAAGTTCATTTAAGTTTTCTCTTATGTTATCTTCTAGGAATTTTATAGTTTTGTGTTTTACATTTAGGTCTATGATCTATTTTGAGTTAATTTCTTGGTGAGTATAAGGTCTGTGTCTAGATTAATATTTTTCTTTTTTTGCACATGGATGTTTAACTGCTCCAGAGCCATTTGTCTAAAAGACTATCTTTGCTCTATTGTATTGTCTTTGCTCCTTTGTCTAAGATCAGTTGACTTTATGTGGCTCTGTTCCTGGGATATCTATTCTGTTCCATTGCTCTATTTGCCTGTTCTTTTGCCAGTACCATACTCTTTTGATTACTGTAGCTTTATGGCAAATCTTTATGGTAAATCTAAGGTAGTGTCAATTCTCCAAACTTTGTTCTTCTCCTTCAATATTGTGTTAGCTATTCTGGCTCTTTTGCCTCTCCATATAAACTTTAGAATTAGTTTGTCAATATCCACAACATTATTAATATTTTCTGGGATTTTGATTGGGATTGTATTAAATCTATAGATCACATATTGAAAATATTTAGTCTTCCTATCCATGAACATGGAATATCTCTCAATTTATTTAGTTTTTGGATTTATTTCATCAGAGTTTTATAGTTTTCATTATACAAATCCTATAAATATTTTGTTAGATTTATAGCTAAGTATTTAATTTTTGGGAGTGCTAATGGAAATGATATTGTGTTTTTAATTTCAAATTCCACTTGTTCATTGCTGATATATAGGAAAACAATTGACTTTTTTATAATATACTTATATCCTACAACTAATTGCTTATAAGTTCTAGGAGGTATTTTTTGGTCAATTCTTTCCAATCAGTCTAAAGCAAAAAACCCTCCACCCATCACTAAATTGGGAGAGAATCTTGCTGACTTCTGGGGGATATGTCCAGAGGAGCCTGTAGCTGATAGCTTTCTTACCTGGCTGGCAGAGAAGCAAGGTGGAAAGAACTTAGGTCCTTAAGCCATCATTGAATGGCTAAAAAACCAGCCCTGAACCTCACTTGATCTCTGGACTCCCTGGACTTCTTGTTAAAAGAGATATGTTAAATATCTTTATTGTTTAATCCAGATAAAGTTGGTATTTTGGTTATTTGTAGTAACTTTTTTTTAACAGATAAAAAAAGAAACTGATGTTCAGAGAAGTTAACAATAAGAGGAGCAACAGCAGCAATGATATTAAATGACAAAGCCAAGCCCCTTGACAATCTAACTCTACAGCCCATACTCTAAGCCCAGAATCCAAGCTCACAGTGCTGTCTCCCTGTGAATACAATGTAAAAAGTGTTGGGAGTTTGGCAGAGGTTTGAGAAAGGGGGATAGAAATACAATTAGGGAAGTAAGATATTGGCGACTATTGAATGAGGCTCCTTATTCCCATAGAACATGAAACAGACATGTCGGCAAAGAAAAAAGTTGCTTGGTTCAAACTCTAGTGGCAAGAAATAGCTATACCTGCAGTCCACAACCCCTGTGCCACAGACCAGTAGTGGAACCGGGTCACACGGCAGGAGGTGAGCAGCAGGCGAGTCAATGAAGCTTCATAAGGAGTGTGCAACCTAGATCCCTCACATGCGCAGTTTACAGTAGGGTTCTCGCTCTTATGAGAATCTAATGTCACTGCTGATCAGACAGGAGATGGAGCTGAGGCTGTGATGCTGGCACTGGGGAGCAGCTGCAAATACTGATTATCATTAGCAGAGAGGTTTGACTGCACAATAAATGTAATGAACTCGAATCATCCCGAAACCATCCCTGCTGCCCCCTGGTCTGTGGAAAAATTGTCTTCCATGAAACAAGTCCCTGGAGTCCAAAAGGTTGGGGACTGCTAAGTTATAGTACAAACTTTGATAAACTTCGTAGGACTTAGATTGTGATATAAACTAAAATTGATGCTTTTGTATATTTTTGGAGGAAATCCTGTCCCCCTTTTTATCTTCATCTTCTTCATTTTTTGCTCTATGATTAGAGCATGGGAAGAGATCATTTTCCTATTTAAAACCAAAGCAAAAAGCCCAAATACTTTTAGTCCAGAATGAAGGACAAGCTGACAACTGATGACAACTTGATTTTACCCTTATTCTTGCCTCCTGGAGTGTGACTTTTTGAACCTTTGCCCAAAGTTGGAATTGCCTGTCACTTAAGATGTTGCAAAGAAGCTTCGCAAAAGCTCTCTCAGCAAACTTGCTGATTGATGGAATGAATGATGCAGTTGAGACTGGAATTTGCTGAGAGATGAAGTAGAGAAAAACTTTGTCAGAAAAATCGAGAAGTAACTTCCCTGGATAAAGTAGAAGTTTATTCAAGTAGTAGGTTCTATTGGATGCCATAAGACATTAAGTTTTTATTTTAAAAAGTTTGAAAAATACAAAAGCTTGAACAGGCATTTCTCCAAAGAAGATATACAAATGGCCAAGAAGCATATGAAAAGATGCTCAATTATGAAAATGCAAATCAAAACCACAATAAGATGCCACTTTATACCAATATGGCTATAATAACAACAACCACAACAAAAGAGAAAATAACAAGTGTTGGTGAGGATGATGGGAAGACACTGGAATCCTTGTGTACTGTTGGTGAAAATGCAAACTGGTTTAGATGGAAAAAAGTATGGCAGTTCCTCAAAAAATTGAACAGAGAGTTTCCATATGACCTCGCAATTGCATTCCTAGATGTACACCAAATAATTGTGAACAGGGACTCGAAAATAGTTATTTGGATGCCAATGTTTATTGTAGCATTATTCATAATAGCCAAAAGGTGCAAACAACCCAAGTGTTCATCAACAAATGAATGAATAAGCAAAATGTGGTAATTGCATACAATGGGATATTATTCACATAAAAAAGGATAAGTTTGGATACATGTTGCAACATGGATGGACCTTGAAAACATGAACACGCCCAGTGAAATAAGCCAACAAAAGGAGAATGAGGGGTTAATGCTTAATGGATACAGAATTTCTCTTTTGTTTTGGAAACATAGTGGTGATAGTTGTGCAACATTGTGAATGTAATTAATAAAATTTAAGGAAAAAATACAGAAAGGAATGGAGAATGCATCCACTGGGTAGTATTAAAAAATATTAACATTTCATTGTTTACTTCAGATATTTAAAAAATTAAAATAAAACGCTGCTGATAAAGTTATTCCCCTGTAGCAGATATGATTAATGCCCCACACCACGTCCCTTGGCTAATGTCTTAGTCCCCTGGAAGCCATGACGGACAGTTCCCATGCATGCTGATTGCCCCCTCAAGTGCCTGCATCTTTAGGCTTCTCTGTCCAAGGGCTCCCTCTGGTGGCAAGGGAGCTTACTTAACCTGTAAAGGACTACTGTGTTTCCCTGAAAATAAGACAGGGTCTTATATTTACTTTTCCTCAAGAAGACACCCTAGGGCTTATTTTCAGGGGATGTGTTATTTTTTTTAAGTAAGGTACAACAATCTACATTTATTCAAATAAATAGTTAAGTCGTCTTCTTCTGGAACATCATCATAACTCTCCAAACCCCGAATTCCATCCTGAATTTCTTGCGACTCCTTTTCCTTTAGAACCATTGGCCCCAATCACTCATGTCGAGTAATAGAGCTCTCATGGGGCAGATGAGAAGGGCTGCTCGTCTTCTTTACCGCTCCGCGACGAAATGCATGGGTTGTGCAGATGCGCTGCGTAGCCACGCCCATCACTAGGTCTTATTTTCGGGGTAGGGCTTATATTGCGCAAATGCTTAGAAATCCTGCTAGGGCTTATTTTATGGGTAGGTCTTATTTTCGGGGAAACACGGTAGAGGCGCAATGCCCAGAGGCTGACCTTCAGTCAGTGAGGGATAGGAGATGGAAAATAATTATCCTAGACTCTTTATCCCTTGGCGGGTCAATTCTGAGACATGTTCTATTTGGCTTTTCAGGGGGTCCCTAATGAGACTGATCCCCAGTTGCCCACAGTAGAAACCCTCAGATTATGATACACATTTTATTGGCTTTTCTCCCCTCCGTGTCTCTCCCTACATCCTCACGATGCCTCCCGCAGTTGCCACCCCAATACCCTACCTGCACCCGACTCCTGTTTCAGCCTCTGTTTTCAGAGGAGCCCAAACTTGGACACCCCGTCCTCCTCATTCTTCTCTTCATTCATCAGAAGCTATCACTTTCATGAAGTTGGTGTAAATATTCCTCCTCTATGTTTTTTAAACTTGTGGTTGATACATCGACAATATATAATTTAATGAGTTTTTAATGATTTTATGAATGGTATCATTGTGTGTGCGTGTGAGTTCCGCAACTTGTTTTTCTCACTCAATATGTTTTTGAGATTGCTCTATGTGATGATAGAGATCTGGTTTGTTATTTTTAACCACGGTGTGTAATTCTAACCACTGTATGACTGAACTACATTTTGTTTTAGCCACACCCCCATGAGGAGCATTTATGCTTTCTCCCTGTTTTTTGCTATTTGAAACAATGTTTCAAGGAACACCCTTGCACCTTTGTTTTTAAGAAATGTATCCAGAAGGGGAATTGTTAGGTTGTAGGGTATACATAAACAATAACTTAAAAAAATGTATTGAGGTGAAAGTCACATAATGTAAAATTAACTATGTGGTATTTAGTACATTTCACAATGTTCTGCAACCACCATCTCTGTCTAGTTCCAAAACATTTCCATCTTGTGAATGAAGTCATAAAATATATGACCTTTTGTGTCTTTTTTGTTGTTGTTGTTTTATTAAGGTAAAGTACACACAATATAAAATTAGCCATTTTATAATCAAATGTAGAATTCAGTGGCATTTAGTTCATTCACAACGTGGTGGAAACATCATCAATACCTTGTCCCAAAACATTTTCATCAGCCCAAAGGGAAACCCCATTAAGTCGTCTCTCCCCATCCCTTCCCCTCCCAGGTCCTGACAACCACTAATTTGCTTTATGTCTCTATGGATTTGCCTCTTTGGATTTTCATATAAATGGGAATCATACAATATGGCCTTTTGTGTCTTGCTTCCTTCGCTGGGTATGTTTGCAAAGTTCAATCACACGGTAGCATGTGTCAGTGCTTCATTTCTTTTTATGGATGACTAATAATCCTATTGTATGGATATATCACATTTTGCTTGTCCATTCGTCTGTCTGAGAAACATGGGTGAGATTGGAGTCCAGGAGAAAGGGACTGGGATGCTAGTTTGGGTTCTCCCAGAAGCAGACCCTGAAATAAGAGTTTTTGTGCGGTGGTTTATGGAGGTGATGGCAGAAGACACCGTAGAGGAAAAGGGAAACGAGGCAGGGAAGAGAAGGGAGCCAATAAGGATTGTATTGTTAAGACAGTTGCCAACGTGGCCAACGGCAGCTCAGTCTTGCCGGGGACCTCTAGGAGCCGGTGTAGAACATGCACCTCGGAGTTATTCCACCTGGGATGTGAGGTAGCTGGGGCATTTATCCACCGATGCTCAGCCGTTATTGCTTGAGAGCTGCTCCCAGGGGACATTAATCCCCAACACTTCTGACTTGCCACGTGCATGGTCAGAGCAGACGCTGGCAGCCAGCATGAGCCCCAAGGGAAACACTTGCAGGTGCTGGCAGGGAAGGGGACATGGGTGAGGATGGACAGCACCTGCCACAATGGACATTTTTTTTTTTAATTTGAAAATATTAAGGAAGTACAAACGTTTGTGGTTACATGGATCACTTTCATATTGCTGGAGTCACAGCTGTAGGTGTGCCCACCACCCGAACAGTGTTCATTGCACTTACCAGGTAGAGTTTTGCCCCTCCTACCCGCTCCCCCCTGCTTGATTTCCACTGAGTTTGACTTCCCTCTGTGCACAGGTGCGCTCATCGGTTAGTTCCCATTTAATAGCGAGTACATGTGGTGTTTGTTTTTCCATTCTTGAGATACTTCACTTAGAGGAATGGTCTCCACCATGGAGTATTACTCAGCCACGAAAAAGGACGAATCAATGCCTTTTGCAACAATTTGTATGGAACTGGACATAATGGACCTCTGAGTCATTTTGTTTTTAAATCTTGGCTTCACTATTTACCAGCTGTGTTATCTGGGGTGGTTCCTTAATTCCTTCATCTGCAGCAACAGTGGCATCTCCAACAAACATTCCCTGAGCGCTTCCTATGTACCAGGCACTATGCTAAGCCACTTCTATACCGTTATTTATCTAATTCTCACAGCCTGATTGGTAATTACTTTTTGCTTTACAGATGAGGAAGTGGTGTCTCGGAGAGGGTAAGGGTGCTGGGTCATCTCCTTCCTCCACCCTGCTCTGCACATGATACTGACCACTATATGCAGTACTGATTGGATTCACTTGTCTTCTGGCTTCTGTTGCGTTTGTCCAATGGGAGGCACTGATCAGTGACTGGAATGAGAGGACGGAGTATCTATTTCCCTGACTTCCTCCCTGCTGGGCTGTGGATCATCAGTGCTGTGTTCCTATGCTGAAGGCACCGGGCCTCCTGGGTTCTGTAAGATCTTCCTCCCTCTGCCCATTTAGAGGGGATCTCTGATCCCCAAACCCATGCTCTTAACCCCTGTGCTGCCCCTCCCAGCAAATCATATAAATACTGCTTTTGCATTCAGAAAAAGTTTGCAAACAAGCATAGTATAACTGTTTTGCAACAGGATAATTAATTGCAATAAGATAGTGTTAACTTCTTGAGGTCAAAGATGAAATCTGGTCCATCTATGTGTCCACAGGAGCCCAGAAAAGATAAATGTCCTTCCCAACGTCATACAAGTGGCAAGTGGCCATATGGAAAAATTTCTAAGTTATTTGAATCACTCCATACTTCTTCCCTTGTAGTGGCAGCTTTTCGCTCTGGAGCTTGGTAGCAAAGGAATAATTACTCGAAACACAGTAGTTAGAGAGAAGAGGAGAGGCCAAAGTCTGAAGGAGAAAACAGCCGCCTCAGCTACCTTCCTCCCTGTATTTATTTCCAAGGACGCGTGCAAAACGTCAGGGCTGTTTGCTAATTTCTTTAACAACTTCTATACAGGTCAGCTGTTTTTACCTGACCTTTGTACACAGCAAACAAGCAACTTCAGGCAGGTGTTTTCACCTGTCCCTTCATTCACGCTGCTCACGTTCCTTCATCCATCCATCCATCCATCCATCCTTTCTTCTAGGTCCAGCCCTCACATTCCCTTATTTATATTTGCATAATTCTGGGCAGCATATGTAGGAGCTCCAGGGGAGCTTTGACTCAAGAGTCAGCCTCCTGCTGCAAACATCAGCTCCCCACTTGCAGGCTGTGCAAACTTTTTTGAGTCACTCAACCTCTCTGAGCCACCATAGCTTCATGTGTAAGATGTGGACAATGAGTGCTGCCCTCATAGGGATGTTTTGGGGATTAAATGAAATAGTCCCTGTGAATGCCTAGCACAGAGCCTAGTTCCTAGGAAGTGCTCAGAAAGTGTTAGCTGTTTTTGTTGTTCCAAAATCAAATAGAGGTGACTTGATACAGCAAGAGTTCATTTCTCACTTATGCTACATCAGCAGCATGGTTCTACCTTTTACCTGGGCAACCCAATATTCAGTATACCACAGTGAGAGTTTTGGGGTGGTGGGAATCTCTCCTGTCTTGTTCTCTACTGTGTCTCTGGTACCTGGTACCTAGCAGGGGCTGAGGAGTGGCAGAATACACCACCCCAAGATGAAAATGATTTTGAGCTTGAAGGCACTTGAAAAGCAGCAGATGCAAGAAGGGCATTTTAATCTCCTCTTTTCTTCCTAACAACAGGAGATAAAAACTACCGTGTGAAAGATGTATCCCCTATACCAGGAAAAAGAAAACTTTCTTCAATGGGGAGAAATAGCTTAGAGAATTCCGTACAAACAGACCTTGTTAAAATAATTCGTATCTTCCTTTCCTCTCCCCACGTAATCCAATTACTTTCCCACAATTGCCTCTCTTTGTTCAACTGAATATAAAAGCAGTTAGCTTTTGCCACTTCTTTGGGTCTTCGTTTCCTTTTGACAGTTCCCGTGTCGTGTAAAACTTATATAAAAATTTATATGCTTTCCTACTGTTAATCTGTCTTATGTCAATTTAATTCTCAGGCCCCGTCGAATAACCCTAAGAGGGTTTTACCTCTCCTATGGTGTTCTGCACATATTTGTCAAATAAAAAAGACCGAGTAAATGATATTGGGGTTGGCAGTCATTAATGCTGTCCACCAGGTATTTCCAGGATAGCATCGCCCTTCCCTGACCCCTTGAAGTTAAGTGTGACTTGCTTTGGCTGATGAAATGCAAGGAAAAGAGAAACGTCTGTCCGGAGGCTTTACGAGCCAGTGCTGGAACCAACACAGCTCTCCCTGTAGCTGTGGCGGACGTGACAATCCCGTCGTGAATCTGAGCTGGCCTGAATCTCCTGGGAACTATGCTATGCAGACACCTTCCTCCCACTGCCCTGCACGGGACCTGTGGCATGGGCGAGAAATACATTTTTGTTAAGTCAGTGAGACTTTGGGAGTTGCTACCGCCCCTAGCCCATCCTGACAAATACACATGACTACAACTTAATGGAACCTTTCTGGTGTTATTAAAAAATACAAAAAAACCCCAATATACCCAGCTGAACTGGAGTATCCCATAAATGTTGGCCTCTTCAGCGCCTCACTCTGAGACTATAAATGTGTTACTCACCTCGAGAATATGTATGTATTACTCAATTATTGTCATCCCCTGAAAGATACTTTTAGTAGGGCCACAAACCCTGCAGCACATTTGCTTGTGAGTCTCTGGCCAGCAAATCTTTATTTTTTGGGGGGAGACGAAGTTCATGTGTGCAAAGAGGCCATATCAAAAGACACTGGGGTCGGGTTTAGAAAGTAAGGTAAGATTCAGCAGGCTGGGATCATTTTTGGCCGAAAAACCAAACGGGACTATAAAGAAATGGGATTTATTTTTCTTACTCCATAATCTGGCCGGGAATTAATCATATTGGCTGTGTGTTTTTAAACATTTCTTATGTGGCAGGCATGGGACTAAGCATACTTCTTACAAAATCTGAAAAGGTGAGTTTTATTTATTTTATTTTGAGACAGAGTCTCACTCTGTTGCCCTGAGTAGAGTGCTGTGGCATCAGCCTAGCTCACAGCAGCCTCAAACTCCTGGGCTCAAGCGATCCTCCTGCCTCAGCCTCCCAAGTAGCTAGGACTATAGGCACACGCCAGCACACCTGGCTAAGTTTTCTATTTTTAGTAGAGACGGGGTCTCGCTCTTGCTCAGGCTGGTCTTGAACCCCTGACCTCAAGTAATCTTCCAGCCTCGGCCTCCCAGAGTGCTAGCATTACAGGCGTGAGCCACCGCGCCTGGCCAAAGGTGGGTTTTAGAGTCCACATTGTTCACGTTGGCTCAGGGAGCTTCCGTTCTTCCCTCAGCGCCCCCATCACACAGCTGGGCTTTGCCCACAGGTTGATCTGACCCCATGACACTTACACTCAAGGGAAAAGAGAACCTGACTTCCTGCCATGGGCCAGAAAAAACTGGTGACATGAGTACTCAGTGAGGTTTTTGTCCTAGAAAGGCAGTATTTCACAGTGCTTAACGCTCAGTCTTTGACCGCCCTCCCCGCCATTTCTTCCTCTATAAAACAGAGTAATGATCATCCCATGACCAGGTTATTGGGAGGACGTGGTGAGTTGTTCCAAGTGCTTTGCATATGATTAGCTATCAACCTTCCCATGACCTAACACCAAGAGTAGCTTCTGTTAGTTTGAACACATGCTGCATACCAGGCAACTGAGAGCACGGGCCCAGGGACCAGATCCCACGTGCAATCTTTGTGTGGCCTTGCACAAGTCCTTTGACTTCTCGGTTAAATTTTCTCTTCGGTAAAATGGAGGTATTAACTGTCCCTACTTCACAGTGTTGTGAGGATTAAACGAACATATGTGCCACTTCCAGAACTGGCAGCAGCAGTATCATCCCAGCACAAGCTGTCTCTTAACCTCTACAACAATGATGCACGACAGGTGATGTCAGCCCATTTTAGAGAAGAGGAAACTGAGGTTAGCTGTGGATCCAGATATGAACTCAGGTACAGCTCACTCTAATGCCTGCGCACTTTCCATTGTATCAAGCTGCTAAATGGTTTTTCTTTCCATCCATGGTTTCTTTCACATCTGCTGAATATCCTAGCTTTTCTGTTGCCAAATCTGTGTATTCTCTGAGCTCCAAATGGCAGCCCAGAACCCCTGCTTTACCTTTTTTTTTTTATGGCTGTAGTAGACGATGAGATGGATCCCTTTGCTCTAGCAGTTTGGTTTGAAATTATTTTTCTTGAGGATTGGGACTTGAATTTCTGCCTGTGTACCTGCTGCCAATTGATCTTCTTTCTTTTTCCATTTGTCGCTCTTGGAATTGCTTCTTTTAAGAAATATCTCTGAGTAAAAACAAAACAACCCCCCACCCCCCAAAAAATAAAAAAACAAATTAAAAAAAGGGGTGGAAATTTAATTAGCACTGGCCTTGGGTTAAAGCTACACCCACTGGCAACTTAAACTGATTGGTTGTGAACCAAGAACCCATGGATTTCTTGAGGGAAGCTCTTTGGGTGAATGCTGGTGTGTTGTGAGGGCTTTGCTCTGATGTGTCACCTGAAGCAAGCTCAGGGGAGTTGGCGTGAATAGGTTGAAGCAGCCCATGTCACCAAGCAGTTTAAAGCCGATCATTTTCAGCACAGTTGAAAGTGAAGAGAAAGGTTTATGCTGCAAAAGTGGGAGGCATAGTTTAGAAATGCAAACACACAAAACTGCAGACTTTCAGGAGAGCTCTGGGGCTGCGCCTCTTTGCAGAGCGTTTCAATAAAATGTTTGTTCAAACGGCAGCTAGGTTGAGCCTTTATGGATTTATTTACTGGTCATTAGCTGTCTGAAGGAGAAGATGGGGAGCGATAAGCTGAGAAGCTTCAATTAAAAGTTAGAAATCCTTGCCACTGAATATGAAGAAATGGATATAAGGAAATTTGTAAATCTCCAAGGTTAATTAATGGGAAAAAAAAGACCCCTTTAACTAAATTCTATTTATAAGCAACCATGTCCAAAGCTTGGTAGACACCATTCCACCTGCCTGGACTCCTCTTTGCAGCCAAATCTCTGTCTGCCTAATTCTATTCGGTCTGGTTCTTTCTGGTTTTCAGCCCCCCCTTTTCAGGAAGCATTCCCTGACCTCTTGTACTGGGATAATTATACCATTTGCATGACAGTCCAAATGTGAAATCTCAAAAGTTAAATACAGTAAGGTTTATTTCTCATTCACATTAAGTATCATGTAGGTTTAACAGCCCCGCACTGCCTTGCTGCTGGGAGATCTGGAACATGTGGCTCACTTTGTGTTTCCTCCACTTCTAAAGAGAGAAGTGGGAAAAGAGGAAGGGGAAGCACAAGAGCTCTTAATGACCTTGACCCGGAAGTGGCAGGCATTACTTCTGCTCACAGTCTATTGGTCAGAACTAGTCACATGGTCCCATTCGAACTGCTGAGAAAGCTGGGAAATGTAGAAGAGAATGTGGAATATTTGGTGAGCATTGGTAGTCTCTGCTATACCCTCGAGCCTAGGTTGAGTGCTCTTTCTATATGTATTAAAATCTCCTAATCACAATGCTTCTCTCCCTTATTTTTTGGTAATTGCCTATTTAATAGTCCTAAAGCTAAAAATACTTTGAGAGGACTAGAACTCATTCCTTACACCCTACCCTACACAGCACAGTCAATAACACTGAACAATTATGGATTACATAAAAAAGAAAAGCAATGAATAGGTCTTCCAGGAATATAGCCATTAAAAGAAATGGAAGGATAATTGTTTTTATGGAAATCTCTTGCTTAGGGGATTGAATGTCTTATTTGTGGGTCACATGGCCTTTAATCTCCTAGATGTCAATCAAGTCCTTTGATCTGAGAATCTTTGGACAAGAGCATATGAAATCTTCTCTAAACTTGTACAAGTGATATATTTAATACTAGGCTCTATTCAACGTTCCTTGGCTTTATTTTAGCTTGCCTATTGATGGTGACTTGTTTTGTGTTTTGCTATAATGCATACAAAAATTAGACAGAATAAGCTGGTGACTTCTTCCCTCCCAAATATGACCCATTAAAAAATATTATATTAGGTTTCTCCAGAAAAGTGGAACATATGTGTGTGTGTATGTGCATATGTGTGCGTGTGTGTGTGTGTAAAATGAGGAATTGGCTCACATGACGAAAGTAGAGAGGTTCTACAGTCTGCCGTCTGCAAGCTGGAGACCCAGGAAAACCAGTGGTGTAATGTAATTCAGTCTGAGTCCTAAGGTCTGAGAACCAGGGGAGCTGGTTACTACTGAACATGTAGTAACTATTCTGGTCAAATGGACTATGGACTATTGGTCAATATGGACTATTCTGGTCAAATAAACATATTAAAGAAATTTTTGGCAAAGTTTAAAGGTGACCAAAAATAATTTTTAGATGATTCTGTAGAAGACATTTTATTAGTGTTTACATAGTTGAGATCATGCTGAATACTTAATTTATTTCTGCTTTTTTCCCTCCGAGTGTGATGTTGTAAGCATCTGTTTGTGTCATTAAAAACTTACTGTAGGCTTTATTTAAAATGGCTTGCTCCATATTCCAGTCTGTTACCACTCACTAATTGTGGGGCATTTCGGATGCTTTTGAATTTTCACTTCCTTGATTTTTTCATTAGGATATATTTCCAGAGATGGAATTACTTGGTCAAAGGGTAGGAGCATTGTAAAGAGCTTGCTAGCAATTGCTAAATTATTTTCTAGAAAAGTTAGAACAATTACAATTTCTCGAGCAATGGGCCATCATCGGGGCTCATGATGGTCTTACTGTACCCTAGTTGGCATACAAGCATCTCAAACATCTTTGTTAATGCAACAGGCTGAAAGCGGGCCTGCATTTTAACTCGCTTTAATGCCAATGTCATTGAGGTTGTTTTTTTAAACATGCATATCTTATGATCTGGTCTTTATTATACTGTGGGTCTCTGGCTCTTGACTGCTGATGTTTGCCCTGCATTAGCAGTCAGCTTCTAGACATGGTTCTAAATAACATAGACAAGGTTCGTCAGCCTTGGCACCACTGACATTTGGGGTCAGGTAATTCTCTGTTGATAAATCAATGCTGACCTGTGCATTGGTGCCACTCCAACCCCAGTGTGACAATCAATAAAAAGAAGTCTCCAGACACTGCCAGATGTCCTCTGGGGGACAAAAGTCACCCATGGTTGACAATCATTGACTTAGATCAATTCAAAAAATGAGGAAAAAATCTGGTAACTAAAGGATGCTGTTCCTGATTAGACAGTTCAGTCTGGTGTTTATTGTCTAAAATCTTTTTTATTCTGGAAAATTTCAAACACATACAAAAGTAGACACACAGTACAATGAAGCCCTGTGTACCTGTCACCCAGTTTCCACAATTATTAATTTATGGCTTGTTTCAACTCTATACACACCACTTCTCCCCTTCTCATATTTTTGAACTAAATCCCACAGTGTATCACTTCATCTATCCATCTATTGGTATTTCAGTAGAATATGGTGCTTAAAAGTCTCTGTAGTATTTCATCCAGCCATCCATGTAACAAAAATGTATTGTTGCATGTCTACTAAGCACAAGGCACTGTGCCAGGTGTGGAGACCCAAGGGCGAACAAAGCAGGTACAGGTACTGCCTTCTGTCTGCACACTGCAGACAATCAGTGAGGAAATGAATAAGTAAAAAAGAAAATTTCAGATGGTGATACATGCTTTAAAGAAAGAAAAATAGGTTTAAATTATAAAGGATGCCTTGGGTGGAGGAAATAGTACACACGGTTAACAAAGAAAGTCTTTCTCAACCTTGAGCTGAGTCCTGAGAGACAAGAAAGAACCAGCCAGGAAAAATCCACAGGCATTTTCCAGATGGAGTTAAAAGCACTCACAATGACGCCAAGACAGGAATGAACCCAGGGCAGGATGGGACCACGGTTAGAAAGGGTAACTCTGAGTGGTATGGGGGGGCTCAAAAAGGCAGGCAGGGGTCAGATCCTGTAGGACCCCTATGGCTTCGGTAAGGACTTTGGGTTTTATTCCATGAGTGACGTGTCTTTGGAAGGTGCTGAGCAAAGGATGGCAGATCTGATCTCAGGAAGGTCACTGTGGCTGCTGAGGCAACCAAGAGTCTATTGTAGCGGTCCAGGTGAGAGTGACGGAGACTGCAGTGGCAGGAAAGTGATGAGGTAGATGGGTGTGATGGATGGTCTTTTTGAAATCTTTATTTTTTTTGGCTTTTTTGGGGGCATAAATGATAAACAAAAATTTGCACCCATTTAATGTACACATCTCAATGAGTTTGGATATACGCATATACCATGATACCCATCACCACAATCAAGGTACTAAACATACCCATCACCACCCAAAATTTCCCCCTGTTCTTTTGTGCTGTGTGCGCATATGCTTTAGTAAGGACACTTTACATGAGATCTAACTTCTTAGCATACTTTAAAGCTGCAGTCTCCAATGCTGGGCCATGGACCGGTACCAGTGTATGGCCTGTTAGGAACCAGGCCGCACAGCAGGAGGTGAGTGGCAGGTGAGCGAGTGAAGCTTCATCTGTATTTACAGCCACCCCCCATCGCTCACATCATCGCATAAGCTCCACTTCCTGTCAGATCAGCAGCGCATTAGAGTCTCACAGGAGCAGGAACCCTACTGTAAACTGCACACACGAGGGATCTAGGTTGCAGCTCCTTATGAGAATCTAATGCCTGATGATCTGAGGTGGAGCTGAGGCGGTGATGTTATTGCTGGGGAGTGGCTGCAAATACAGATTATCATTAGCAGAGAGGTCTGACTGCACAATAAATGTAATGCACTTGAATCATCCTGAAACCATCCCCCCACCCTGTCCATGGAAAAATTGTCTTCCATGAAACTGGTCCCTGCTGCCAAAAAGGTCGGGGACCGCAGGTTTAAAATGCACAATACCGCATTGTTAACTACAACTATGATGTTGTATAGCAGATTTCTAGAACTTACTCATCTTATGTAAAAAACTTTATACCTGTTGAAAAACAGTTCCTCATTCCCCCTCCCCCTCCCCCTGGGAACCACCATGCTACTCTCTGCTTCTGTGAGTTTGGCTATTTTAGGTACTTTGCATAAGTGGAGTCATGAAGCATTTGCCCTCTGTGACTAGCTTCTCTCGCTTAGCATACTATCCTCTAGTTCATCCATGTGTTGAAAATGGCGAGATTTCCTTCCATTTCAAGGCTGAATAATATTTCATTGTATTTATATGTCACACTTTCTTTATCCATTCGTCTGTAGATGGACACTTAGGTCGCTTCCATACCTTGGCTATTGTGAATAGTGCTGCAAGGAACAGGGGAGTGCAGACATCTCTTTGAGTTGTGTGATGTGTCAGCTTGGTTGTGCTACAGCCCCCCATAATTCAATCAAATGCTGATCTAGGTGTTTCTGGGAAAGTGTGTTGTAGCTGTGATTAAAGTCTGTAATATATTGACTTTGCATAAGGAAGAATATCCTCGATGATCTGGGTAGGCCTGGCTCAATCAGTTGAAGAGCTTTAAGAGCAGAGCAGAGCCTCCCCTCATGACGAAGAAATTCTCCCTGAGGACCACAGCTTCAGCCTGTGCCCAGGAGTTCCAACCTGTCCTTCCTGGTGTCCTGCCCTACTGGCCTAGCCAGCTCCTACAATTGCATAAGCCAATTCCTTGCAATAAATCTCTCCCTCTATATATTTCCTACTGGTTCTGCTTTTCTGTTGAACCTTGATCGACACAATGGGTTTGGACTATATTTCAAAGGCATGGCTAAGAGGCTTTTCTGGTGCTCTGGATAAAGAAGTGAGGGAAAGCAATAGATCGATCCTTGATCAATGGATCAATCCTTGATCAGTGTATCTCACCGAGGGTGATCTCATGATTGTCTCACACAACGATCTCACATACACACGCTTCACCCTTGAGAGAGTGAAGGTTTGGCCAAAGTCAGGGTTGGTTGGATGGTTCACCTTGCACCTTTCTAACATTTCACCCCGTGCCTCTGACACTGTCCTCCAGAACAGGGCTCACCTACTCAGAGCCTATTTATTGATCTTTCCTTAGAGTGCTTGCACATTTCCCTGGCCATGCCTAATTAGCGTCATTTTAAGGGAAAATCTGCTGGAATTCTTTGCAGAACTCCATGAAATACAAATGGGCGTTTTCAGTGCCAGTGTTTTCAGCCCTCAAATATCTCTAAAGGGCGATTTTCATGCCTCTCCCTTGTAGTCCATCACTTTCCTGTTGTTGGTTAAAGTGTTAAGGATGGGATGGGTGGGCTTTGAGCTGTGTCCTTCTGAAAGACCCTACATTGGAAGAGATTGAAGGGGATAAAGATAGTTTTGAGTCAGAATTTCCATATGGGTGGCAGGGTAACAGGTGATCTCTCCTTTTCAAAGGAGTCCGGCAAGGTGCACGGCCGCAGCAGTGCTGATCTGAGGGGAGAGAACCTTCTCTCTTGTGGATGATTCACGGGGAGATTGCTTAGCTGACCGCAGATCCTCCTGGAAGTTTCTAGATGCTTTTGAAGTTCCCTGCTGTGTGTGGGCAAAGAGACATCTAGGGAGTAGCAAATTAGGGCAAATGCCCCCATGGGGGCCCGGGAGGGGGTCCATGGTTTCAGACTCTTTTGAGCAGAGAAAGTAACTCTAGGATACAGGCACAAAAAGTTTAAAAAAAGAAGCCAAGCTCATTTATAGACAGACAGCTCATGGACCCTTTTCTCTTTTTCCATCAGAAAGGCAAGGAGGGGGGTGGGTAGCTGCTCTGTGGCTCCTGCCCTTGTTCAAGGCTTTCCTTGAAAGTTACAAAAACCAGGAAAGAGCCCTCCCATTGCAAAAATTATATATGCTTATTATAAACCCAAAATTCACAAGTCAGTATATGTATACACACATGCACACATACACATGCTTACAAAGAGGAAAGAGAAAAACCTCCAAATTTTCCCTACTCAGAGATAACCACTGTTAACATTTTTGGTAAATATTATTCTGGATATTTCTAAACATACCTTCACACAGGCGTTCTCTCTATCCCCCCTTTCTCTCTCTGTCTCACACACACACTCACAACCACACTTTCACACGCTCAAAACTTTCAGACACACACACTCACACCCACACATGCTTCCATGTAAATGAGATCACACTCTGCCTGTTCTGTAACCTGCTTTTTCACTCGACATTATGCCATGGTCCTCTTTCTGGGTCAACACATTTAGAAATATCTCATCAATTTTAATGGCTGCTTAAAATTCCACTGTGTGGTTAGAAGGTATAATAGTTAACCGGTTCCCCACTGGTGGACGTTTAGGCTGATTTCGATGATTATTGTAGAGGATGTTGCCATGAAATCCTTGTGGTTACCTCTTGAGATCCACATGTTTAATTTATTGCTCATTTAAACATGTCTTTTTTTAAACTATCTTTTTTTTTTTTTTTTTTTTTTTTTTTTAAGTACTGTCCTTAGTAGCTTTTTTTGGGAGCTGACATGAGAAAATAATCTGGTATTTCCTGGCACTTCTGAATTCCCTAGGAATGTTCTCAGTATGGAAATGAATCCTAGAAGCCAGGCCGAAGTCAGCACTGCTCAGATGTTCTGATTATAAGGATGATGAAGGGCACAACGTGCTGAAAGTCCAGGTTCCTGGGCTCTCTGTGACCTGTTGTGTCAGGCTCCTCAGGGGCTGAGACAGAGGCACCAGGCATGGATCGGGACTTAGGGGAAAGAGAACAGCAGGAGAAAACTGCAGGAACTCACAGAAATCATTGGTTGATTGGCAGAACTCAGGTTTGAACCAAATTTAAATGTCTTGGAGGGACCCAGGGATCCAGGAAATTACAATATGGTGAGGAAAGTGTTAAGTGCCAGTACAGGATGTATTGGAAGCATCAAAAATGCTCATCAGTCTTTGGAGGTCTGGGGAGGCTTCCTGGAGGAAGTCAACTCCAAGGAAGTGCTCCAAGGTGTTTCAGAAATGGCCAGGTGATAGAAATGTGAGAGGGGGGCCAGGGGAGAGCATTGTGGGAAGAGGGCAAAGCTGTTAAAAAGGCCAGGAAGAGAGAAAGGGATGTTAGATAAACAAATGAACAGGTAACTTAAAAACTCTGGGCTAAATGTGATGACAACAGTGACTGAGACCCAGCCTGGGGAAGTGCCTGGGGTTTGGTAAAACTTACTGAAACCTGATACTCTCCTGAAGGTTGTCTCTTTTTTCTTGCCCACAAGGACAAAAAGGACTTTTACTGTAAGTCAGAAAATAATAAACTGGCATTTGCTTCAGTGCCCAATATAATTGTCTTTAAAAAATGTTTTAAAATATTTAATTAACAAATAAAATTGTATCTGTTCAAAGTGTACAACATGATGATTTGGTATGTGTATACATTGTATAATGAATACTAGAATCAAATTAATTAACACATCCATCACAACTGACAGTTATGACCAAAGGAAACTAATAAATCTCTAGTAACTGATCCTCCAAAAAATGGAGATCTATGAATTGTCTGAAAAATAATTTAAAATAACCATCTTTAAAAAGTTCAATGAGAATGAAGAGAACAGATAGACAGCTAAACAAACAAAAAAAAGGAATGAACAAAATGAGAAGTTTAATAAAGCAATAGAAATCATATAAAAGAACTAAACAGAAATCCTGGAGCTGAAGAATACAATGACAGAACTGAAAAATTTGATTGAGAGCTTCAACAGCAGACTTGATTGTGCAGAAGAAAGAATCAGCAAACTCAAAGGCACCTCATTTGAAATTAGCCAATTAGAGGAATAGAAAGAAAAAAGAATGACAAAGAGCGAAGAGAGCATAAGGGACCTACGGAACATCACCAAGTATTCAAATAAACCAATATTATTGTAATTAAAGGTGCTTCACTTTCATTTGGCCAACATCATGATTAAAGTAATTCATAGGATGGGAGGCAGAACTCAGGCATATAAATAAAGCCAGGATTGCTTTGTGATTATGTCTGGTTTTAAATGAGAAGTGGGAAACAGTTTTGTAATTGTCAATAAGGCTGGGATTATGAGAAGGAACTTGGGAGAAGAGATTATTTTAAGAAACTGAAATTCCCCTTAGAGTTAGTCCGATATAAGCTATATAAATTAAATGCTCTGAGACATCATGACTTTCCTCCTGACCTCCTCAGTGGTGGTTTCTGAAATTTCTATCTCTAGCCTTAGTGGTGTAAAGGCTTGAATGTGGATGATTGCTTATATATGCATACGGTGTGGGCTGCGACACTCTGAGTGTGGTTCAGGGACCATGTACTTTAGAACCATCTGGAAGCCTCTAGAGGGCACATCCTTTGGTCCTACCCTGGACCCACGGAGTTAGACACTCTCGGATGTTTATCTAGTATCTATCTCGGCTCCTGCTCCCACCCTCTTCTTTCTCTTAACAGAATCATACCTTTGTTGTTCACATATACAGCCTCCTCCAGGACATCATAAAACTCCAGGAAAACTAATCTTAGGTGTGGCCCGATTGCTTTCAAGGAATTGCAATTTTCCTACCAGTGATTGCTTCAAGAATGGGTATTGGACTTAATTTGGTCCAGTGACAGGTAAAGGAAAACCTGTTGAAAGCCCCAGAAAAAAGTTTCCTCTTTCCTAAGAAAAAAATTCTTGGAAAAGATAGCCTCCATTCTTCCTCTGGGTGCTGTTGAGTCAGAGTGTTCTACCTGGAACTGCTGCTGCAGCCATCTGTGACCCACCTGAGGATGAAGCCGATACTGAAGAGAGAAGAGATTGAAAGAAGATGGGTTTTTAATGAAGCCACTGAGTGGCTGAATCAGCCTGCCCTGAGGTCTGCCCTCTCTGTGGACTTCCTAGTATGTGAGATAACAAACTCTTTTACTGTTTGAGTTGGAGGGTCCATGACTTGTGTCCCAAGTATCCTAACCCATACACACCCCCTGAACCAAAATCTCTAGTGAATTAACCTGCCTCGGGTGATTCTGACTTATGTGCAAGTGTGGAAGCCACTGCAGAGGTGGAGGGACACCAAACTGGTCATCGCAGGTCCAGGTTCTGGTCCTGGCTCTGCCACTAAATTGCTGAGCTGTCTAGGGAAAATCATTTTCCCTCTCTGAGCTGCAGCTTCCTCATGAACGAAGAAGGGCTACATCATAGAGATTCTTTCTGTGTGTTCTCTTGTTTCGCCATAATGAGGTTCTAGGCAAGTATGGATACCTGTGGCAAGATAGAACACAGACAGAGGGAACGGTCTTACTAAATGCTTTGACCTTGGTACTTCAGAACAGGAAGGAACATCACTGCTATTTTAAACAAAAGCTGGCTGTAGACATTTCTGTTTTCTAGGAGAGTGACAGAGTTAAAAGGTTCAGCTATTCAAAGGTTCTATGATTCAGAAAAGTGCCTTGATGGACATTTTGATTCCAATATGGGGCACACTCTCCACCCCTCTGCAAAGCCTGGTAGAATCGTGGTGAAGCAAGAGAGGGCTGGATGTCTTTGTGCTGTGTATTAAAGTGCAATAGAATCTTGCATTTCTAGCAGTCCATAGAAAAAGAGGGTGAGAGAGTCTGGGAACAGAGAGAAGAAAGGAGATGTGAGGAAGGTCTAAAGAAAAAGAGGCCCAGGAAGACAAGTGGTGGTGAGAGAGGGTCTGAGGAGGATGTAGCTAGAGAGGAACTTCCTGGGTTGGGGAGTGGTCCAAAAATACCAGGACAGTGACATCTAACGTCCAACTCTGATTTGGTCAGATTTGTGCTGTGCTGTAACTTCCTCCATCATCCTGAACCTCCAATGAAAGTCCGTTTGGGGTGTTTTGGGGGAATACTGGAAACATTGAGGATGAATTCAGTGTGATATGAAGATATATGGAAAGACTGTGGGTATCTTCCAGAGAGGTTTTTAAAGAAGAGATGACAGACACTGCAGAAGCAGAAAAACCACCTGAGAAGTGACCAGGTAAACCGTCATTACTCCTGAGAATCCTTAGAACGATTGGGGAGACAGTCATTAATTTAAACACACAAAGTGGCATGAGGGCTTGAGCCCTTCTCTATGAATACCATAGGGAGGGGTAATCCAGGATACTGGAGGAGCTTGCAAACACCCGGGGAGCACCCAGGGGACTATATTGCAATGTCAACTCTTTCCAGAGTGTTCTATAGCCATATTAACCCATGTCATGCTTTCAATAACCTGGTGAGATAGTTAATTTATTAGAACTATTTTCAGATGTGAGATCTGAAGCTCAGAGAGGTTGATTCTACCCCAGTAATAGCTTTCATAACAACCTTCCCCACGAGATAGCTCTTTCCACTGCCTCTGGCTTTACCATCTCTCTTAGGGATTCCTGACATAGCCCTTAACTGGTCTCTGGACCTCTTGTTTCTAAATTCTTTGCATTTTTTTTACTTGGTCATCAGAATTCTTTAACTGTCTGTCTTAGAGCTTCTCTTAGGTCTGTTGTCATATAGAATACCCTTAGCTTTGATTAAATCTTAGTCTCCTCTTCTGTCTCCTGGCTCCCATCATTTTGCTCTTACAAATACCTTCCTGAGATAAGAGCTTTTTATGACCAGACTCCACTTACAGATTCCAGGGGAAATTAGATAAGCAATAATGGACAGTAACATACTGGAATATTTTAAGTTTTTTTATGGCTTAATATTAAGTCATATTAATATGGGCCCAGACACTCATTTCCATTTGAGGTTTATTTTTGAGCACCTTCTCTGTGTAGGACTCTAGGACAATTTCTGTAGAGAGATAGGTTAGGTAGCTCAAAGAGACTGGTAGAACTTGATGATAACTTTTTGTGGGACTTAATACTGCCTTCTGAATTGATAATGGCACATCAGGGATTCACTAGTTCTTGAAAATGTCTAACAAGGGTACCTGAAACTACCTGATTTTTGCCACTTTTTTCCCCCTAGTAATACTCAGGTTCCTTCTCTATAGCTGCTATCGCTAAATAGAAAAGGCATTTGAAAAGCCCTTTCTGATGAAGTACAAAGGAAATTGACTTTTCAATGTGGTCAGCTAGACCCATATTTAATTTGTTAGCACTTTTCTTTGACTTTGTTTTAGAACAAAAAGATAAACTTTATTTTTAATTCTTATAAGGCAACTTTTAATTCATGTTTTATTAAGGTTTAGGGTGGCGTGGTACAGGAAAGAGTTTTAGACAGAAAATGAAAGGTTCAGGATTTTGGCTCTTCTTTTGATATGTTCTATGGTGTCTGGACATGTATTTGATGTCAAAGGACTAGATTTTCTGATCTGTCAAATAGGATGGTCCTAGATGAGGGACATCAAGTAGGGTTTCAACTGGAGTCCACTGCTAACGGCTACCTGGGGTTCTGTGCTTAGAGGAAATCAGACACTGAGCTGTGATCGGTTAGTGATGTCTGTCATGGCCACAGGATGGGGGAAGCAGCACAGAAGACAGGCGTTTTCCATCCTCTTAAAATGGTTTTTAAGCCATTCTTCCAGCACGTGAAAATTCATGCTTCTGTTCGTACAGAATAATGAACCGCTCGGGTGCTCCTTGCGCCCAATGTACTGCTTACTAGCTCAAGCCTAAAGCCAACTCCAGTCTTAATTCCATCATCGCAATTTGGAGCAGCGAACTGTGTATTATCGTGACATTTGAGGTTCATGGTCTATCTTCTCGTGTTATACAGATACCTATTGACATTTGGCCACGCGGCATCAGGCATCAGAGATACTGGCCTTGCCTTTTTTCCTTACTCTGAGTTATCTGGAAGTAATCCTTCTCAACATGCCAATCCCAGGGATGTTTCCAACCAGTCTCTGTGAGCTTGTAGCTACCTGGGGACTTGGGAGGAACTTTTGTTCTGCACTTTTGTGCAGTGGTGACAAAAGTGAGGTGGAATATAGAAGAGCAAACCACAAAGCTCTCGGTGATGCATAGAGTTAGACGAAAGCTCTGCTTACAAGCAGAGGAGTGAATGCAGACTTTAGGGAGGACCCCCGAGGTCACGAACCCTCTCTGGAGGATGCTGAGATCCCGGAAGGTGAAGTAATTCTTCCAAGATCCCAGAGATGGTAAGTGGCAGAGCTGGGGCTTCTGACTTCAAGGAGAGAAGGCTTTTTCCTCTTGTACCTGTACCACACAGCGGTTTCCAGTTCACTCCAAAACTTCTAGAAACTGGGGTGAACTTCGTCACAAATGTGGGGTGTAAATAAGGCTATATTGTTTTATTTTTTAACTTAAAAACATGCGAAAGTTCCCACATGATTAATTGGCAGGAAATTCTATACCTATTTTAGGGGCTCCACCTTATCCCCCGTGAACTGGCTGAGAAAACTGGGGGGGGGGGCTTGTGCAGTTTAAGGGTGAGCTGCTCAGGCAGGGAGAATGAAGCCGCGGCAGTGGGCTGCTGCCATTGCTCCCCACTGCCACACGGTGTCGCTGTGGAGCACCGGACCACAGTCCAGTGGCCAAGCCTGGTCCACGTGGATCATCAGCTCCCTCAGCTGATCTGTGGGGGCTGAGGACATCACAGCTTCGTGCTTGGCAATTTGGTCCCAAACACAGCTGCACTGAGAACGGGTGTCACAAGTGATTTGGGCATTTGTCCCTTACAGACTTGGGACAAACTCTTCTCATCTTTTCCCTGAGGAAACCATAGGGTGGATTTCCAATCCACCAGGGATGAGGCAGTTTTTCCTTTTAAAACTCTCAAAATCAAAGGCTTTCCATACCCTTCATTCTCAACAGCCTTCTTTCTGCAACATTAGACCTTTCTTTCTCCAACATTACCCTTCTTCTAGCAATGCCGTTTTCTTCTCAACATTAGACCTTGATTAATTGGGAAGTACGTCTAGGTCAGGAGTTCCCAATAGGTCCGTTTTGCCCTCAGGGGACATTTGGCCATCTCTGGAGACATTTTGGTTGTCATAACTTGGGGGGGGCGTGTTTGCTACTGGTATCTAGTGGGTAGGAGCCAGAGATATTGTAAAATATTCTACAACACATAGGACAAAGTCACAACAAAGAATTGTCCATTCCAAACGTTGACAGTACTGAAGTTGGGAAACCGTTTTCTAAAGGTGTTCAATGTGACATTTGTGCTTCAATTGTGATTTACCTTCCCAAAGGATAACTGAATCCCTAGAGCAGATAAAGAGAGAGAGAGGGGAAATCCACAACTTACGTCTTCACCTGGGCACCCTGCTAATCTTACCAGGAAACTTTTTGTCTGAGAACACAAATCACTATATCTACCAATGGTAGTTGGATGAGAAAGAGCTTGTTGGGGGTGGGAGATGGGGAGAATAAAAACAAATAGAAAATTCAGAACAAGGCACAGTGAAGATATCATTGAAACAGCCAAATATAATATCTGCTTGCTGAAGATAGTAGAAATTATAGTTCTAGGCCAAAATATTGCCAGGTTTATAGGGCGGAACTAGACATGCAGAGTAGAGTATCATCATAGGTCTATAAATGGACCTTATAAAATGTAGTCAGCCTTCCTACATGCATTTTTTCTCCCTCTGGTAAACTTCTCTTCTTTCCCATCCTTCTTCTTGCAATTTTCTCAAGTTTTTTCCTTATTAAAGGATACTACAGCACACATCTTTGCCTATTTACAAATATTGATACATAATTTTTCCTTCCACCAAAGTCCCAGGAAAATCAATAAAAATGAAATTTATTATGGCTAATGACACATATTTTGCCCAAATTATTTCCCTCCAAATGCATAGTGGCAGGTCATAATGAATGAATGTGATCATTTCTTCACACACCTATCAATATGGGATTCTTATAACTTTTCTCAGTTTTTGATTTAGATAAAATCACTTCATTTAAATTTATTTCAGTTGAACTCTCTAATGTTTGCTATTCATATTCATATTTCGAAGGGAAGAAAGGTTCCTATGTTGATGTGTGTGCCAACTTTGGGGGTAAACTATTACTTTGACAATCATCCCCCACTTCTATGTGAGAGCACTTTGGGATGAGTCAGTGACTTTTATATCAGCACATTTTATGTAATTGAATTCTTTTAATGGACTGGAATATGGACCCTGTAATGTATACGTGTGCTGTCTTCCAGTACATTAGTACACGCTGTCAAGTGCTCTCATTGAGCAATTGGCAGGAGAAGAAGGTCAAATAAATCTCAAAAATTCTTTTTTTTTTTTGTCATCGAGTCACATTTGCTCATTGCTGAAGGGTAATAACAGCCCAAACGGTTTAGTAATCTTAGAGGCAAAAGAGGATTTGCCTAAATAGAGCCCATGTTAACACTTTCCTTTTTGATAAAATAGAAATAGCTGATGAGTATGGAAAAGCCAGGTTTCTTTTCCTGACTGCTAAAAGGGGACCCACTGCAGATGTGGAGACACTTGGGAAAGGACTTCTGCTCACTTGCTGTGTTATCTATTGCTCCATAACAAATTCCCCAAAATCAGTGGGGCTTCGAACAACACACATTTATCATCTGGCAGTTTCTTGGGTCAGGATTCTGGGCATGGCTTAACGGGGTCATCTGCTTAGGGTCTCAGAAGGCCACAGACAAAGCTTTGGCCAGGGCTGCAGTCTCATCTGAAGCTCAACCGGAGAAGAATTTGCTTACTAGGACTTCAGGATTTAGTCTCTCTCTGACTGTAGACTAGAGGATGCTGCCAGGCCCCTAGAAAGTCCCCACAGTTCCCACAGACCACCCTTCCCCCACTGTTTAGAAGGAAGGCAGTTTCTTGCCCAGTGTGGTCTCAAGCCAGCCAAGGAGAGCAAATCCGCATTGTAGGATGAACATTTATAATCTTCTGTAATGGAATTATGCACATATAATCATGTACATGTTATCACATGTCACTTCTCCATATTCTATATGGAGAGAAAGTGTGGCGAGTTTGAGGATTTGTGGGTTGATCAAGGAAAAAGATAAGACCACAAGAAGGCAACAGCACACAATGGCTTTATTTGTGTGGCGCTTTAACTGGGGCCAGAAGGAGAGGTTGCATACCTCGCCCAAGGCCATGCAGTTAAATAAGGGGCCCTATGCAGCCAGGTCTCGAACCCAGGATGTCTGGCTCTGGGTAGGGTGGGGTGCAGTCTAGGCTCAAAATCCCTGCCCCAATTGCCTTGGGAAACAAAGCAGAAAAAGCAACCTTTGCTTTCTCTTTAACATAGCATCATCCTCAAAATGGAAGCGTTGAGAAAAGAGAATGCAAATGAGCCAGACCCATGCGACTCTGATGGCCATTAATGCTTTCTCTGTGCTCATTACGGAAAGCACCCCTGGGTCCCC
>VBSM01002153.1:9027308-9089116 GCA_008086735.1 Cheirogaleus medius | reverse complement strand
GAGCAATCTGACCTCCTCTGCTAGCCTGTAAGCTCCATGAGGCCAGGGGCTTTGTTCGCTTTGCTCACCATTGTCTCCCTGGGGCCTGGCACCTTGCCTGGCACAAGGTAGATGCCCAGCGTGTTATTGTTGCCTAAACGAAGGAACATAGATCAGAGCTGCGCTCTAGAAATGTTGCTCTGGTCACGTGGCGGGGAGGACACTGGGCCAGAGTGGAGGCAGGGAGACCAGCGAGGAGGCCAACCCCAGAAACCAACTGAAAAGTCAAGGTGACCTTGAACCTTACAAGATGGTGACAAGGAGGGAAGTGAATGATGTCATGAGCTAGGAGAGAAACTTTGTCTTAACAAATCACTGGCAGATAATTCATTCCCTCTTTTCCTTTTTGCATTTCTCATCTGCCTTCTTGCTTGATAGAACTTCTCAAAGGGGAAGAAGAAGAAGAGAAGTAAAACACAAACCCTTTTGCAGAGTGAGATGCGGATAAGTCTTATACCCCTTGCTAATCTGAAGGGGGCAGAGCCCATCTGGCAAACCCCTTTCCTCTGGTCCCCCAGCAAAGGCCGTGTGTGACCAGCCTTTGAAATCCACACCTTGCTCTGCCAACTCGCAGCTCAAAATGCCCAGTAGGAGTATCTTCTGAGCTCAGTGAATTAACTGCCGAGTCGGGCGGGGAGGAACAGACTTATTGAAGTCATCAAAGCTGAAATCGCGTTTGAACTGCAGTGTGTCCCGCCGAGCGTTTTATGAATATGCAGAATCAAATAGGAACCAGTAGAAGCCAGAGGGAACAGGCAGAAAGGCTCCCTTTAAAATCCCAGCTGATGAAGGCACACATTGCAATTCATTAAAACACACAACAGGCTCTTATTGACACTTTCAAAAACGAGCTTTCTACTGAGTTATATATCCTGGGGGACTTTTTTTTTCTTCTTCTCTGTAGAAAGTTTTCCAGGGGCAACACCAAATGTCCTAAGCCAGGCCGTTGTGTCAAAGGGCGGGACGGAAGTGAAGGGCAGCCTTCCTAGCCAGTGACGAATCAGATCTGCGAGCTGGGCTTTCAAAAGACACTTTCCTCCTTCCCCAGTTATCTGTCTGATCTCCCAGATTCATTTACACTTTTCAGTTTGATGGTCTTCACTTGACAGCGTGGCCCATATGCTTGCTGCTTTTGATGGAAATGGTTCTGCTTGAATTCCCTTATTTAGTTTTAATTTCCTAATTTTAGGTTTGGCTCCGGGTTTTTTAACCGCTTGCGAAAGTGAATGACTCCCTCTCCTTTCCCGTGCCCTAGTGGAACGCTCCCTCCCTCTCCCCAGTGCCTGAAGTTCCTGCATGGGGTCACCTTGAGGATCTTACCGAGGCAGGAGACTCCTCCCAGGAGCATCTTCTCATGCGGGGCGGTGCCAGACGCTGTCATTTTCCTTACTTGATGTTCAAGTCTTCTCTTCTTCCTTGGTTTCCTTGGGGGTCTGAGTCTTTCTCGCTTGCCATCAAAGTCTACAGGAAACTTCCATTTCCACCCCTTTCTAAATAGAAACCACTAAAGGAAAAGCCAAAAAAGGTAACTACAATTGGAGAAACGAATTCTACTTCTTTGCATTGTCCAACTGCTAGCTAATAAGACCCAAGACTGCCTTTATCGTTAAGCTCAGTCATGCCTGTCTCTAGTGGCCATTGGCAAACAGGGCACGGCTGATTCATCTCGGCTCCTGAGGTCCGTGCTCTTTGTCACGTGACCCCGCAGGGCCCTCCCCGTCTGACTCTGCATGGCCCCGGGACTTGACTCAGGCAATGGGATGCTGGAAGCACGGCACAAGTAGAGTGTGAAAGTGCTTCATGCTTGGGCCTCTCTGGTCTTGCCGTCTGCCATTGCCATGAGAAGGACACTCCCAGGTTAGCCCACATGTCCTGGGGGTGGAGGAGAGACACTTGGAATGAACTGAGTCCCTCGGTTATCCCAGCTGAGGGCAGCTGACGTCCAGCAGAGACCAGAAGAACTGCCCAGCCAAGCAGACCCATGAGCTAAAACAACAACCTATTGTTTGAAGACACTGATCTTCGGGGCAGTTTGTTACGCAGCATTATTTTAGCAATAGATAAAAATAGAGCCACCGTCAGAGGCACTGGAAATACACGGATATTTCTGTAGAGGAAAGCAGATATATACACATATAACTAAAACACAATATATATTAAATTGCCACCGATTTCTTAATATTCTGGTGCCAGCTCCTTATTGTTTATGAATCTATCATTATTTTATTGAATGTAATTTAGTTCTAGGTCAACACAAATCCTCTCAAAGGTGAGGTGGAGCGCAAATAAATTCATGTAAAGAGATATTTTTGAAGTTTCAGATGTCTTCAAAGCATCCGTCTTAGCTTGGGTTTCCTCAAAAGCAACCCCGGAGACAAGGTGGTGAGCAGGCAGGTTGTTTATCTGGGGGGAGATGAGCCTCTGAATGACAGTAAAGAAGTGGGGGGAGTGAGACTGGGAAGGGGGTTCAGCCAGAAAAGGTGCATTCAGCAGGTTGCTGTTGTGCAAAACAGGCTCAGTCCCACTGAGGACCCTCAGAGCGACCATGTGGAACACCCCCGGCGAGAGTTGTCCAGACCAGGAAGCTGGAGTATAGATTGAGCTTCGTTGGTCGAGGTTCCCCTCCAGGGTGTGGAATCCCCAGCACCTGTGCTCTGTGGGTGCTGAGCAAGCCCCTTGGCTGGTAGAAAGCCTTTATGCAGAAAAGCAGAGGGATGTGGGTACCCGGGGCAGGAAGCCGTTCAGGGGCACGAAGAACTTCTGCTTCAGCGATGGGTGAACTGAATAGGCTGAGGGTATGTGGGGTTGGACTCAGCACAGGCTACAGCATCCTAAGTGGTGAAGTTTGGCTTATTTATGGCTCTCAAAGAAGATTATGAAGGTCATTAAGCCGAATCAACTGCCACTATATTTTATAAAAAGCCTCTAGATGAGCCTTGTAAACTAGACTCCCCAGTTGAGGAAGACACGAACGATAATGCTTTCTGAACTCTGTCACATAATAATGACCAATAAATGTTTGGGTGGATCCATTGGTTACCGTATTTCTTGATTTCAGGACACTGCTGACACAAGACAAAGCAGTGATGGGACGGCAGCTCTTTTTGGGGGAAAAAATTGAGCACAAGTGCACAGAGGGAAGAAAAATTCAGTGGAAATTAAGCAGGGGGAGGGGGCGGAGGGGATGGGTGAAAACCTACCTAGCAGGGACAATGAGCACTATCTGCTTGGCCGGCACTCTTATGACCCTGACTCAGGCTTCACAAAAGCGACCCATGTAACCAAAAACATTTCTACCCCGTAATATTTTGAAATAAAAAAATAATAAATGACATTACATACACACCTTGATAACATGAGACATCCCAATTTCTGAAGAGTCAAAATGTGAAGGAAAAAAATGCATCTTAGAAAGAAGAAATTATAGCATGTTCAGTTCCACAGTATTGAGTACCTACTAAGCGCAAAGCTCCAGTCTAGACTCTGGCGCGGTCTTTCCACTAAACTTACTCAAAGCACACATTTATTTTTCATTTTTTATAACATCTTTACTGGTAAATAATCCACATACCCTACAATTCACCCATTTACACCATTGGATGGTTTTTGGTATATTCCGAGAATTGTGCAGCCATCACCACGATCAATTTTAGAACATTTTCATCACCCCAACAGAAAACCCTGAACCCATTCGCAGTCATTCCTCCATCTCTCCTTACTCTAGACTCTGTTACTCCCGCGTCTACATTCTGTCTGCAGAGATTTGCCTATTCTGGGCATTTCATATAAATAGAATTATACAACAGAAGCAAAAAATTGTTTTTGAGCATGTACTGTCTATACCACACATAGCCCCAGCCGTTTGAAGAGGATTATCTCGTTTAATTCCTACCACGGACTATCAAGTGGAGACCCACCGTACCCACATACAAGATGAGAGAACCGAGGCACAGAAAGGTAGAGAGGTTTCTCCAAGTTCACACAGCTAGTGGAACTTGAATTTGTTGCCAGGCAGTCTGCCCCAAGATGTTCTTAACTTATACTGACTACTATTGAGAAAATGTAAATATCTGGGTGGGCCTGGGTATGTTTCATGCCATTCCCGTGCCAGGCGGTCAGCTGGGGTGCTCCCCCATGGCAGGGCATCTATCTGTGTGAGTGGAAACTGACGCTTTAAGGTAGTTCTCTCCAATGGAGAGGCCCTCCAAGGACTGGAGTCCACGCCATGGTGCAGAGGTTGCTTTGTGTCCAGAGAGCTCGTGACCCGCCGGTGCTGGAGCTGCTGGCCTCGTAAGCAAGCCACTCCCTGGACCTTCTGTCTCCTCATGAGTACAAAGAAGACTTTGAACCGGCTCACTTCTAAGGTCTCTTTCATCTCAGGCCGTCTTTGATGATTTTCATCTCGATTCTGCTCTCTGGAGAAGTCTGTGCTTAAATTAGCAGCAATTCCAGTATAAAAATGCCTCTCTACTGGGACAGGGAAGAGGATGGATTTGTTTTAGGTTAGAGTTTCTCCAAGTTTTGAATTTTGATAAACGCTGATTCCATGATTTGATATTATGGAGGTTAAGCTATATTTTTAAAAAAGAGAAAATTAAAATAAAAGGAAAAGAGGGTCATGGTCCCATGAGTTTGAGAAACATTGAGTTAAGCAAAGTTGTGTGGGTGTCTATTGCAGGACTTCTCAGAGCCTTTAGTGTCCTATAATCTTTACCACAGTGACTTCCTCACTGAAGGAGACTTACTTTGGGATGTCCACTATGGTGAGGATACCCAGCATTCCTTGCTAGGAGATGCCCCTCTTTCTGAGACATAAGCTGGTAGCAGGTGCAGCTATATACAACAAAGTCACCCTGCTCTCATGGCTTCAGACGGTGATTGCCTGAATTAAACTGGGACAATTACAATACATCATTCTCATGAACTAATGAGTCTCTTCTCCTGGAATTAGTACTTGGACCCTAGGACAATGAGAATTAGTCTCTCGCTACAATATGCAAAATTCAAGAGCTCTTAGTACATACTTAGTATGTCAAGATAAGAATTGAGAAGGCAGGATTTCCCATACTTATTTTTACTGCCCTTTTATGGAGGAACATCTTCAGTCTATTTGCATTGCATTCTCATGAAAGTTCAGGACACTCACTCACAGTATATCTTTCTCATGAAAGGAGAATTTCAAATATAGGCAATTGCTGGCATTGGTTCAGTGGTTTCAACATTGTTGTGGCTGATATCTCTATAATCCCCTTGGTCTTTTCCTCATGGTCACAAAGCAGCTGCTGCTTCTCCAGCCATCCTTTCTGCCTTCAAAGCTGGATGATGGAAGAAAGAGTCTTGCCCCCTGTGTCTATAACTCTTAATCAAGAAAGCGAGAGCTTATCCAGATCCCAGAAATCCTTGCAGCTGTGTTCCTTTATGTCTCAATAGCCATGTCACAATAATTGTGTCCCATATAATTCTTAGCTGCTAAGAAGGTTGGGAAATTTAGAAGCAGGATTGTTGTGATTGGCTTAAACCAATCATGACCCATTGCTTGAGGCTGGATATAGCCTGACCTGAATCAGGTTCTGTTATCACAGAGAAAGGGAGGAGTGGGTAATGCATAAGCAAATAACAGAGTCTGCCATATCTGCGGGCACTTAGGTGGACATTTATTAGCCTCTGAAAAGCTTCTTGGAGCTCAGAGAAATATCCAGCTGTTAATAAGCCTTTCTATTAGTCAGTTAGCCTGATTACTCTGGTTTCTCTCTTAAAGCGAACATATGGTGTATAAGAATTAATGGCATCAGGCAGGACATAAACATTTATGGTAACTGATCATTTTTATTCTCAATTAATACTCTAATTCCCTTTCCCTTTGGCCTGGCTCTGAAGGAATCCAATGTTATTTCCTGATGCTGGTCAGCATTTCAGTCTTTTCCTTCCTACAGCTGTATCGACATGTTTTATATACACGTGTATATCCTTTAGTGGGTTCTTATACATATTTACTTGCTGTGCATTTGCACACAACTCATACGGGTTGCCCCACCATGGAGGAGCACCCCGACGGACTGCCTGGCATGGGAACGCGTGTGTGCATTTGCTCCCCCACTGAGAAGAAAGTCCTCACTCTACGGCAATCATTGCTCTAAGCGCTTTATAAACGTAGTCTGCGCATAACGACGTTTTGGTGACTGATGGACCGCGTACACGACAGTGGTCCCCTGGTATTAATATTATCAGTCTGAAGCTGAAAAATTCCTACTGCCTAGCATTTACTATACTTTTTATCGTTAATTTAGAGTGTACTCCTTTTATTTATATATAAAAAAGCTAACTGTAAAACAGCCTCAGGCAGGTCCTTCAGGAGGTATTGCAGAAGAAGGCGCTGTTATCACAGGGATCACGGCTCCATGCGTGTTTCTGCCCCCGCAGACCTTCCAGCGGGACAAGGTGCGGGGGTGGAAGACAGTGATATCGACGATCCTGACCCCGTGTGGGCCTGGGACTAGGTGTGTGTTTGTGTCTTAGTTTTTAACAAAACAGATTTAAAAATAAAAAAGCAAAAAATTTAAAAACAGAAAAAAGCTTATACAATAGGGATATAAAGAAAGAAATATTTTTATACGGCTGTACAATGTTTTCGTGTTTTAAGCTCAGCGTTATTACAAAAGAGTCAAAAACCTAAAAAAATTAAAAAGCTTATAAAGTAAAAAAGTTACAGTAAGCTAAGGTTAATTTATTATGGAAGAAAGAAAATTTAAAAAAAATAAATGCAGTGTAGCCTAGGCGCACAGTGTTTATAAAGGTGTACGTGTACAGTAATGTATACAGTAGTGTGCACAGCAGTGTATACAGTAGTGTGCACAGCAGTGTATACAGTAGTGTCCACAGCAGTGTACAGGAATGTTCTAGGCCTTCACATCCACTCACCACTCACTCACTGACTCACCCAGAACAACTTCCAGTCCCGTGAGCTCCATTCATGGTAAATGCCCTACACAGGTGTACCATTTAAAAAATCTTTTATACTGTATTTTTACTGTATCTTTTCTATGTCTAAATCTATAAATGCTTATATAAATGGCTACCATGGTGTTACCATGGCCCTCCCAGTCCAGTAGAGGCCTGTGCATGCTGTACAGGTTTGTAGCCAAGGAGCAGTGGGCTATACCGTGTAGCCTTGGTGTGTAGCAGGCTGCGCCCCATCTAGGCTGGTGCAAGTGCACTCTGTGAGGTTCCCACAACCGTGCAATCGCCTGACAGTGCCTTTCTTAGAACGTATCCCCATTGTTGAGTGATGCATGACCACATAAACCCATTTAATCTTCGTAAGGATAATAATGGTACCCCACGAAGGAGGTACTGTTGTTAGTACCAGTTTTTTAGATGAGACAACTGAAGCACAGAGAGGTTAAATAACGTGTAGGTCAGTGGAGTCGTATTTGAACGGCAGCAGTCTGGCTCCAGTCCTGGTAATCTTATCGTGGGGACCTCTGTTGGGATGTCCACTGCCCAGGGGCCACTCTTTTGCTATGAACTATCCCTCCATCAAATATGGGTTGTAGTAGGAGCATCCATGTTTCAGTGTGACCTTGTGTGGTCTCCTGACTCCAGTTAGGCAAATCATGGTACCCCACCTTCCAGACCCAGTGACTCCCTTCCCCTGGAATCTTTACTTGCAACCAAAAGCGAGGGGAGAGTCTGTCAGTCTCATGTCCCAGAATACAGAACTCAAGAATTGCCAGAGGCTAAGCCGATTGGAGACAGGAAGAAAGAGAAGGGATTGCTTTAGTCCTTGACCTCTGCGGATCATTCCAGGAACCTTATGACAATGCTGTGTTTTTCTTCTTCTACCTCACTTGGGATTCTGTTAACTGCAAGCCATGTTCTTATGCTGTGCGTATCAGTTATTTATTGCCACTGCAATGCTGCGTAATGAACGATCGCAAAACTCAGTGGCATACAATAACACACATTTATTTAACTCAGGGGTCTGCAGGGTTCAGGGTAGGCTGATCTCAGCTGGGCTGGCTCATGCTCTGTGGTTGGCTGCTAGTTGGGTAGGCAGCTATGCGGAACGTGGCTGGGCTGTCTCACATGTACGGGGATCAGCTGGGGCTTGGCTGGCTCCGGCTGGCTTCCACTGGGGAGACTGGGTGACCAGGCATCTGGTCTTCTGCTTTGTGTGACTTATACTACTGCAGACTAACGTGGGCGTGTTTTCAAAGAGATGGCAGAAAAGAGTTGCAGATGTGCAAACGTGTTTCAAGCCTCTGCCTGTGTCATGCTTGCCTGCATCCCGTTGGCTAAAGCATGTCCCGCGGTCAAGCCCAAGGTCAGAACGGTGGGCGCTGCAGAGTCACAGGAGCAGGGATGGAGAATTGAGGCTAGTTTTTCAAAACCTCCTGTATTAGTCCATTGGGGCCGCTATAACAAAAATACCATAAACTGTCTTATAAGCAACAGAAATTTATTTCTCAAAGTTCTGGAGGCTGGGGACATCGTCACACTCTGCGATGAGGCACTGAGTCTAAGGTCAAGGTACCAGCATGGTTGGGCTCTGGTCAGGGCTTCTTGGTTCGTAGGTGGTGCATTCTAGCTGTGTCTTCACATGGCAGAAAGGGGCAAGGCAGCTCTCTGGGGCCTCTTTTATAAGGAAATCTATCCGATTAATGACGGCTCCACCCTCAGGACCTAATCTTCTCCCAAAGGCCCCACCCTCCTGATACCGTCACATTGGCATTTAGGTTTCAAAACACAAATTTTGGGGGCAACACATTCAGACCACAGCACCTCCATAGAATAATGGTTTACAGAAGGTTGTTTTTCAACAGTCCTTGAGCTAAGAATGGTTTTCACATTTTCGAAGCGTTGTTAAAGAAAAGAAGAAAAAGAAGAATTTTTGAAGAAGACTCATCTGGAGCCTGCAAAGCCCAAAATATTTGATATCTGGCCCTTTATAGAAAATGTTTGTCAACCTCTGGTCTCGCGCATAGACTCCAGAATCAGTCTACTTGGGCTCAAAACCCTGCTCTGCCTCTTGCTGGCTGTGTGACATTGGGTGAATTACTTGAATTACACATCAGATTCATCATCTGTAAACTAGGTTTCCAATAGGACCCACCTCATAGCATTGCTGTGAGCATTAAATGAGCTATTGTAAGTCTTAGACCAGCAAGCACTATGGCACACAGTAAGGACATGTAAGTTCTGCTTAGTGTCACTCCACTGGGTCATCATGCAGACTGGATACCATGAGGCAGAGCTTCTGTCGTGCTACATTGACTAAGGATGGGACTTGGCTCACGTGCTTCAAGCTTTGAGTTTGTCTAAGCCGAGTTCTGTTTAGTCCCAGTTGTGCAATGTACTGTCTCCTTAATCACACTTACAGGTGTATCTGTATATGCACAAAAACACCATGGAGAAATGCAGGTTGGTCTCATGCCAACAGAACAGCAGGTGAATCGAGCCTCGCTCCAGCGATCCTGTCTCCAAAGTGCCGCTCAGGTGTCCCTCAGATCTTCTCGAGCTCTTCTGTCCTGCTGTGATGTCGTGTGGTTTCTCAGCAAAGAAAGGAGAAGCAGCTGTTCCCAAGGTGTGCACTAGCGAGCCGTTTTCGGCTGGCATCTGGATGAAGCTGTCACCGCCATCGAACATTGAGTCACCATGCTGCTCTGGCAGCAGACTGAGCTCAGATGTGCAGAGAGGAAGGAACCAACTCAGGAACAAAACCCATCCTTTCATTCTCCAAAAAGATGAGGTATTGAGAGCTTTCGAAAGGATATTCGGGAGGACCACTCCCAGCCCTCATTGACCACTGTCATTGGTTGGGACTTGGGCATGTGTCATCTCAAAGCCACTTAACCTCTCCAGAATTCAGTTGTCTTCACCTGGAGCATGGGGACAGTGATGATTCTTATCACATACAGTTACGGGAAGACTAAGTGAAGATTGTGGAACAGCGGTTGGCAAATTATTGCCCGAAGCTAACAATGGCTTTTTATATTTTTAAATGGTTGAGAAAAATCAAAAGAAAAACTATTTCATGTCATGTGAAAATTATATGAAATTCAAATTTCAGTGTCCATCAATAAAACTTTACAGGGGCACAGCCACGCCCATTCCTTTGCATGTCGTCTGGGGCTGCTTTTAAGCTACAACCGCAGATCCGAGTGGTTAAGACAGAGACGGTCGGGATCTCAAAGCCAGAAGTATTTCCTATCTGGCCCTTCACAGAAAAAGTTGGCTGACCTTGATGTCAAGCAGTATTGTGGTTTTGGTCCCACTTGTCTCAAATCTTGAGACAAGGACTGTGCTCACATCAAGTACTTTATTTGGGTGGTGATCCCATGAAACAGCACTGGAGAGTGAGGGTGTAATTTGGGGAGGAAAGGAAGCTCGTCAAAAGTATGCTATCCAGGTGGGTCACTGGAGCTTACTTCCATTGGACAACTCTGGAAACCAGTGTGAACGCAGCCTTTGAATTATTCCATCCAAGGGTGGGGGAGCCGGGGTATTTATCCGTCATCCTTATCAGTCGTTGGCTGGTGGCTGCTCTGGGGAAAGAGTAGCACTGATTTTCTGGCATTTTCTGGGAACAAGCATATTGCCTTGTATGGTATACGGGCTGCATAAGTGTTAGATATTAATAAAAATCAATTAGGCTGTCAACTTTGGGAAACTGGCCAAGTGTGTTGGTTGAGTCAGACTCCGTGTGACCTTGGGCAAATGCTTGACTTCTCTCAACTGCATTAAGACGGTCGTCAGGATTAAATGAGATAACGCTTGGCACCAAATAAGCGTGCCATAAATTTTAATTATGATTAATACTTATCGGATTGAAATATAGTCACATATTGAGTCAGATTCATAAAACTTTTATGAAATTTATGTCTGTTTCTTTTAAAAATCCCTGAGCATGTAATAAGATTCTGTAATTAAAATATTCAAGACATCTGAAAGCCAGAGAAGTCAAATATTAATGAGTTAAGAGAGGAGAACACGGGCTGATGGTGCCATTCCGTGGGAGTGCTAACGAAGTGCATGGAAATGTCCTAATGCTTAATTAGTTCCCAAGGTTTCTGTTGCAGGTCTCATTTTTATGGGAGCAAGGAGGCTCAGGAAGTCCAGGACACATTGCTAAAAATCCTTTTGGTGTCCTTGAGAACTTTCAGTCCTATTTATTGCCACACACCAATGTCCTGGTGCACATGTGCCAGGCATTGTTTTTGCTGGGGACAGAGATCTGACCAAGGCAAGGTCTCCATCTTCAAGCCATTCCTTGTCTGCCTGAGATCTTCTCACCCTGCGCCAGGAACACATCAGTCCAACTGATGCTACTGAAAATAGAGGAGGGAGGTTAACTTTGAGTGTGAGAGTGAGCAAAGATGTCCCCAAATTGGTTACAAGAGTGAGCTGGGAAGGATAAGACAGATTTTTTTGTTTTATTATAGACAGGGTCTCACTCTGTTGCCCTGGCTAGAGTGCAGTGGCATCATCATAGCTCACAGCAACCTCAAACTCCTGGGCTCAAGCGATCCTCCTGCTTCAGCCTCCCGAGTAGCTGGGACTACAGGCACGAGTAACCACGCGGGGCTAATTTTTCTATTTTTAGTAGAGACCGGGTCTCACTCTTGCTCAGGCTGGTCTCCAACTCCTGAGGTCAAGCAATCCTCCTGCCTCGGCCTCCCTGAGTGTTAGTATTACAGGTGCAAGCCACTGCGCCCGGCCAAGACAGATTTTGATAGTCAGGAAAGGGAAGAATGGATAGGTATTAATATTACTGGCAATGGTAGGCTAAGCCCTAAAACGAAAACCTGACAGAATGTCGAAGACGGTGCTTAGTGCATTAGGAATGGGGCTGGAGCCAGAAGGATGGGTTGGCATCATCTTGCAACGGCATCTGCTGTTTGAACATTATTGTATTAGTGGTGGGGATTCATCTGATATCTGAGAGCAGGGGATTGATATAATAAGTGTTCTGTTTAAAATTCTTCCGAGTCAGGCAGGAGGGATCCGAGTGGAAAACTGGAAGGAGACGGTTCTAATCAAAGGTCCCGATACTAGGCCGGGGGGAGATAAGTCTGGGAAGAAACAGGAAAGTGGGCATGAAGGGGTCTATTAATCATCTTTCCCTTGGGGGGCAGAAGGGAGGCACCGAAACGGGACGGATGAGATGATGCATTGCTGTGTTTCCAGGGAGGGCTGCCGCGCCATGTGACGTGTCCACTCCCCCCACCCGGACCTTGTTTCTCCTGAATCCTGGTTCTGCGAGGGCGGCCTGGCAACTGAGTCTTTTGCTTTCATCTTTTGGGTGAATCGGTACTTATGAAAGTTATTCACCCTTGAACATGTGTCCAGGAGAGGCGATGGGATGGGAATGCAAACAAAGAAAAATAGGAACAAGGTGAGGAAAAGACAGAATCCCCAAAAGGGTGAGGAGGCCGATTAGGAGAGAAGGATATGAGGAAATACAGACCAAGTGACTTCTTTTTTTTTGCCCTTTCCTAAAGATTGAAGTAAAATTCATATTACATAAGATTAACAATTAACTACTTTAAGGTGAACAGTTCAGTGGCATTTAGTATATTCACAATACTGTGCAACCACCACCTCCATCCAGTTCGAAGACATTTTTCATCACCCCAGAAGGAAACTCCGTGGCCATTTAGCATGTACTCTCATACTTGTCAGTCCCCCCTCTCTGCCACTGGATTTACCTATTCCGGAAGCTTCCTATAAATGGAATCATACAAAATGTGACTTTTTGTGTCTGGCTTCTTTCATTGAGCCTAACCAACCTCGAAAGCATCATGCTCGGTGGCTGCTTTTATAACGGGACAAGCATGCTCACGTTGTCATCGCAGGGCATGTGCACCTGCGCTTGCCGGGACACGTTGCCCGCCGATGCACACGCGGCTGAGCCCCGTGTGTGTTCCATTTCACATCTCCGTTCAAATATCACCTGCTCAAAGGACTCTTCACAAGAGGGGTTGGAGACGTTGAGAGGACGAAGACCTCAAGAGGGTATACCTGGGTTGTAAGGAGAAGAGAATTCCCCAAGGTCATTGTCAGTGACGATGAACTTAATGTTTTGTGAATCTACCTTGTCTCAGCTGGTCACCCCTGGTGGCTTCTCTTGCGTGGGTGGAAACTCTGAGACCAGAAGACTAAAGATGTCATTGACTGGTGGCTTAGGCTGTGTTTTAAAATATAAGTTTTTATTATTGTTTAGGCGTGGCAAGGTCAACCGAACAGGAAATGACTGCCCTTGAAAAGATAGCTCCTTGTACTCACAGACCCCAAGAGAAGGGGTCACACTACGCCAGGCGAGGCACATGGGGAAGCGCCAGGCTTGGTCGGGGGGCTGAGGGAACGCGGGGAAGACCTGGACAAGAGCCTTTATTGTAGTTTGCATGGGCAAGGCGGGGTGAGCTGGTTTAGAATCGGCCAGCTTGCATAATTCCCACGGGGTCTGCGGTGTAGGGGCGGTCTCTAGCTGTCTGGTAGCTGGCCCTGGGTGGTTAAAGCAGGGGGACATTAAACCGATCAGAGCAGATACTACAGTTGATCCAGTTGCTGAGGGCAGGGGATGAAGACGGAGGTTGGGGTGTGGGCTCTGGGTTGGTCGGTTTGCAAATGAGAAGTGCACTCTCAGAGAGTTGTGAGCTGTCTTTAGGAATGGACTCACCCTGGGAGGGGCGGTTTCTCAGGCCAGCAGGGCCCCAGATGTCAAAGCATCTAAATGCAGAAAGTAAAAAGACATGGTTCCTATGGCTGTTATCTCTTGTGGCGACTGCTTCAAGCCCACCCAAAGGAGACCGGATAGAGAGAGGGGAACCCAACGCACGGAATTGACTTCACCCGATAATGGCTTCTTTGCTCAAACACGTCTCCAGCCTCCGGCGTGGGTTGCTGCGGTGTCCTCGGCAGCCCCGACCCAGGGCCGGATGCTGGGTATGGAGAAGCTCGCTTTCCGCGTGGGGTCTTGCCTGGGCTCCGGATACCCTGGGAGTCGTTTATTTAGCGTTTCTTCATTTAGGGGAGATTGCTCTTTCGAAAATCGCTTGGTGGTGGTGGCTGCCTTTCCTTCATCTCATTCGTCTTGCTTCTTGGAGACATTCAAACCATTTTTCCCCCCGTCGTCCCATATGTTTTTCCTTTGCATCTGTAGCATTTTATGCTCAAATTCTGGAACCGTGATGTGGCGTTTCTCTCCTGACGACGCCTAGCAGGTGGCTTGTCTCGGCAGCTGGGCATGGCAGGGGACGGTGCAGTAGGGAGAAATCCCGCAATAGCAACCTCTGTGCATCTGCAGATCCCCCTTTGACGTCCCCGGGGCCGTTTCCTCCTCGTGTTTATTGTCCTTTCAGTTCATCTCTTACATGTGTCAGCGCTGGCTGGTGCTTTCACATCGATTCAAGGAATTCCACATCTTCCTGCTCATGGCAGAGACACTGGGGACTTTCCATGGAGCGGAGGCCATATTTGGAGATGATAATGGAAACACTTACTGGGCCCTACTGTGTGCTAGACATTGTGCTGGGCATGTTATATACATTCACTTATTTGTTCCCCACCAATAACCGTTCCAGGTAAGCACAATATTACCCCCATTTTACAGATGAGAACATTGAGGCTGAGAGATTGTCTGCAAAGATGGAGCATGAGGTCAGCATTTGGATCCATGTCTGTTGGCTTCCACGATTGCATTCACCACTTCATAGTAGCGTGAGTGAGAGCCCTCAGATACTTATTTCTGTATTGGTGATTCACATGCTTTTCTTCACCTAACAAAGTCCCTGGAACTTCAGACTCCTAAGAGTCACCAGTGAAATCCAAAACTGTGGGCTCTGGATGGAATCTTGAGGAAAGGAAGTTTGTCTGCAGGCTCTTCCTCTAATTTATTCAACTTTCTCTTTAGCTGTTTAGTGCCATCCTGGCCTCCCTTCCTCCTGATTCTCAGGTGAAAATAAATAAAGCTTTAAAATGTAGGCTGGGTGTGGGGGCTCAAGCCTGGGAGGCTGAGGCGGGAGGATCGCTTGATGCCAGGAGGTTGAGACCAGCCTGAGTAAGAGCGAGACCCCGTCTCTATAAAAAATAGAAAAAATTAGCTGAGTGCCTCGGTGCACACCTGTAGTCCCAGCTACTTGGGAGGTTGAGGCAGGAGGATCGCTCAAGCCTAGGAGTTTCGGGTTGCAGGGAGCTATGATGGCACCATTGCACTCTAGCCCAGGCAACAGAATAAGACTATGTCTCAAAAAAAAAAAGCTACTATTTTCCATAAAAAAAAGCTATTTAGTTTTTATGCTTAAAGGATTTACAGAGTAGTAGGGAGAGACACACAGTAACAGATGCTTTCAATGTGACGTGGTAGACACAAGGACACAAGCAGGCAGGGCATCCTGTGGGATGCAGAGGAGGGACACTTAGACTTGCCTGGGTGGTCATGGAAGGCTTCCTGGAGGAAGAGATGCTTGAGCTGAATCTTAAGAGACGTGCAGAAATTAGGTTAACAAAGTTGCAGGGAATATCCCTGGCAACAAAACAGAAAGGGCAAAGTCATGCAAATATGAAATAGCACGTGTGCCAGAGGCTCCAAGGAGTTTGTTGTTCACATTAATTCATTCAGCATTTATTGAGTATCTAATATGACATTAGAATGTAGCGTGTGTGGTATGTAAGAGGGGAAGCTGGGAGACCATTCAGGAGGCTACTGTGGTTATCTTGGTAAGAGAGGGAGTGGTGGCTTGGACTTAGGAGCCAGTCCTCATGGTTGACAATCGTCCCTTCCACCACGGCTGTTTACACTTCGTGGCTACTCACTTCTGAAACAGTAGGCGAGAGAGATAATGAACACCCCCAGAACATTTCCTGGGCACCAAACTCAGGGCTGGTATAGTCCTCACTGTGGTCCTTTAATAGAGGAATCCTTGTGCTATTTTGTTCATAACTAGGCTGAATCACAGAGACATCGGGCAACTTGTTCAAGTTCATCAGCTAGGAAGGGGCAAAGCCAGGAGGTGAGACCAGGTGAATCTCAGTCCAAACTCAATTCCTTTCCCCCAACATGTAACACACTCACCCTACTGAGTAAGAGCCCACACTATGGAATCAGATGAATTCTGCTTTGCTGATCACTAGCTCTTACTTAATGTTACTGTGCTGCAGTTTTCTCATCTGTGAAATGGGGCGATAATAGTACCTATAGGATTATGACAAGGATTAAAGGAGTTGCTGCTTTGAAGGATTTAGAATAGTGCCTGGCACATTGTAGACATTTGTCGAAGAAATCACAGAAAGGAAAGTCATATTCCATTCTAGCTTCCTGCTATGCAGAAGGACTGTTAGATACTGGAGGAAAATTACAGGATATAGTTGTGTGAGACACCTTTTCAATTCTCTCTCTCTCTCTCTCTCTCTCTCTCTTTGAGACAAGGTCTCATTCTGTTGCCCTGCATCATCGTAGCTCACTGCAACCTCACACTCCTGGGCTCAAGTGATCCCCCTGCCTTAGCCAGCACGCACCACCACGCCCAGCTAATTTTAGTAGAGACGGGGTCTTACTCTTGCTCAGGCTGGTCTTGAACTCCTGAGCTCAAATAATCCTCCTGCCTCAGCCTCCCAGAGCACTAGGATTACAGGTGTGAGCCACCGTCCCTGGCCCCTTTTCAATTCTCATTAGCAACTCTTCGTTGCCTATGAATTCATTTTGAGCACTGAATTCAGCTTCCTCCCTTCCACTACTCAAATGGGTCCTACAAATAGGCCAGGGAGATCCCATAGCGAAAAGGTAAAATCCACTGGTTTTCACATTTGACAATAAATGTAAACACTTTCACTTGTCACAACTGGGGTGATGTACAACTGGCATCAAGTGATCAGAGACCAGGGATGCTGCTAAGAATTTGACAGTATGCAGGACAGGTCCCACTACAAGAATTATCCAACCCCAAATGACAATAGTGTGGAGGCTAAGAAACCCTGATGAAATTTAACCTTGGTTCTATCCTTATAAGCTGCCAGTTTGGGGGATGAGTTTAGTCTCTACCGATACAGCATCATCGGAAATCACGAAGCTTGAAAGGCCCTGTCACCCCTCCCTGCTCCATGTGAGCCTTTTGAGCTGAGCACCTCTCAACGTTTCCTTTTTTGAGTCGAAAATTCTACAGAGAGAGTTGGTGGGAGTTAAAAACCCATCAGTTCTCATTTTACCAGGTATTTAGGAAAATAACTTTTCTCCTGCCGAAGAAATTACATGAATTATATTAAAATCAATGCTAAGGTAATAAAATTGCACGCGCAGGACTCTTCTAAAAACCTCCCTTTGTCTGGCAGGGTAATTTGAGTGGAGGAAGACAAGCTTCACGCTGCCACACTTTCACATGGAGAGGAAATTGGCTAGACTACTTTCTTGCCGTGCATACCTACTCTGTGAAATTCTCATTTTTTTTTTCCCATCTGCAGATTTAAGCACAAAGCAAACTTTCGATGTATATCCACAAGAAGAATGATTTGGGTTTTTTAAAAAAATGCACGTTTTTAGGAGGACACCTCAAATCATCAAATGGATGTCGATGCTCAAGACAGGGGCAAAACACCCGTGGAATTGGGCAGAAATAGACTTCGATGCCAGGCACACAATCCTCCCCAGGGCTCTGCTGGTTTGGAGGGAACTGTTTAGAATTGCACATGTGATGAGAGAAACCTCTTTTGCTTCCAGTGTGTTAACAATTTTTAGCTGACAAGAAAAAAAAAGTCATCCTTGCTTTAATGTATGAGAAAATTGAAATGACTGGGGAAAACGACATCTGTTCTTAAGGCTTTTTCCAGTGAAAACTTCAGTCGTTTAGAGGCAAATGGATGCATGTGACGTCTTGGCCGAGGCTGGCGTGGACGGGGAGTGCGTTTGGCGGAGTTGAGAAGGCGTGGGCCGTGGAGGCAGAAGACCTGGTGAGCACCCTCGCTCGTGTGAACTGTGCGGTTTGATCTTCTAGAATAGCGGTTCTAGGGAACATCTGGCAACACCTGGGGACGTTTCGGGTTGTCACATGCGATGGGGGTGGGTTCTGCCGCCATCTAGTGGGTGGAGGTCCAAGATGCTGTTAAATCTGCAATGCACAGGACATACCCCACACCATGAGGAATCATCTGGACCAAAATGCCATTAAGGGCGAGGTTAGGAATCCTGCTTTGGAGCTTTGGTTCCTTTATCTGTAACAATGGGGGTAGTTGCCGCATTTTCACCCGGTTGTTCCAAGTATGAAAGGTCCATGTGAGAATACACGTAGGAGAATGCTTTCTACAAATGGTGGTCGTCTGCGCTGATGATCGATTGTCTCTGGGCATCCTCAAATTTCATTTCCCTAATTTTCTGCACTGTGGCTAGCTACAGAGCTCTTCTTAAAATGCAAATCTGATCCTGCCACTTCTGTCTTTCAAACCTATTGACGGTTGTCCCTTGTCTTCGGTAATATACCCAAACTGATCTTTGCAGTACTCACGGCTGCCTCCGTGCCTCTGCAGCTGCTGTTCCCCTTTCCTGAACCTGCTCATCACACTCCCTCACCTAGCCAACTCCTATGTGTCCTGATGGTCTTAGCTTTCATGTCACCCCCTCCAGGAAGTCTTCCCTGACTACCTTGTGGGAGAGAAGGTGCCTGTCACCTGTGCTCCCATAGTGCCTCTTGCTTGCCCCTATCTGAGAGCTTGCAATACGGTGTCATAATTCTCTTAACAATTTTTACATCTCCTGCTCTAGGCAGAATTTGGCTCACTGTTGCATTCACAATGTCTAGTATTGTGCTTGACCAGCTGGTACAGTTCGGGAGATGTTTGTTGAATGAATGAATGAATGATCAATGAGACCTTTAAACATAGCTGCTCCCACTAGGAAAAATACTCACTCTGATTTATTTCCTCTCTCCTTCCTTGGGTTGCCCTGCCATCTTCACGCTGACGGGCCACTGTCCAAAGGGAGAAAGTTGCAGGGAAGGACACAGCAAAGGGTCCAAACACTCTTTAACTTTGGCCGATGGCCTTGACATAACACAGAGGGGAGCGTCCTTGCATGAAAATAACCACCGTTTCTCTTTAAAGTGACTTAGCTGCTATTTTCTGGAGAGCAAGTTAGAAAGAAATGAGAATTATGTGAGTTGCCAATATCTCCGGGGCTTATGTTTTATCGTGTGTGTGTGTCTCCTAGACTACTTTTTATGGTGTGTCCATGTGAATTTCACTATCTCTGCTACCTATTCAGCTTCCGGAGGACAGAAACAATCTCTACTTTGTCTTGGAGGACACTGAGCAAGCATCTTACCTACACCTTGTCAAAGTGCCTGGTGAGGGAACCTTCCAGGTAAAATCTCTGCCTGAGGATGTGCACTGCCCCCATTTTATAGACGAGTAAACTGAATATTCTCTAAGAGGGTGAGTAACTATGTCCACACAGTGAGTTAGCAAGAAAGCCAGGACTAAAAAGTGGTATAGCTTCACTGGAGACAAATTACAGAAGCTGCAATGTCTTTAAATTTAGAAAACAAAGTTAGCTCCTGCCAGAGTCGCGAGGCAGTTTTGACGTCTTCTGAAAGCCATTGCTCCCATCCAATTTTATTCTTAAAGTAGGAAGCAAAAGCTCCCAGGGACACTCTGGTGCGTCTCCTCCTCCATTTATCAGTATTTCTGCCTCTCATTATACCATGGCCTAGTTTCCTTGGGCCCCTTTAGATATCAATGAGCGTATTACAGTAGGTATCGTCCTTGTAACTTTTTGAAGTTCTTTCGGCATTATGAACAAGGTCTCATACCCCAGCTGGGTGCCACAGCCTACTTCGGCTCTGCTCTATTTCCTTAAGAAATGTAAAGGATGGCGCTGTCATCTTCCCAAGCAGAAACTGATAAAGAAAAGCTGCCCTCCTACTGAGAGTTTTCCTCCCCTTTTCGGAGGCAGCCGAGAAATTGCTAAATTTGAATTTTATTGTGCAAGATGCTACTGTTCTTCTAACCAATAGAAAGGAAGCAGATAGCATTGGAAGAACGGGGCTTGATTTGGGGGAGGCAAGACACTTGCTGCCCAACCTGGGGGGAAGGGAACCAACCTCATGCATTATAATTCCGGGCTGTGCTTGACGGGGAAGCAGAAACGAGCCTACTGAGCTTCCAACGTTCCCCGGCGTACGGTGGCACGGGGACATGGGATTCTGTCTTTGAGGTCTCTGGTTACTGTGGGACTTTCAAAAAGGGATTTGGGTCTCTGTTTTCTTTTCTGCTCTGGGCTTTATCCAACCAAGTGTAAAAAATGACTAGCAATTCTCAGCAGACTTTCTCGAAGCTGCTTTGGCGTTTTGCAGGGTTGGAGGGGAACATGGAAGGAGTTGAGCACCAAGGTTCGGAAGGAAGCGTGTCATGCTGAGGGCTTTCTCTTCGGTGGGTGGAGTGAGCTCATACAAGCTAATTTAAGGGCCTCCAAGGAGACCCACTCAAGCTCCAAAATATCCCCCACTTTGGATTTCAGAAATGTCAGCTTTGGCGTCCATCCCTGCGTGTCCATCGTGTCTCTCCACAGCTTCCTGCGAGGGAGCAGCGCGCAAGGCTGTGGCACCTCCACGTGGGTGGTTTTCTCTGGTCAGCTTTTCCTCTCATCTGTACATTCTGGGTTGTGGGGTGAAGAGCCGAAGCCAAAAGATGCAGAAAAGTGGCTGCCACTGCTTTTGGCTATGGGACACTCTACCAGTAGGCTCTTGTGTCACTTTGACAGACCAACAATGTCCTGACCCTCTCTGCATCTCAGCTTCCTTGCTTGTAAATGGGAACACCTACACCACAGGGTTATTTGAAGGATCAAGTTAGAAATGCACGTGATAATGTAGCCTTTCTATTCCAGTGCTTGCCCAATACACGCACAAAAGGTCACTATTACCCCCAAATGATGGGGGGATGTCCAAGGGACCAGGGGCTCATTCACAAGAGCTTGAAATGGCCAAATCTAGAATACATGGAGCAACAAAATAAAAGAGGATTGCATTATAACCTAAAGTTTAAAATAAATATCCATGAATCCTACTGGTATAAATAACTGAACACATAAGTAAATGGAGAAGAGACACATCTTCTATGCAGAATTCCCAATAATTTATACAGACACTCTGCCCTCCAGGAGGAGAAGCAAAGAGTACAGTATAAAACGGGGAGAAAATAAGAGTGAGTACACAGTAGAAATAGCTGACACCTCAGCCAGGTGATCAAGGTTGTAATCAACATGTTGACACCATGTGCCCTTGATGTGATGTGATGAAAACGGCAGTTTACCTCCTCGGTCTTCCTCCCAAAGATCCACCACCCCAGTCTAATCATGAGAAAAACATCAGGCAAATCCAAATAGAGAGGAAGCCTACAAAATATGTGAGTAGTCGTCCTTAAAAATGTCAAGATTATCAAAAACAAGGAAAGCCTGGGAAACCGTTATAGCCAAAAGGAGCCCAAGGAAACACCAACTGGGTGTGATAAGGTATCCTAGATGGAATCTTGGAACAGGAAAAAAAGCACCAGGTAAAAATGAAAGAAATCCGAATGAACTGTGGACTTTAGTTAATAACAATGTGTAAATATCGGTTCATTAATTGTAATAAATGTACTAAGCCAATTTAAGATGTTAATATGGGCAACTGGGAGGATGGAATTCTTTGGCCTGCCTTCTTGATTTTTCTGTGACCCTAAAACCATTCTGAAAACTAAAGCCTATTTGAAAAAAATTATTATTATTTGCTTATTTGTTTTCTGGGGTTCTCTCTTCTGTGAAACATCCAAGATCCCCAGGAGGAGGTATTACATCCAAGACATCGGTCCCAGCTTCCACTCCCTTTGTCAGCCAGGCAGCCCCATCCTTTTTGGTTGTGGTTGGTGTGACCCCCACGTAGGGCAACAGGAGGATCTGGCTGCACACACGCTCCTCTGAAGGATTACCTGCTAACTCTGGACATGTAACCTAGCAGCATGACAGAACCCATGTCCACTAAGAAAAGTATTTAGATAAACTAGGATTTAGCATCCATCGCAGACAAAAATCGATCATTTTCTTTCACTGCCAACACTGCCTTGTACAGAACTTGGTTGAATCACTCATCACATTGGATTTCCATTAATCCATCTTCTCTCCCCATCTGTGAACTCCCCAGTGGAAGGGAGTTTTCTCATTTATCTGTGTACTCCCAGGGCTTACTCTTATGCCCAGTATCGATGACTCAAAAAAGTGATGATTGAGTGGAGGACCAGTCAATAGCGTTTAAACTGGCAATGCTGAAACTCAACTCGATGGTTTGGCAGATTGTATTTTACGAAGAGTGCCACAATAACATTAAATATCGCCCATCCCACATGCTCTTTTTTCCATGTGACCTTGCCACTTCTCCCATACCATGGAGAAGTCTACATCCCTTTCCCTTGAGATGGGTGGACCTTGGTGACTGCCTTGACCACTAGCATATGGTAGAAGTGATGTGATGTGAGTTCTGAGGTTGCATCATAAAAATGCCATGGACTTCTGTGCCTTGCTCTCTTGGGTCCTCTCTCTTGGGTGAACCTGGTCACCACGCTATGACTATGTCCAACCAGCCTCTGGAAAGGTACCCGTGGAGGGGAACTGAGGTCTTGGTCCACATCCTCAGCTGAGCTTCCAGCTGAGAGCCAGCATCCACTTGCCACCTTGGAAGTGGATTCTCCTGTCTCCTGCCAGCCTCTCTAGCTGCCACCATGTGGAACAGACACGAGCCGTCCCACCATGCCCTGCCCAATTTGTAGGTCCATGAGCCAAGTCGATGACTATTGTTGTTTTAAGCCACTACATTTTGGAGTGTGCTCTGGAGGAATAGTTAACCAGAACAGATGGGCAAATAAAATTCTTATGTGACTGAAAATAAGACTTGTGAATTATTTTACCTTCTTTCTTTCCTATTTTATGCAAAAAAAAAAAAAACGAAAACAAAATAGGACACTGACACTGGAGTTTCTCATCATGAGTAGAAACTGACTGAAAGGGACAGAGCCACATTTGGAAGTAACCAGAAAGTTCTCAAAAATAATAAATTTAATGAGTTCATCAATCAATTAATGAATTCAGTGATTATTTGAGTACCTGTTGTGGTCCAAGCCCCTGGCTAAATGCTGGGATATGTTGGCGAATAAGACAGACAGGGTCCTTTGTCTTTATAAAGCTCAACTTTCCAGTGAAAGAACTAAATTAAAAAAAATCACACAATTACTTTTAATGAATTCAATCTTAGTGGCTGAAAGAACCTAGGATATTGAGGATTTTGCCCTGGAGAATAGCTTCTTCAGGTATCTAAAGGATTGTGTCCTGGTTTGCCCACATGGCTCAGGCTTCCTCATAACATGGCTGGGAGGCTGCTTAGTTCACAATAATTCACTCTTCTCTGAGATGCTTTTCTATGCCCCATTACACAGGTGGGTCCCCATCGTCATGATCTGTTGTAGGTGTCTCTGTCCCCTAGTCAGAGCTGATGGATACAAAGGTAGACACCTGACATAGGCTGAGCCAATGAGATTCTTAGAACTGTAGGTAAAGTTTGTTAATGGTAGTGCTAGAAACAGAAGGTTTGATGACTCCCTCTGATGAGGTAGGTCCTGAACCTGCCCGGGTTCCTGCATTCCCTGAGACTGAGTTCTCCTCCTCCTCCTCTTCTTCTTCCTCCTTCTCCTCCTTCTTGACTGAATCAGGATCTTTCCAGTTAATTTCTTTTAATGCTAAAGCTTGCTAGAGCTGGTTTTCATTACTTGCAATAAAAACCAAACCTTCCCTGGTACAAAGTACAAGAGGAGTCATCCCTGTTCCTTAAGGCTCTCTAGGGATAGAACTAAGATCAAGAACTAAGAACCACAGGAGAAGTTTCAGCTGAATATAGGAAAGACCTTTCCTACGGTCTGAGATACACATAAATATAGGTAGTGAACTTCCTCCCCTGGGAGGTTTCCAACTAAAGGCTGGTCAACCACTTAGATGTGATGTCACTGAGGAGATTTAAACATTAACTCCAGGATTGGGCTGGTTGTTAATAATAATGACAATAATAAGTGTAGGCGCTAACAGTTGTGTGTACTTACTGTTTTCCAGGCACCATGACAAGTGCTTAACACATGCTATCTTATTTAATCCTCACGGTAACCCCATGAGGACATACAATTATCACCACATGGCAAATTAGGAAGCTAAGCCACCATAAGTTAGGTAACTCACTCAAGGTCATTTATTTGTTGAACCAGATTTAAACTCAGACTATCTAAACCCAGGAACTATGCTCTTTAGACTAAGGTGAACCTAATTCCACGCCAGCTCCCAAAGTGAACAGGATTTCACCTACATTTCCTTATTCTACATTGAATAATAACCCTGGACATACAAACGGTGAAGCAAAATTCTTGGGTAGTTGAATCCTGAACAATAGAGAATACTCCATATGAAAAAAAAAATTCAGCCACACTAAACAAAACTAGATTCAGAAGATGATTAAAAAAAAAAAGTCTTCAAAGCACAGTGAGTCCTGTACAGGTGGAGCGGCTCTCACTAAATATATCTCCCACAGTGTCGCTGGGTATATGTTTTTCTTTTTCTTTTCTTCTTCTTCTTCTTTTACTTCTTCCAATTTGAACATTTACCTGAATAATTTCTACTCTCTTTTTTCTGGACTAAATGATTATTATTGTTTTGTTTATCTGTGAAATGCAGAGAATCCCTCCCAACTTTGAATGACTCACTCTGTGATAGATACTGCCACCGACAAGTGTGTATGCATGGGGGAGGTGATTTGAATTGCCAATAGCCTGTTTGCTGACTGTTTCCCAGAAGCAGGCACGATTAAATTTAGCAGAAGTTTCTTTTAGAGATGTGTTTCAAATAATAAAAAAAATCCCCAAACTCTACCTGATCATTTAGCATTATTTTAAATCATAGGGAGAATTGAAGGTTCCTATTATGCCTTTAATTGAATAAAGGAGACAGACTTGGTAGGATCCTGTTGAATGCTGAACAGACTCCAAGATCCTAATTAGAGCATTTTACCTGCAGAGTTCCCTTTGCCAAAGAGGCTCTCGGCTCCGCTTCTCTCCCACCTGTTTCTGATCAGTTTCTGCATGCTTAGCAGGTTAATGCCGAGGCCAACACAATGTGTGCTTCTTTAATGGAATACTCAAGCACATTCCTGTTGCCGAGTGAACAGCAGATCTTCTAAGCATCTTCTGGGCATTTGTTAATTCTATTATGATGTTTCCAAGGAGATGGAGCTCAGCAGAAGTCAAAGGGTGTGTGTTGTGTGTTGTCTGGGAATAGAGAATCTTGTTTACTGAACTAGGTCTGGAAATGCATTTCTTTATTACTCATGGCCCTTTCCAAACCAGGTGATGCTTGGGTTTAGGAATTATGTGCCTTCCAGTGGCATGTGTCTGGAACTACCAGCTTCATGGGCCTGCAATGAGCTATTTTAGATAAATAAAGAGAAGCACATTAAGTTCTCCAGATCTGTGAGTTCTGCTGGCTTGACATAAGAGACATGAGCCTCTTAAACCTGGGTGAAGTTTGAGTCCCACGCGAGGGATGGTGAATCCACTTGGAGAACCCTGGGTGATGTTGATAGTCATAGCTGAAGTTTACCGAGTGCTTAACCACGTGCCAGGCACTGTGTCGGGGTGGGGAGGGGCACAGGCTAATATTCTTTCCATTGTTAACAAGGAAAACAAGATTTGGGAGTCTCTCCATCCCTGGAGCATCAAGAAAACTGCTCTAACCACAGAGAAAAAAAGCTGTGAATCCCACAAGTTAGCTTACATTTCCTGCGACTACAGAGCAGCTATTTTTAAGGATACAGGAACTACCAAAGTTTAGGCAAAACTCTATAAAGTCCATGGCCCTGGGGATGTGTTTTTTTTTCTCTGTTAATTTCTATTACCTAACTTAGAACCTCTCATATAACACAGGGACCAGCAAACTTTTTCTGGAAACGGCCAGATAATAAATATTTTAGGCTTTATGGGTCATTTGGTGTCTGCTTCAACGACTCAACTCTGCTCTTGTACTATGAAAATAGCCACAGATAATACATAAACAAAGGGACATGGCTGTGTTCCAATAAAACTTTATTTATAAAAGGGGCCACGGCCCTTAGGCTATCATTTGCGAACTTTGATAGAGTACATAGTAGGCGTTTCATAAATATTTGTTGAATAAGTAAATCTAATATAGAAAGTCAAATACCTAGAATTAAAAACACAAAGCCAATATTTATAAATAGTTTATAACCAGTTAAAAACTACTTATTGTATGAATTTTGGGAAAAATTAAGAAGTATATAAAGAGGAAAGTAAACATCATGACTAAAAGATAACCCAAGTTAACAATTTGGTGTATTTATTTCCTTTTAGTCATTTTTCTATGCATGCCTTTTTTCAATTAACAGAGTGAATAAATAGAATTAAAAAAAATATCCTGATGTGCATTTGTTCTATTATGGAAAACAACTGATGAAACCAGCTTCCTTTGGGACTCGATCAAAAGGAGCAACTCTTTTCTTTGAGGCAGTGAAAGGATCTGCCCCAAGTCAGCCCAATCGTCTCTACCCCTTGACATCCCAAATCAGATTTCTGTTCACGATCCAGGTCCTGAAAAATCCCAAAGTGCTCTTTGGATCCCAAAGGAAGATTTAATTAAAAAACTCAGTAGGATTTCAGCATTGACCGCTGTGTTGCTTACGTGTGTGGCAACTCATTTAGCCAAAGGATGGCGTTCCCCCCAGTTCTGGATGCTGAGGAGTTTCTGGAATGCTGCTTGCTGGGACCAAGACATTTCAAGAATGTGCTGCCCTAAAATGCGCCAAGAAGGGCTGTGATGAATGGCAGAGCCATAAGGGGTTAATAACTTGGTGTGAGAGAGAAAGCGATCAGGAATATTTTATCTCTATGGCATGGAAAGCAATAATATTCCGTTCTCTCCCCTGCCCAGCACACACACACACACACACACACAACCTGCAACCACTCCACTGTGTGGATCCTTGAGGGTGTCTGACCCACTGTAGTCTGATATTTAGGAATACACAGCCTCTGACACCCTACAGTGCCATGTCTTCTTCATACCCCGTCTCTTTCCATCCCCAACCCCGACATGAGCTCAACCCTGTATCACTCATTTTCAGGAGCTGGAGAGCACATGGTCATCTCGAGCAATTCCGAGGATGTCAGAAGCCCATCAGTGCTCAGGTGGCTGCTCAGGCTGCCAGGCAAGTGAGGACCACTCTCTCCCCAGTTGGGGAATGGAAAACCAGCAGGAAACATTTATATTCTGCAACTCTTAAATTATGGATGTTTGGCTTGGTGGGAAGGTAGGTGGCCAAATCACGTGCATAAAACACATTTGATATGCGTCCATCTGGGCTCTTGCTATTCTTGGCAATGACTGTACGGAATTCCACCCTCTACCCCAAACACCTCCTCTGTTCTCCTCAAAGCCCTGTGGTGGCTGTTTACCAAATATACTGCACCATGTCCCCTTTGAGCTGTTGAATGTTCAATCTGGAAGACTCTGGAAGACTCCCTTTTCCTACCAGGAGGGAAGACAGTGGGGAGGGGTGAAGTGCCTGGTGGTGTCCACTGGTGCTTTGATTTATGCTGCCGAACAACACTGTTGGTAGGTGGAATGTCCCTATTTTTGGATCGGGATAGACTCTTTTTGTTGGCAGTCACCATATTTCCCCCTTGCATCTGCCCCTCTTAAAGCACTGGAAGCAGTGCCTGCTGCAAAGTAAGCACCATATAATTGTTAGCTATTACTGGTGTCTCTGCTGTTGTTCTTTTGCTCGCCCTGGCTGTGGGAGCAGCTGAGTACTTAAGAGGATCACCTTTGCTCTTGGACAGAGCTGCGTTTGAGTCCCAGCTTTGCCTCTTAAAAGCTGAGCTTTCCTGGGCATGCTATTTTGCTATATTTCTGATTCCCAGTTTCCTTACCTGAGAAATGAGGGGTGGTCACGGAGCTGTGAGTGTGGCTCGGCACATAGGAAGTGTAGACTATCTGGTAGGTTATTCTATAAGATCCTGGGCTGAGAGGAACACCTTATACGGGCCAGAGGTGTTTGCCAGCTAGACCTTCCAGCTGTGGAAAACATCTGGGCAGCCACTGTATCCACGAATGCTCGTGGAATATCTACAACGTGCCTGTTGGTGTTTTAGCCACTGGGGAACTTACAACCTAGTTAGGAAGAGACGGACAATGAACAATCAAGTGACCGACTAATTAGATAATTTTAGGCAACAATGAGAATTATGAAGAAAACACAGCAGAGAGATGTGATAGCGACAGGAGGTGGGCAGGGGAGGGCAACATTAACAGGGTAACCAGGAAGGAGCTGGAGGAGGGTGTCATTGGAGCTGAGAATGATGAGAAACAGGCCGTCAGGGAAACGTTTGGGAGATGAGGACAGAAGGAACAGCAGGTTCAAATCTTAAGTGATTTCCTGGCTGAAGTCTCTATTAACCTGTGAGCCAAACTTTTCTTCTGCGTAGAATGGCAACCTATTAATTCTGAGTTTCCTGACCATACAACACTCTGGACCAGGTCAGCCTAAGGATGCTCAAGGCCTAATCCTGGACTTGGGAGCAATTGCATTTCACGACGAACATAATGGTGACCTTCATGATCAGTGAATGCCACACAGGCTGCTGTTCAATTTTGGAAAAGCCCTAAGCCCCTGATGGACTGCTATTGAAAACCAGAGCCTAGTCACTCCCCAAGAGACAGTCCCAGACCTGTCTGAGCATAGACAGATCTGGGTGCTACTGGCTTCTAGCAGGTGGTATAAGGCATCTGTTAAATCATTCTGCAGGCTCCTCCTAGGGAGGGTCCAAGCCTCTAGGCCTGATGTATAGGAGCTGTGGTTAGTTACCTAGAAATAAGACCATAGAGGTATTTATTCACTTAGCAAACATGTTGACATGTTGAGCACCTATTGTTTGCTAGGCAACCTTCTGGGTAATGGGAGTGTAAAGATGAATAAGACATATTGTCTGTTCTCCAAGAGCTTATTGTTTTATGGGGGACTGAGTCATGGCTGTTGTAGTTACTGTTTAGTTTTGGCCCTGCTATTTCTTTCCTCTGGGCGTTAGTTTTCGCATATGCAAACTGACAGGACTCAACCAGGAGGTGACCGGTGGGGTCTTTCTGGTACTATAGCTCCACAGGTTAGCAAGGGGGGGGGGTGCAAACAGGGCTGATAACTGGAGCAAGGACATCGATGCCAACAGGGGAGGGGAGTCTTTTGGGAATGAGAGCCGGCAGAACAGCCGCCTGTGTGGTCGTGGGCTTGCCTGTGGATTGAAACAGGTTTGGTTCCTTAATTTAGGAAAAAGCCTTCAGCAATGCTGCCCAAGATGAATTCTCTGGTCTTGATTTTTTTTTTTTTAAGTAAAAATGGCATATTCTTAGAACTAGTGACTACTGAACGTATTGGTAAGTTTCCAGTCAAATTTCAGACTGGATTTGGAAACAGATGGCTTTTAAGTAACTGGAAAAAAAAGTGGTGATATGGAACCTACAGGAATTCACTAAGCAAAAGCCATTCACGAATTAATTGAACAAATATTTTTTCGAGCATGTTTTATGTGTATGTGTCAGGCACTGTTTTAGGCACTGGGGATGTGGCAGGGACTAAAAGAGTTAAAAATTGTTTCTCTTCTCTTGTGGTATTTACCTTCTACAGGGGTTGGGGAAGTAGCAGACAACAGACAAATCAGCAAGGCTATCTCACGTGTGAGATGATAAGTCCTACGGAACAAAGTAAAGCAGGGAAGAGAATGGGGATATGCTGGGGTTCTTTCTTCTATGGGGAATGAAGCCTCTTCTACGTGGATTTAGAGGGAAGAATTGGAATCGGTAGGTACAGTCCAAGTTACAAGACCCAGATTTGGTTTCAACAAAAGGAAGAATTCTCTGGCCACTGGAAGCGAGTTTCCCAGCCAAAAAAATGTTTGAGCAGAAGCCACTTACCCCCAACGCCCCTGTGTGCCCCCTGCAGGAAATATCTTCATTGGGAATTAAAATTCTCTGATTCTGATCTTTCTCACAGAAAGCAGACTAGACATTTAACTTTTTTTTTTTTATTTAATGCTCATCTATTTATCACTTATCATTACAGTTAGAAGGGAGTGGCCTTCTGCAACTCAGAATTTCCTGTGCAAGTTTGTGAAATGAACTTGGTTCATAAGATTGGCTCAAAATAATCCTCAACTGACCATTAAAATTCTTATTTTAAGAGAAGGTAATGTCTGTACATTTAACATGTTTCGAGCAGTAAGTGCCCCTTCCACCTTTGAACTCTAGACTCCTTAGTTCTGAGAAATAGTAACCAGTGTTTGACGGTCTCTCTAGAGAGCTCAGTGCGTTCACAAGCGTACATACACATTGGGGTTTGGTGAGAGTGAAGACATGACAGCCTTGTTTTCCCCATTTAAGTTCTGAACCATTTGAGATAGGAGATTTGGCTGCAGGGAATCAAAACTTCAGGTTCATTATTGATGTTGTTCCTGCAGAAGGTGCCACTGAAGAAAAAGAGGGGCAGAAGCATTAAGTAATGTCCCCTAACATGGAAGTAAATGGTAAAAGTGATGAACTGTGTTCCTATTTAACCATAGAATTATATTTTCCCTCCTAAAGACCCCAAATGGTAACATCTTGTGCATGGTGTTCTACATCTTGGTTTTTGCACTTCGATAAATATCTTCAATACTGCTTTGCTGTAGTGCGGTGCTATAGAGATCCCAAATCTTTTTAAGAGATGCAGAGAATTCCATCACTTGGATGGATCACAGTTAGTTTAACCAGCCCCTGTTGGTGGCCATCAAGGTCGTTCCCCACCTGTTGCTATTACAATGTTGCAATGACTGTCTCTGTGTATTCATGCAAGCACAGCTTGATCTTGCACCTGGCTGGCAGATTAACCAGAGCTCCAAGGACCAGGGCTTAATTAATAATAGTGTGGTTCCCATAGATACTAGGTAATGAATCCACTTACATTGGGACATCTTTATCTCTTTCTTTGGGGGATCATATTTCAGCAGATAGAATTCTCACCTACTGAGATATAGGTTTGGTCGATTTTGTGCCCTACTGATTGTGACTGTCTAGTTAATGATAGGTGGAGGTAAAACAGGCACCGTCAGGCAGACGAAGCCTCGTCATTTTACGAGATAAATTTGTCTGTTGGGAAGCGTTGCCACGTGTGCTGGGCCAGCAGGTGGAATTTTAGTGAGTGAGTGCAAACTGGAAATTTTCAAAGATCCTTGACTTCCTTGTGAACCACCAAGCTCTCTCTGTCCCTGCATGGGTTCCTTTGAGTCAAGAGTCCTGAGACGATAATTAAACAAACAAAGCCCACGGATGGTGGTAGGTGTCTGGTATCAAATCACTCAGCCTTAAGTTCTGGCTTTGCCATTTACTAGTTGAGCCACCTTGACTTCTGTGGCAGTGTTTCCCAAAGTTGACACTCTTAACATTTGTGGGAGCCATTCTGTGCATTGTAGGGTATTGAGCAATATCTTTGGTTTCCACCCACTGGATGGCAAAAGTGCTCCCCCTTCTCCCAGTGTGACAACGAAAAATGTCTCCACACATTGCCAAATGTCATCTGGGGAGAGAGGAATCAGCCTTGGTTGAAACCTACTGCTCTAACAAGACTGTTCCCTCATGTGTAAAACAGAGATAATATTAATACCTACTGCAGAGGGCTGGTGTCAGGGTGTACGTGAAGCAGTTAGCACCATAAAAACTCTCTGCTGTTACGCTCTTGTTCTTGTTCTTGTTCGGCACATGCAAGCTGAAAAGTGTGTTCTCATACCTCTCGGTAACCTTGTCGGAGAGGTGGCATTGCTCTCCTTCTACAGATGAGATGAGACTCAGAGATCTAGTTAGGGCAACAGTGGTAGAGTCATGAGAAGTTAGTGGAGGCCAGTTAGTAGAGGCAGTCCAAGCCCAGGTTCCCCAGAAAACAGAGCCCGAGGCAAGGCTTAGGAGTTACTCTTGCATTGGGGAATGCAACCCCAGGGATGCAAGAGTGAAGGAGAAAGAAGTGTGGCAGAGAAGGAGGAAAAGCAACTGTGAGGTGTTATGTTCCTGAGCGGCCACAGCCTCACCAGAAAACACAGCCAGCAGACTTTGGAAATGCCACACGGAGCGGAAAGGCAGGGAATACATCTGCCGGGTCCTTGTAGCCATCTGCTTGCATTGGTCTGGTTCTCTCCACGAAGCACTCACTCCTTCACATTCCAGGTTGTGTTACCTGTGCTCACAGCCACTGTGGGAAGCTAGAGCTTCCAAGGGTCTGGTGGAATTGGACCTGAGTGTTGGAGCTGCTGTGGTCTTCACTGTGGTGAGCAAATGGAGGCCATGCCATGGTTTGGCCATGGGGGAGGCTGTTGGTTGCAACTGGGGTTCTCCACTGAACAAATGGCAGGGCCTGGGGTGCAGTGGGATTGAGTAGACTTGGGGATCCAGGACAACCCACCCACTGCATCATTCAGATCCATTTACAATCCACTCTTTGCTTTACTCAGATTAACTCACATGTTCTTACTTGAGAATAAGATGCTCTTAGTTCACTCCCAGAAGGGGAGGTATAAATCCAATTCTTTAGTTGCAATGGCTGGTTGCACTCTCCTAAAAATGAATAGCAAACTGAACTTCATTGCTACAGCTGGATTTAGGGCAATATTGTTATTTATCCTCTCCCTTCCTCAACAACTAATTCGAGATTTCTTTCACTTTTGCCCAGCATTGTGGCCGCTCTGGTTTGCTTCACTAAAAGGGTGGCCTTGACCTTCATCTGGAGGGGTCTGAGCCCTTAGTTGCCTTGCCCTTGTCAAGAGGTGGTTGCAGCAATTGCCCATTCACAGCTCCCTGGGCTTGAAAACATTCCGAACGCCCAGCGACTCTGAGTCCCAGACGTGTTCCTCCTTGTTCTTCATTCTGTAGAAGTTGCACTAAATCCTCTGACAATCAGGGTCCGTTAGCCTGGTCAGTAAAGTAACTCCTTTTGTGTGTGTGTGTCTGCAGGACTTCTGGTGTGAGCTGCTTAAAATGGCCAGATGGAAGTCACAGCTTCCAGTTCAGAGGATCTTTTGTTATCCTCCGGCAGAAGTGCTCGCCGCTCGTGAATCAAGACCATTAATCCACCACAGCCTGAGGTTGCAGGTGCAGGTAGCACAGATCTCGTAAGTGGGTCCCTGGGTGTCATGGTGAGAGAGGCCGACACTACCCTCAGTGTTGGAGTAGATGGTAAGACACTGGATCTCAAGGTCACGAATCCATTGCTGCACTTCCTTTGATGTAAAATGGGTCCCTTGGATAGAAGCAGTGATGTGTGGGACAGTATATTGATGAACCAGGTATTCCGTAGTCTTTTGTACGGTGGTCTTGGTAAAGAGATGCACACACTGGGTGTGGTATAAAAACTCTCTACTATCCTGCAGTTGCCTCCATACTCATCGAGAATGTATCACAGTTATCGCCTCTCAAAGCCCTTTCAACAGAAGGCTTTTGTTTGAAATATCTGGCGACCCGCATCTGATGGGCTACCCGTGACGTGGGACCAGTGCTACATAGCCAGGGCTATTTCTACCTGACCCACCGGCCAAGGCTAGGGTTGAAGTAGGATATTGACTGCTCAGACAGAGACTCACAGGGGTCTTCTGCGTGGAAGATGAGAAATCTGAGATAGTGAGCGTGACCTGAAGGAATGGTTTAAATTGTTGCATTGAGTTAGACTTTTTTGTTTTGTTTTGTTTTTTCCCCTAGCCACCGAGTAGATCAGGGCTCATGAGAAAAAACAGATCAATAATAAACCATACTTTGTCTGCATGTCAAGGGATAATGAGACCTCAGATCATTTATATGTTCATTTTTGGGGTGCAGGGATGGGAGAGGTGAGGAACAAAGGGAGTCTTTAGCTCTCATCAGGTTCTGTGACAAGTAAAGGACCTGAAAAAATTAAGAACCCCCAAGCTCCCAGCAAGCATAAGCAAAGATTTTGGCTTGTCACAAATAGCGATAGGCATGTTGAGTATGTGGCAATCAAGCTTGGCTACTTTGTAGGGTAGTGGGGGGGGGAGAATGGGGGAACAAACTTTATTTGCATCTACCATTGATAGAAATGTTTCTATAAGTAGCATCTGAACCCACAAAACTTCTGGAATAATCTGACATGTTGTGCTGCTTGGATCAGGACCACAAACTCAAAGTGGGACTCCCAGGAACTGTCTAGTATGGGTATTTTTCTCTATAAATGCTTATTGAATATATTAATGCATAGGGCAATGACATATCATCCTATACCTTAAAGAACTGGAAAAACATCTTTACTCAAAGACCCACGTGCAGGCACACTGATACAATGGTATTTGTAATGGGAAAATATTAAATACAACCTATTTGTGTCCATCAGAAGAAAACTGGTGAAAAAATGATGGTGCATCCAAATAATAGAATAATACATATAATAATAATACAGCTATTAAAAGGATGAAACAGATCTATGCATATTGAAATGAAGCAATCTTTAGGATATATCATGAGGAACTTTGTATGTAGCATGCTTCAATTAGTATAAAAATGAGTATAAATGTAACATCTATATTTTTATCTGTGTCTGTATCTGTAGCTATACATTTACCTACACCTACATCTGTACTTATCTCAAACCATGTTTATAGCTATTGTGTTTACTTTTCATAAATAGAATATTTCTGGCAAGATTTATGGAAATCTAGTACCCTGTGTGGAGAAGAACCAAGTGTGTGGGGGGGATTGTGGAGTCAGAAAAATTACCTTTATTTGAAGTCTTTTAATTCTATTTCATTTAAAAAAAAAACCCCCTATTTGCTGGTATTACTTAAAAATGTTTAAAATTAGAAACCATTGGATTAAAATATGTATTTTCAAGATTAAAAAAAATATCCAGCCATACACAGACACACAGGGCCTGGGGTTGGAGGTTAAAGTTAATTAACCAGGCAGAATCTGGTTTTTACCAAACTGCGGCTGTAGGGTTTAAGGTTTTAATCTTCTTTTCTAAGGTGCCAGATACAAAGAGAGACCCCAACTGTTTCAATCCAGGTCCAGTTATTTTGGGCTGAATTGAAACAGAGGTGGGGGGTCGTCCAGGAGGAGGGCAGCCAGGGCTTCTGAGGCAGTTTCTGATGACATAGGCTGAGGCTTGCTGAGAAAGCTCGAAATAACCCGGAGGATGGGAAAGGAGGGGAATGAAAGCGGCATTTCTGGAGTGCTTTGTAGATTTCAGGAACTTTATCAAGGCACTTTCCTTCATCCTTACAAGACCCCCATTTTGCATATGAGGAAACCGAGGCTCCAAAGGGAAAGGGATTTTGCCCAAGGCCATCTGGCCAGTAAGCAGGAGAGCTAGGATCTGAGCCTGGGTCTGTATGGCTCATACGTCTCATGATCTTTTCACTACATCATGATTTGCAGGTTAAGGCCTGTCTGGAGTGGAAGGGATGAGGCCGGCTTTCAGGCAGTGACCACGAGATAAGTGAGACTCATCTTCCTGGAGCATCACTTACTCCTGATGAAAAGTAATAAAAAAATCAACTTATATTTAAAGTAAATACAGATGTGATATGAAGTCAAATGCAAAAGTTCACATGAGTTTTTCAGATAAAATTCGAGGTGTTGGAGAAGTTCCTTGCTTGTTTCCAAATCTTTTCTCCATGGCTTCTAAGCATTTGTTCTTTGTGGTCAGAGGCACTGCATGGTGCCACCTTCTGAAAACCAGTGAGGTGCGTTTAGCAACGTGCCCACCTCCCAAAGGCTACTGTAAATCCACCTGGAGAGCAGACGAAGGGGGCCACAGGTATCAGGTATGGAAGTTAAGGGAGGGGAGGGCTGTCAATGTGCAGATATGCAGTATGATTTCTTGGATAGAGATTCTGTAAAGGTATATATTTTGTCTAATCTGGAGGAGACTCTTTTTAGAGTCAGACAGTGCCTGGAAGCAGTATGCTGAAGCTAAGACAGAGATGCATGCTATGTGCTGCACGCATCCCACTGTTCCTCAGTCCTGTGTCTACAGCAGACATGGCTAATCAATTACAGCACACTTTCTCCACTGAGCATGGATCCAGCCTCACATTTTTTTTCAGTATAGTCCCTCTGATCTCTACTCTCAGGCAAATGGAATTGCCATTTATGGTGAAAACTATCTGCCATGCAAACGTTAAGTGTGGTGGTTAAAGCACACATTTGGGAGCCAAACTGTCTAGGTTTGAATCCTGCCTTTGACACTTATTAGATGTGTGGCCATGGCAAAGTCACCGACCTCTAGGAACTTCGATTTCTTCTCATATAAAATAAGAATAAAAATAATGCCTACCTCATAGGATTGTTATAATGATTAAATGGGTTAATATATATGCAAAGTTCTTAGGACAGTTCTTGGTACACTTGTTTATATTATTGATAGAATTTAGTCAGGCTGGGCATGGTAGCTCATGCCTGTAATCCTAGCACTCTGGGAGGCTGAGATGGGAAGATTGCCTGAGGTCAAGAGTTTGAGACCAGCCTGAGCAAGAGCTAGACCCTGTCTCTAAAAAACTAAATAATTTAGTTAAGCCAGCTCCATGTTACAAATAAAGAAAGTGAAGTTCAGAGAGGTCTAGTAACTTGCCCAAGGTCATTCAGACAGAGAGTGGTAGAGCAGGGATTTGAATTCAGGTTTGTGGGCATCCCTGCTACATGACCTACCTTGTGTGATAATCTGCACCATAAATTTCCTCCCATTCTGGTCATTTTCTTTGCATTTCCAGTGGTCTGTGCATGTCAGGCTGACATGTAGGAGGTGGGGGCAAGGGATCTGCTACAGAAGCAGAACATGGGGTTGGATGAGGGGTGTATTGTGAGTAGGGGAGGTAGAGAAAAGACTGGGGACTTAGGGGTCTGGCCTTGGATGGGAGAATGGGGTCACTTCTGACTCTTGAGGTGTGGCAGGAAGCAGATGAGACAGAATGCTGTGCTATGTTTCATTGTGGGTGTGTTTGGAAGGAAGGGACACTTGGGAGTATAATTTGCCAATCACCTGGCCCTTATGGGTACAAGTCAATAGATACTAGGTGATGATTTAACCGCCAGGCAACTGGGGCTTCCAAAATAAACTATAATATTTTCCTTCCTGCCACTTCTGGCAAGTGCCTCTGTGTAGTAGATTGAAAAACTGGCATCATGCACCTCATTTTGAGAAGCAGATGTTATTTATTTTACAATCAGATGTGTCCATGTGAATTGACCAACAGAAAGTGGGAGAAGTGTCAGCACCAGTTCTGAGCCTAGGCCTCAAGAATCCTGGCAGCTTTCTCTCTTGATATTTTTGGAACCCTCCACCACCATGTGAACAAGCATCATGGATAATGGGAGCCATGTGGTCATAAACCCCCATTGCCTCTGCTATAGCCCCCCAACCACTGGCTAACCCATGAGGGAAACCATCCCCAGGCAACCCCAACTGACCACTGGTTGATCACAGACACACGCACAAATGTCACTGAGGTCAGGCCAGAAGAACCTCCCTGCTGAGCCCAGTCCAAATTGCTGACCCCCATGAGTCAGAACAATGAAGAAAAGAAATGATGATTATTTACTTCCTCCAACCTCTGAGTTTTGGAGTGACTTGTTACACAGCAACATATAACAGATACATGGACTATGTCAGGATGGGTGACAAAGCCCAGCCAGCCAAAACAGCCAGGAGAATCCAAAGTTTAGTTTTAACAATTTTGATTTTGCAGCTCTGATATCTACTCAAGATTTTTCAGAAGAAGGGCTATTTTTTGTTTCAGAATTATGTTGTCTCTGGTCTTCAGAGGGTTTTAGACCCAAGGAAAACTCAAACACCATCCTCTTCTAGCATGGTGAGGGAGGGAGTGGGGAAGGTAGGTTGGCTCAGTGTTTTTCAATCTATGATTAGCTGCTCACAAGTGGTGACAGAGTGGGGGCAAGGAGCTGGAGCCCCGGAACCTACCCTCCCTCTGACTTTCATCAAAGCAGCTGTACTTTTATTTGTTTTTATATACATTCATTTAAAAGTGCATTTTTTTTGTACCTGCTATGTTCCAGTCTAATACATTTTTCTGGAACTTTGATTGCCAGGCCATTAAATGATGAGCACATTTGTTCATTGGCAGAGAGAATCATTTGCTTTAAAAAAAGTTTGAAATCCTCTGCTGTGTACAATATTTTCTCAGTGTCCTTTTCAGAAGGTGGAAGCATTTTCCTGGAAAGGTAATTTTGGCTGTAGTTAAGTCAGAGCCATCTGCGTGTCTGCCAGGAGGCTGGCTTGGCTGGAGGAGGGGCAGGTCTGGCTTCCTTGAGTTCTGGGCAGGTAATGGGTGCAAGGGCAGGGATTTTGAGAGGTTTGACTGGCTCACATCACCACCCCAGGATGCTCCTGCTCAAGTCCACCCTCATGGGTCAGAAGGGTGGGGGTGGTGGAGTCCTAAACTCTGGCTTCTGGGACGCCCAGCTGCTTGTTGGCACTTCCCTTCCTTCTCCCTCTGCAAACCCAGAGCATGCCTGCTGGCAGTGGCTGCCGCCAGGATGGAGCACAGCAGAGAGTTTGACTGCTTCATTTTTCCTTCTGCTCCCTGGCATTCTTCTGTCTTCTCTCCAAGGCCTGGTGCTCAGCAGCCCAGCCAAAGAGGGCAACATCCGCCTGCTACCCTTTCCAGTCTCTTTTTCATCCCATTAGTGATGGATGGCCATGTTTTCCCTCCTGTTATTTCTCAGGTACTCTCACACACAAGAGGCAGACATTGGACTAGAATCCATGAGTCAGGGTTCAGCAGACCAGCGCAGTAATGTTGAGAAAGTTGCCTCTCCTCTCTGGGCCTCTGTTTCCTCCAGAGTGAAAGAGAGAGATTTGGCCCCAGCCAGCCCCACGCCAGCTATCCTCTGCCCCCCTCCACTGTTAGGCCACAAACCCCCATGGAGACAGAGCCCTCCCAAGGTTGTAGCCTGAGACCTGCTTTCTCTTTGTGGAAAAGGAGATTAGTAAGTGTTAGACAGGTATTAAAGGGTGAGTAACACCAACCTGAGGCTTCCTTTTATATAATAAGAAGGATTGCAGACAATTGAAGGAGAGAGGTATTTCCCATGTTGCAAATCTGTGTTTTAATGCCTTCTTTGTGTCTCACCTAAAATGATTAGCATCATACGGATGGAAGGGGAAACAACTGGTATAGAAACTCTAGAGGACCTGTTTACATTCTAAATTTCTGTAAGCATTTAATGTCTGTGTTCCGTACTCCTTCCGAGTCATTCGGATGCCCCTTATCTTGCTTGCCCTTGTATCCATTCCAGGCCAGTACCACCATGGACGTGAAATACACTTGGGAACTGGGTGTTGAAGGGCACTAAAGTTCTCATGTGAGATTTCTCTTCTCCTTCCTGGTCACCCTTGTACCTTTGACTTCTGTCTGATCCTGAGTACATGGGCATTAAAATGCAAGCAAATTTATGTTATAGGAAAAGAATTCTTGAAATGAATTGCTCTTGGGACAGAAGATGGATGAATATGCAGAATATGTGAAACAGCATTAAGCAAATATTTGTTGGATACTCATGTCGAGACCAGTACAGCTCCAGAGGCTGGGGTGCCAGCAGTGAGGCCAGCCAATGGGGAGACAGACCACAGACATCAGTAGTGGGGGGGGGCTGGCAGAATAATACTCCCCGACAAAGATGTCCATGTCCTCACCGTCAGAACCTATGGTTCTCTGGTGTTATGTGGCAAAGGGGAATTAAGGTGGCAGATGGAATGACCTTAAGGTGATGAGATTATTCTAGGTTATCTAGGTGAGCCCCATGTAACCACAGGACCCTTAAATGTGGAAGAGGAATGCAGAAGAGTCAGAGCCAGAGAGATGGCATTGTGAGAAATACTGGACTGGTCATTACTGGCTTTGAAGGTACAAGGGAAGCAAGGGTCAAGGGCTGAAGGCAGCTTTCCAAAGCCGGAAAAGACGAAAAGATGGCTAGAGCCCCCAGAAAGGAGCGCAGCCTTGCTGAGGCCTTGCCTTTCACCCAGTGAGATATATTTTGGACCTCTGACTTCCAGAACTGCAAGATAATAAATTCGTGTCGTTTTATGTCACTGACTTTGTGGCAATTTGTTGTAATGGCAATAGGAAATGAATGCAGTGGGATTCACTGGAGCAATGCCTATCTGTGATGCCTTGATGGGGTTCCTACCAGAGGCAAGGGCATGGATTACATGACCCCAGGGTGTGCATGTATGTGCGTGTGCATGCATGTCCTGCCTCCTCAGACACTGCAGTTGCCATGTTATTCAGAAATTTGTCTATTTTCGGTATAGGAGTTTTCTACGTTGTCTGCTTTTACTGAGATAAAATCTCTTGGGTCATTCTCTCTCTCTCCCCAGGATAAAGCCAGCGAAGCATCAAGCTGAATAATTATAACTCCCCCGTGGGCAGGACAGTTGACGGCAGAACAGCATTTCAGAGAGGAGTGACCGGACAGGGACTCATTTTCTCTGGAAGATGACGTGGCCTTTGCGCATACCATAGACCCCCTTGTCGGTGGCTTTGCTTTCCGTGGTTTCAGTTACCCATAGTCAACTGCAGTCTCAAAGTATCAAATGGAAAATTCTAGAAATAAACAATTCATGAGTTTTAAATGGCTCGCCCTTATGAGTAAGTCTGATGAAATCTTTTGCTGCCCCACGTGGGACGTGAATCTGCCCTTGGTCCAGCACGTGCATGCTGCGGATGCTGCCTGCCTGGGAGTCACTTAGCAGCCCTCTCAGTTATCAGATCGACTGTCACGGTGCTGCCGTGCTTGTGTTCAGGTAACCCTTAATTACTTAATGATGGCCCCAAGGCATGAGAGTAGTGACACTGACCATCCAGACATGCCAAAGAGGAGCTGTGAAGTGCTTCCTTTAAGTGAAAAGGTAAAAGTTCTCAACTTAATAAGGAAAGAAAAAAAACCTATGCTGAGGTTGCTAAGATCTATGGTAAGAATGAATCTTCTATCCATGAAATTGTGAACAGTATATAGTTATAATCGTTCTGTTTTATTGTTGCTAATCTCTTACTGTGCCTGATTTATAAAATTAAACTTTACCATGGGTATGTATGTATAGAGAAAAACATAGGGTGTGTAGGGTTGGTACTATCTGCTGTTTCAGGCATCCACTGGGGGTCTTGGAATGTGTCCCCTGCAGACAAGGGGGGCTGCCGTAATGTCAAGATGGAAGAACAGCCCTGGACACAGCATCCTGCAGGCTGGGTGTTGGGAGGATACCAGGGTGTGGTCAGGCTAGATGGGAGTGGGTGAGGTCACTGAAACCTGATTAGTCTCAGTTCTGCCACCTACAAGCTCATCAATTTTCTGAGTCTCCGTTTCCTTATCTGAAAGGGTGATCTGAGGATTCTTTGAAACAAGGCAAGAATAATATCTACTATTTACGGAGTGTTCAGGCAGAGCTCTCCATGTGTTTACATATCTATTAAGTCATGAATCTTTATGACAACCCCATGAGATTGGGATATCATTCCCATTTTACAGATGAGGAAATGAGGCATGACTTGCCAAAACTCACACTAGTGATAGAGTTGGTGGTTCCAACCAGGCAGCCTGGCTCCACAATCTACTCTCTGGACCACCATGCTATAGTGCCTCTTGTATCACGTGCCTAATGCACTGAGAAGGCATGCAACAGTGGTGGTGCTATTATGGTTACTAAGCTCCATGGGGAGGTTTAGAAGCAGACAAGTGAAACTGAGAGCTCATTTACTTCTGAGGTCAGAAAACTTTCTGTAAAATGCCTGATGGTAAATATTTTCAGCTTTGTAGGTCATATGGTCTTTGTTGTGACTACTCAACTCTAGTGTTTTAGCGCAAAAGCTGACATACACAAAGTGTAAACATACAGGTATGGCTGTGTTCCAATAAAACTTTATTGACTAAAACAGGTAGTGGCTCATGTTTGCTGGCCCTTGATCTAGTTCAATTCTCTAATTTCTCATGTTACTTTAGGCAATTCCTTTTACTTTTCAGGGCCTCAACTTCCTCATTAGTAAGATGAGCGCATGGAACTTCCTAGATGTGATGTTCTATGTCTAAGGTCTTTTCCAGGTTAAACATGTTCTGTCTTCTAACTAACCAAATTTTGTAAGTGGGGTGGATATTTTCCATTCCCTTTGGCTGCTCCACATCCGAAGTTTTTATGTTCGAAAGAATCTTTCAAATGATGAAGCAACGCCTGCCTCCTTGCCTATAAGCTGAAACCGATGGACGATTGCTTTCTCAGTATCCTTTGCAGCTAGAGCACAGCCCCATTAAATGACTCATCAGATGGTTCTGCCTGTCAAATATTCCTGCCCTTTTTGAATCAGAAGCTGGTGAAGAAGGAGGACCATGCAGAATCTGTTCTGGCAAACAGAAGCAGCCACGTCCTCATTCTAGTTGCAGCTCTAGATGGTAGTAGCAACATCGGTGTCCAGTGCTGGTAGTGCTGGGCATGCAAGCTGTCATGTCTTCACTGCATCTACTCCAAGGATGAACGTACCACCTTGTGCCTGGGCTGTGTAGCCTTCGAATCTGTAATCTTCCAGCCTTTCTTTAGATTCTGTAAGCTATTCAACAGCCTTTAAATAAACCTTCTTCCTGCTTAAAATACCCAGAGGGTTTTTGTTGCTTGCATTATGAATCTTGGGCATAGGGAATATAGTGGAAGACATAAACCTGGCTACGGACTGATTGTTTTTGTTCCCTTTCCCAAATTCATAAGTTGAAATTCTAACCCCCAGTGTGATGGCATTAGGAGGTGGGGCCTTTGGGAAGAAATTAGATTACGAGGCTGGAGCCCTCACGAATGGGATTAGTGCCCATGTGAAAAGACACACAAGAACTTGCTGCTGCCGTGTGGGAGCTAACCAGAAGTCTGCTGTTTGCAACCTGGAGGAGGGTCCTCATGGAACCCGACTGTGCTGGCGCTCTGACCTTGGACTTCCAGTTTCCAGAACTGTGGGAAATAAATTTCTGCTGTTTATAAGCCAACCGGCACGATGGCACTTGGTCACCACAGCCCGAACCGACTAAAACAAACTCCTCAGTTTTGGGGTTACATCTCTGAGATTTAGGACTCTGGGTTTCTCCTTTTCACAAGTGCCATTCCTGGATGGTGAGTGAACGACAGAGAATGATAATGAACGCGCCATGCGGTAGCATTCTCCGAGGTGACGGTTGAGTCTTGAGATGACTACAACTCTGGCTGATAGCTTGAATGCAATCTTGTGCGAAACCCTGAGCTAGAATCACCTCCACAAGTGGTTCCTAAATCCTTGACCCTTAGAATACGCAGGAGATAATAAATGTTTGTACTTCTAAACTGCTAATTTTTTGGGGGGGAGATAATTTGTTACACAGCAATAGATAACTAATACATGAGGTAAAATTAAATGTTCTTGCTAGTTAGTATGTGTAGCTCAATGTATAGAAAAGATGATACAAGGATAGTTGGAGGCAACATGGTGAGTCTTTCCCCTATTATGCAGACAGTAGAATATATAACACTCAAATGGATAATAGCCATTATATATAAAGAGTTCCTACAAATCAACATGATAAAGATCAACTACTAAATAGAAAAATGAGTGTGTGATCTTGGAGAAGTCACTTAATCAGTTTCCTCATTTATAAAATTGGGATAGCAATAGTACCTCTTTTGCAGGGCTGTTAGAATGGTGCCTGGCACAAAGTAAGTACTATGTAAATGGTTGTTATGTGAGACAAATAGTCAACTTATAGAAAGATAGCTATAAGATGGCCAATAAGTTTATAAAAAGATGCCGTACACTTCAGTAATAATGAGAAAGATACTGGATCCAACCATCTGTGCCTAGGATAGAGTTTGGCGTACCATTGGTGGTCAATAAATATTTGTTGAATACATAAGGTTTGGAAGATGTGAGGGCGGGCATGCATAGTATGCACACATGGTAGAAGAGCTTCCGGGCAAAGGGAACGGCTAGGTGAAATACCACAAGGAAGGTCCCACCCGTCTGGTTTGAGGGCAGTCGGGGATGCTATGTGCTGGAAGCAAAGTGTGCAAGGGGGGAGTCAGAACTGAATGTAGAGAGGTCCTGGGGGGTGGGAGCAGACATGCTGGCTGTTGTCAGGACTTCGGCTTTTACTCCGGGTGACGCGAAGAACCAGCGGAGGGTTTTGAGCAGAAGGGACATGTCCTGTGACTTGGGCCTGTCATACTACAAATAGACTGAGCGGTCCATGGCAGAAGCAGGGAGGCTGGTCAGGAGACTGCAGCTACCCAGGTGGAAGCTGAGACCAGGTTGTTCGCAGTGGAGCTGGGAACGAGTGGTCAGATTTGAGATATGCTTCTGCAGGTCGGACCCGTGCTGGCTTCACGGGTGTGTGACCTGTGCCGTCACAACACCTCCCTCTCTTAGATGGGCTCTGTACTTGGTTTAATGCTCTGCTGTTGAAATCTTGAAATTCTTAGCAACCTTTGGACAGGGGCCCCACATTTTCACTTTGAACTGGGCCCCACAAATTATGCACCCAGTATTTGACAGAGCTAGCAGGATTTGTAGGCAGATGGGATGTGGGGTGCAGGAGGAAGAAAGAGGTGCCAGAGAGAGTGCCAAGGATTCTGGCTTCAGCAATTGAAGCTGGAGCTGCCATTGAGCAAATGAGCAAAACTGAAGGATTAGGGGAGAGAGGGATTTGCAGAGAGGGGAACTTTTCTAGAACGTGGGGTCACTTGGGAACTACACTGAGCTCATCTAGGGGAGAGTTTTCTTCCCCCATGTTCCCACCAGGGAGGCGTCCCTGTCCCAGTCTGACCGGAGCCACATTGGCATAACAACAGCAATAACAACAGCTGTGTCCTCCTTGGGGACAATGGTTTGACCTCAGAGGGACTGTGCGTGCAACTGACTTATTTTTAGAATTTCTCATTCCTCCTCAATCGCAACTGGGAGGTCTGGATAAAAAATTCTGAGGCTGAATGCATATGGCTGAATAAAAACCTTTAATTAAGAGTTAAAGACTTTCATCTGCCTATAACTTGGTTTTATTTCTAAATCCTACAATTTTAAAAGGGGTGAAAAAAAAAGAAAACTAAGAGGACACAACATGCCATCCATGAACATGTGGAGCCAAACAATTGTGGTCTCTTTGGCAATTAAACTCTCCACTCTTCAAATCATTGCAAGAAAAAGTGTTTCTTCTCCCCATCTGAACTGTGAATTTTTCCTCCACTTTTGCCAGTTTCGCTGACTCAGCACGGAATATATTCTTTCTTCCTTCTCCACGAACACCCCCACACACTGCCGTCTTGTCCACCCCATCTCCTGCCGCCCCCTTCCTCCTGGGTATCCCAGATGAACCATCTAACTAAAATGGGGCTTCACTTCTTTTTTTGGCCAGTGAAAAATGAAAAAAAAAAAAAAGTGCACACAGCTCTTTTTCCAAGGTGCAAATTTCCCACAGTTTGTCAGAAGGAGGCAGAAGCTTCCGATGGGAGGGAGGAGTGTTGTGCTTGGGGTGCCAACTGCTGACATGATGGAAAGGGAGAAAAACCCCTTAGAGTTTCTCAGACGTAAATAATTTAAGGTTTGGAAGTGCTCACCTTTGGCCCCGTTGGAGCTGTGGGAACTTGTGCAGTAGGGGAAAACAAAATTGCCGAGACAAGCGGGTCAGAAGCAAGCTCGCTGGCCCGGACTTGATTTAGCCAGGGGAGCAGCTGTCGAGTGTGGTGGGGGAAACCAGCCAAGTCAAGGGAGGAGCTGGGGAGGACTGGGAGCCCCCATCCCCCAGGGCCGACTGAGTGGGGACCTCTTCCCTCCTCCATCATAGGAGTTGGAAGTTCTTGCTACAAAAGAGATTGCAGAGGCAGATGAGTCTTCTTATATGGAAAGGAAAGGAAAAATAGAGTCATGAGCAATATTAGTATAGTTCTTACTACATACTACATAACCTTCTAGGTCAATGGTTGGCAAACATTTTCTAGAAAGGGTCAGACAGTAGATATTTTAGACTTTGTGGTCTCTGTAGTGACTGCAATTTCTCAACCCTGCCACTGTAGTGCAAAAGCAGCCACAGGCAGTATGGAAATGAGTGGGCATGGGTGAGTTCTAATAAAACTTTATTTGTGGTGGGAGCTAAACTATGGATATGCATGATCATACACAGGGGAACAATAGCTATTGGAGACTCCAAAAGGTGGGAGGGTGGGAAGGTGAGAGGGTGGGAGCGGGTGAGGGATGGAAAATTACCTATTGGCTAAATTGTACACTCTTCAGGTGATGGGTACACTACAAGCCCAGACATCACCACTACACCATATATCCACGTAACAAAACTGCACTTGTACCTCCTACATCTATATAAATAAAAAAATTAAAATTATTGCATCCATTGAAAAGAACTTTGTTGATGGACAAAAAGTTAAATTTTATTTTTCATACATCACAAAATGCTATTCTTTTGTTTTTTCCCCCAATTCTTTAGAGATATAAAAAGCATTCTTAGCTTGCTGGCTGTACAAAATCAGTTGGCAGTCTGTATTTGGCCCTTGTGTGATAGTTTGCTGACCCGTTGTTCTAGGTGCTTTGTATATGTTAATTCTCTTAATTCTCACAATCCTATAATGGTCCCATTTGGCAGATGAATACGCTGAGAAAAAGAGTAATTGCCAACTGTTATGGGTTGCATGTTACACCTCCCACCCCAAATTTATATGTTGCGGTATTAACCCCCAGGACCTCAGAATGTTACTTTAGTTTGCAATAGGGTCATTGCTGATATAATTAGTTAAGATGAGGTCATTAGGGTGGGCCCTAATCCAATATGGCTGGTGTCCTTATAAAAAAGGGAAATTTGGACCCAGAGATGCACGCAGGGAGAACTCCAGGTGAAGGTGACGGCAGAGACTGGGGTGAAGCTTCAATAAGCCCAGGCACGCCACAGATGGCCAGCAAACCACCAGAAGCCACGCAAGAGGCATGGAACAGATCCTTTCTCGTACCTCTCAGAGGGAAACAACCCTGCTGTCAGAACTTGATTTTGGACTTCTGGCTCCTAGAACTGTGAGATAATCCATTTCTGTTGTTAAGTCACCCAGATTGTCAGCAGCTCCAGCAAACTAGTCGAGTTGCACAGCCAGTAAGTGGCATAGCTGGGGTTGGAAGACAGTGTGACCTCAGAGGCTGGGCACCTAACCATTGTGCTATTATTCACTGTGACCCTAATTTGTGATAAAGAGTGTGGCCTTAGAGCCTGGCAGAATCAGGTCTCACTCTTGACTACAACGTCTGTGTACTGTGTGACCTTGGGCAAGTTCTCAATCTCTCTGAGCCTTGCTTTTCTCATCCGTAAAGTGGGAATTACAAGCTTTACATACGTAAATCTTTACAAGGATATGTGGGGATGAAGATGACGTATAAATAGAAGATATATGTTATAATACAAATAGTAGAAAGCACACGGCGCACAGCAGTTGCTCGGTGGCTGCTAGCTATTTGTAGTTATTTGCTGAGATATCCTCTGTTTTAGCTCTGCTTTTCCAATCTCACAAGATGCTGTTTTGTTCTGTCATTTGTAGCCGCTGTCCAGGCAGGCTCTTAGAGGCAGCTGTGGTTCTTCCCTCCACCTGGCCACACCTGTCCCCAGCATGGTAGGGCAGGCTTGTCACTTTCCGTTTAGCCCGATGGCACTCCTGGGGCCATGTCTAGTGGAAGTAGTTTATCTACTTCTCACACTTAAGGCATGAGGAAAACTGCTTACTAATTTGATGTGCTTTGCTCTGGGCTGCTTATTCATAGAGGAGGTGAGGAGAAAGAGCTGGGATACCGCCATGGGGAATGTGGAGACCTGCTTTCTGGCTATGCCTAGGGAACCCCAGGAGAGTGAGAGAGGAAGACTTGGAGGAATCGGGTAAGGAGACGCCACAGTTACAGAGAGGACTCTCGGAGTTCTTTAAACTCTCCTTTCAAAGACCACTCTTTTCAACTCCCTTGTCTATTTGCATGTGGTCGAGTCAGAATCTTCGTCTATTCCGATTCCCACTGAGTTTTCAATCTGGCTTCTTGAGACTAGCTGGAAATCCATTCATTAAGACAAAACGTTCTATCCTTCCATCCCCAGTCATTACTTTCTGGCTGGAATTCTATCAGTGATGTCTTTTCCAACTGGACATAGAGCAGAGAGTAGGGCGTTGAAGAACCAGGCCTCAGACACAAGAAGGTAAGTTTAGACAGGGGCCTGGAGTACAGACAGTGAAAACGGCCTGAATAGGAGAAATTGCTTACGGAATCATGGCCATGGGCATGGGTAGCAGGAGGGACCCTCAGTATTTAATGCTAAGAATGTGCAAGAGAGAAGGGAGAGAGACAGAACACACAAAGGGATAAAAACAGTAGACCCTGGTTTGAACCCTGCCCCTGCCACTCATCAAGTTGTGTGATCTTGAGGGATTTACTTAACCTCTCTGAGCCTTAGTGTTCTCCTCTCTAAAACAGAACTAGTAAGAGCTACCTCACAGGGTTGTTGTCAGGATTAAATAAGAATATGGAAGTAATAATGCAGACGTTTCAGGGTTGTTATGAGGATTAAATGAGTTAATGTTTGTAAGGGTCCAGCAGGAGATCTGGTTCAAAGTAGATGCTCAATAAATGGGTGTGGTGAATGGAGTTTGTGCTCTACCCAGATCTACTTGGATCCTATTTTTGTGTGACCAGCAGCCTTTAAGTTTGCTTTCCCAACAGCTCATTTCTTTAATGAATCACCTGTGTCTACACATGAACCCTTGTGCCTGGGGAACTCAACCTAAGAACCATAACCCTTTTCATGGTATATTTTTGCCTGAGTTTGGGGCCCCTGGAAATAAACCCACAAACAAGAAAATCACCCTGGGTACAAATATAAAGTTTGATAGAAGAATGAGGCCTAGTGTTTGATAGATCAGTAAGGTGACTACAGTTTACAAAAATTATATATTTTAAAACAGCTAGAAGAGAATAATTCAAATGTTTCTAGCATAAAGAAAAGACAAATATCCCATTTACACTGATTTGATCTTTATGAACTATGAATATATTAAATTATCACATGTATCCTGAAAATGTATACATCTACTACATACCAGTTAAAGAAAAAGAAAACCACCTTGAAATACTCTTGTGCATAAGAGATAAAGACGGATACATGATAGTTCAGATCTCTAAGTGGAAGACAAAAGAAATGTAAAAAATCATTTTGGGGGAAAGAAGAGATGAACGTTCTTTTTGAGTTGTGGAACTTGATGGAACTTGAGCCAGTAGTCTTAGTTTGGAGTTTTGACTCAAAGGTTTATGGCATTTTAAGGAAGGGTCCTGTAGAAAGAGCCATTTGGACATTATTTACTGTGTTGGAAGGATCTGTATGCATTTTATTTCTTTTTCTTGCTGTATTGCTTTAGCCAGGACCTCTAGTACAATGCTAACTAGGATTGATGAGTGTGGATGTCCTTTCCTTGTTCCTAACCTTAGGGGGAAAGTGTTTAGACTTTCACTATTAAGCATGCTATTACCTGGAGTTTTTTGTAGATGTCCTTTATCAGGTTGAAAAAGTTGCCTTTAATTTCTAGCTTGCTAAGAGGTATTATTATGAATGGATACTGAATTTTGACTGCTTTTTCTGAATTGATTGGATTGTATGATTTTCCTTCTTTAATTTGCTAACATGGTGAAATGCATTGATCGATTTTTGAATGCCAAACCAACCTTGCATTCCCGGGATAAACCTGATTCAGTTAGGATGTTTTATTCTCCTTATATATTGTTGGATCTCATTTGCTAATGTTTTGAGCATATCTGCATCTATGTTCATTAGGAACATTGTTCAATAGTTGTAGTATCCAATCTAATGATCTTTAGCTGCATGTGCTACATCAATTTAAATATAAATAGATTAAATTATGATTTAAAATTAAAAATTCATTTCATGAGTCACATTGGCCACATTTCAAGGGCTCAATGGCCACAGTAGCTAGTGGCTACCATATTGGATAATAAAGATATTTTCATGATAGCAGAAAGTTCTACTGGACAGTTCTGTTCTATAGTTTTCTTTTCCTTTATTTTTATTTTTATTTTTTTTGTAATTTCCTTGCCTGGTTTTATATTAGAATAATTCTGCCCTAAAGAATGAACTGAAAGTCTTTCCTACTTTTCATTTTTTGGAAAACTCTGTAGAGATCTGTATGTGAAATATGGTCTATCTTGAGGAATATTCCATGTGTACTTGAAAAAAAATGTATTTATTCTGTTGTTGAGTGCTTTGTAACTGTCAACTGGTAGAGTTGATTGGTGGTTTCATTCAAGTCTTCTATATCCTTACTTATTTCCTTTTTACTCATCCTCTCAATGACTGAGAGGAGTGTTTTAGTCTCCACTTGTATTTGTGGATTTATTTCTTGTTTCAGTGCTATTATTAATAGTTTTTCCTTCATATATTTTGAAATTCTTTTGTTACATACATACACAATTAGGATTGTATCTTATTGGCAAATTGATCTCTTTATTGTTATGTAACTGTTTCATGCCCCTCCCCCAAGGGTAGAGGTCTTTTGTCCTCTTTCTAGCAGCAATGGGTCTTCACCTGTGTCCCGGATTTGCTGCCCCACTCCCACCCTCTTAAAGTTTTTTTTTTCTGTTGGGGAGAAGAGTTTCGGTGGGAGTCCTCGCATTTAGCCCAGAATCACTATGGGACTGTACCACCCAGGGAGGCTGTCTTCGGTGCCTTGTCCTGCTTCTGCTCTTTCTCCCAAGCACCCATTGGCGGTCGATGGAGAAGAGGCTGTGAGCATGTGCAAGCTTCCCTGGTGTCTGTAATAATCTCATGCTAGCCCACACTTGGCCTTTAGAAATTTGTTAAAGCTTTTAGCTAAATTCTCTTTGTCCCTTGCCTGGTACCTGACGTCTCTTCCTCCCATGCTTTGCCTCAGGTGAGCCAATGCTCGAGTCTGCCTTTCCTTGGAGGAGCCTGCCTTTATTTGGAGTTAAGACTGTTTGGTTTCTCTGTGAGATAAACGTTTGGATGCGTTAAAGGAAAGTTATGAATTTGAAGTTTGTCTGCCTTTGTCTTGTTAGGGCGGGAGTGAAGCTTTCTCCAGTTTTCTACATCCTAGGTGGAAGTGGAACTCTACATGATTGATAATTTAATATCTTTTTTTTTCCCTAAAAGTGTTCTTGCAAATTCTCAATATAGAAGTGGTCATCTCAGCATTATATATAAAAAAATAAAGGTGCTTTAATTAAAAATGGAAAGTGTTTTAGTTCGGTGAATGCCAGGAAAGACTGATTAGTGCTCTTAAAGGATGCACAATTTAAAAACAGGACTTTGCAAGTCAGGCTTTATCTCAGAACAAATTTTAGAGCTGACTTACTAAGCCTCAAGGAAGGAGGTTTATTCAAAAACTGCTGATATGTCTTTCCCTGGCATGGTATAATTTATTGAACTGCAGTTTTGCCATAAACCCATAGCTCTAGCAAAATGTTTTATCCTACCAGGTGGGATCTCTGGGTCCCTGGCATTGGCAAATTCTCAAGTACATCTTTTTACACAGCTAACCCCTTTATAATAATCAGACCTCATGTTTGATGTGAGGTAATTTCTAAGGCCATAAAAGTCACAGAGAAAGAATTTTATACTCAAGCAAGTCTCAGAAATGAGGAGAGTATGCTGCTTAATAAGGATAAAAAAGAAGCTACGTCACCGTGAGTTGTTAACTAGAGTCAGGAGATGTGAGGGAAGACAGTGTTTCTGGGAAAGGGTTTCTATTTCTGAGATTTCATGCCCACCCATGTCTCAGTGATGGCATTGAATAGTTAATTTTTCTTAAGCAATGCTGGTTCTGGGGAAGTCCAGTGTGGAAGGAGATTTTGGAACATCTCTAGGGGCACAAATCTCATCATAGACTACGTGAATGATGCCCTTGAGGTGGTGCTGGGTTTAGATAAGCCTGGGTTTTAATACCCATTTTTCCCTCTGAGTGACCGTGGGCAAGCCACTCAACCTCTCTGACTCTTAGTTTACTCCCAGTGAAACAGGGCTAATGCAGTCATGTGTCACTTAACAACAGGGATGTATTCTGAGAAATGCATTGTTAGGTGATTTCATTGTGCAAACATCATAGAGTATACTTACACAAACCTAGATGGTACAGCCTACTACATACATAGGCTTTATGGGGTGGCTTATGGCTCCCAGACCACAAATTTGTACAGCACGTTACTGCACTGAATACTGTAGGCAATTGTAACACATGGGTTAAGTGTCTGTGCATCTAAACATAGAAAAGGTACAGTAAAAATCTGGTTTGATAATCTTATGGGACCACCATCATATACGTGGTCTGTTGTTGACAAAAAGGTCCTTATGCAGTGCGTGATTGTAATCCTAATCTCTTAGTGTTATTTGGTGAATGAAGTGATAAGATCTATAGAACACCTGGCACACCACCTGACACTTAGTAAGTGCTCAATGTGAGTTCACTTCTTTTCCCTGTTCTCAGAGCTGTACAATAAAGGGAACACAAGCTTGGCAGTCCACAAACCCTGTCCCCTAGGATCTTTACTTTATGAAAATATGTAATTTTACATTTGCAATTTTAGGAACCTGGAGGTATTTTTGTTAAATGGTTTGAATTTTGTTCTTGTGCCTTAATGTATTTTAGTTGTATGGGGTATGATTTTATAAATTTTTAATAATTGCTTCCATTTTGCAACTTGGAGGTCAGAGCAGTGCTCCCCCCTTGACTCATTGGTGTGGCTGAATCTTCCCTCCAGTAAGGGTTGTGTGACTGGGCTTGGGCTTTTTGCAATAGTTGATTAAATTAGCTAAGGTTGTCTGGGTCAGACTGACCTAGGTTTGAATCATGGCTTTGTGCCTTCTTAGCTGTAAAACCCAAAGAAAACTCATTTTCCTCTCTAAGTCTTGGTTTTCTTGGTGTCCAAATGGATGAGAAAGATAACATTTACTTATAGTGCTGTGATATTAAATGAGACTGGGCATATCATGCACTCAGAAATGTTTATGTAAACAACATTTAATACATATCACTTGCTGGCCTGGGCTAAGCTCCTTATGTGGATTATATTGTTTGATATCCATGACAATTCCATAAGGCAGGTGCTGTTATCATCATTCCCATTTTACAGAAGAGGAGACTGAACGTGGCTCTTAAAACTCTGTTTCTCCCCATTCCTACCCTCCTTTTCATTTTCTTTAGTTCTTGCTTGCTTCTCCTCAAACCACTGTAGAACTTAAAAATACATTTTGATATTTGGTGACAAATTGCTAGATTGCATGCCCAGTGCTGCCTTTTGAGAACATAATTTGGAGATTTCCAGATCCTCTCAGGGCATGAAAACAGCAGAAGATTTTTTTGGGTGGGGGTGGGGTGGGGTGTGAGGCAACAATTCAGTATGGTCCCTCCTAACTCCCTGGTATCTTAGGCATTTGAGACATTAGGTTTGTAAATTGTCCTCATGCTTGGGCAAGGGTTCTGAAAGCAGAGCATATTTGGGCAGAGAGTAGTGCCATACTTCCTACAGATTGGTATTTTTCAGCAGAGCAGAGTTACCAGCAGGGATTTTGAGGCTTTACTCTTTTAAGAACATGTCTGAGTTCATTGTTTAGATCTATGCTCGATAAATGGAGGGGTGGTCCCTAGATGGGGAAATAACACTGAGTGCGGATGCAGGCCATTCTTAGAGGGTTTTGCACATGGCATGTCGTCTGCCAAGAGGAGATGACTTGCTGTCCTCATTTTTCTTGCCATTTCCCATCTGGGCCTAATTAACACACAGTTGGAACTATGAAGGGCAGCGGACAATTCTTCCTCCAACCTCCAAAGTCTGTCTGCTAGAGAAGGTACCTCTGGAGGGATTTATTGCATGGGAATGATTCCCGGAGTTGTAATCTGCAAATGAATTCTTGACAGTCTCTAAATTTCTCCAAAACTATGTTAGTCAACAGGAATCTGACTCAAGTACATGTGAAGCATGGGGTACAATGGCAGCACCAGGTCCACAATTAGAAAGATTTTTTCCCCAGACAGAATAATTTATAGTCTCTCTTCAATCCCATTTTGACCCATGTCATTCAGGTTACAAAGCCAGATTCACGTGTGCAGGAGTAAGATCAGGATTTCTCTATATAAAATTCTCTTCTTTGTCAAGAAATTGAGTTGATGACTAAAGGCCTAGTAAGCTTAAATAATTCATCTGCTATACTAAGGAATGTCATCAAGCCCTTCCAGAGAAATGGACTTCCCAGAATGAAGCACCAAATCTATATTGCTTGGCCCTAATATGTGCTTCTGACTGTCGTAGATTGGTAATAGATATTCAGAAATAATAACATCTTGCATTCCTCTCAAATCCATAGCCATAAACACAATGGTCACTGTTTATTGCATATCTATTTTAATCCAGGTATCTACATAATCCTATAGAATATTAAAAACTCTGACAAATAGATGTTATTTGACTCACCTTATAAATTAGGAAAAGGAGGCTTGGAAGAGTTAAATTGCTTTATATCATGCAGCTAGTATGCTTTGGAGTCAGGATTTGGACCTGTTCTGAATTACTTCAAAGCGTTTGGCCATCCTATCATTCTATAGCCATATAGAGGGTATAATGAAGGATAATATTCATTCTTTCTTTAAATACCTTACACATAGTTAAGGATCCATGACATAACCAGTATAATAAAAAGCTAAGTTTATTGGGAACTTACTATATGTCAGGGACTGTGCTAAGCTCTTTATATAGGTTTTCTCATTTAATTCTCTAAACAGCCCCACAAAGTACATAGTAATACTATTCCCAGGTGACAGATGGCATTAAGTAGCTTTCTTCATGTGGTGGATCTGGGCTTCAAACCCAGGCAGTCTGACTCCAAGGTCCTTATTTTTTATTCACTGCTGCTTCCCAAGACTGCTGTTCTGGGAAACAGATTGTTCAGAAGACATTTTAGTTGAATTCAGGCTAAGTTAGGGGTTAGAACACATGAATAGAATCAATGGTAGCCGCAGTTAGGGAGTTCAGGGTCAAGGCAATGATAGGTGGTAAGTTGTCCGTGGCAGCAGAACTTTCAGAACCATGGACAGCTACCCAGAGACTTGTTTTTATGATTTGTCTAAGTCAGGTAAAGCTGCTATGCTGAGACAAGGTTGATGTCTTCTATTCACTGTCTTTGTTATTCATTGACCTTCTTCCCTTTCCTGCTTGGCTTAGCTCCTCAGAATTCACGAAACAATTTTCAATACCCTCAAAAGCTCTCAATATCCATAGCTGATGTGAACCTTTGTTTGGAGCTTTCATAGAGTTACATAACATCTCGCGGGGTGGTTGATGAGTGTTGGATCAAGGGAGTGGTGGGATAAGAAGGGAGAATTCTCAGCCCTCTTAATCATTTGTTTTTTTTCCCTCTAAGATTCCATTTTCCTCTAAGTCAGGATAAGTTTAAAACTAGGGCCAGGACCCTGACAAAAAATGTGAACAGCTAAAATAGTTCAGTTGAAGAACACAGTCAATGTCACCAGAAAGCTCATGAGTAATTGCCAAATGGAAGGTACAGTCAAATGTCATCGGAGGGTGAAATCATTGTAAGCTGGAGTGGTCTCAGAAGGCAATTGAAAGATGTATTTGGATAGGCAGAGATAAGGGGAGGGATAGTCAGAAAAAAGTAAAGAGAATATAAAAAATTATTGAGGTGTGGAGCTACAAAATGTCTAGTGGAAAGTAAACGGGCTGTTTTTTACCCCTGGAGACTAGGATAAGTCTCATATTTGTGTGTCATCAAATCTCATCCTTATTTTTATGTATATATGCAAAATGTCATCAGAAGAAAGAAACATCAGGCATATTTTTGAGCTGTTAGGGTACTGATGTGGCTACAAAGGGCTCATGCACCTCTTCAGTCAGACAGCTCTATTAACACTAGATCTGTGCTACAATTATAAAACATCATAAGAGACAAGCTGTGCAGTAACATTTCTCCATTAACTAGGGGGCCCAGAGAAGCCGGATTGTCATTTGCAGGAGACAAAGGACAATGATCCCCTGAGATGAAATGTGCAGAAAAGAAAGTACAATCCTATTATAAGATTACCATTGTACCAGTTTCTTCCTGTTCCCAGATCAGACAGAGGAGGGAGACAAGGTACCATGTTAACAACAGGACTGAAATTTCACCCAGAGTACAGAAAGATCAGCAGATCCCTGCCACTTCTGAAGAACAATCCTTTGGGGTTGAATCAAATTAAATGCTTTAGGAAAAAGAGCTTCAATATTCAAGAGAAGTAATATGGCTCTGCAACTAAAGTTCTACTTCTGATGGACCCAAGAAGCCTTGTAATGACATTTAATTTTTACACTCTTTGAAGAGACCACAAACTCCATTGCATAGTGGAGAAGGTACCCAAGTGGACTTCTGGAGTTCTGACTACTTTTGGAAATCCACTGGCTGGTAAAGGATATAGTCCTTGATTTTAATGAGGGTTAGTAGAGGGTTATGTGCATTCAATTCACGCCACTGGGAAATGTGTGTGTGTATCTGTGCATGTGAATATGCAGAGTTTGTTACTGTCAATGGAAAAAAAACACAAACTCTGTAAAATAATGTTAAAGAGATTTATCCTGAGCCAAATTTGAGGACCATGACCCAGAGCCACTACCAAGAAGCCTTGGGCAAGTGGACTCAATGTGACTGGGTTACAGTTTGGTTTTTATACATTTCAGGGAGACAGGGATTGCAGGTAAAGTCATCAATCAATACGTGGGAGGCATACATTGGTTTGGCCCAAAAAGGTGGGACATCTCAAAGCAGGGGCTTACAGGTTATAGGTGGGTTTAAAGATTCTTTGGATTGTAATTGGTTAAAGACTCGAAGCTTTGTCTAAAGGCTTGGAATGTTTTAACATAAGGAGTTGTTCTCAGAGATAAGCCACCGAACATAGATTTGTTGTATAAATTGAGGACCTTCAGATTTTGTTTTGCATACCCTTAGGCCTGTTAATGGGTTACTAAGGAAGTCCCCAAGAAGGGAGGGGGGCATGATGAGGCCTCTCTGACTTCCCTCCTCCTGGCAGACAATTTAATTTTAGGATATTCCTTTGGCCACGAGGGGGTCCATTCAGTCGGCCAGTGGGAGTTGAGCCTTAAAATTTTAGTTCATAGTACCTAGCATGGTGAGTATTAAGACATTCACCCTTCACCCAGATTATTTCATGCCTGATGCTTGTTACTCAGTAAAGCACCAGCATGGTATATAAGAAAGCATAGGAACTTTCACCTTGGAGAAATGCGAGTTCAAATCCCAGATCAGTCACTTTCTAACAGTGTGATCTTGGGCAAGTTACTTAAATTCACTGAGCCTTATTTTTCTCATGTGAGCAATGGGAATACTAATGCTCTCTGCAAAGCACTTAGAATAGGGCCTGACATATATTAAGTGCTCGTCAAATGTCCACCACACATTCCCATATTATGATCAAAAGCAGTTATTTTATTGCTTTCTTAGTGAGGTGAACACTTATGTTGGTCTTCCAATCTCTCTCCCTTCCTATTCTGTTGACACCATTTTGATTTTCCTTTGAAAAAAACCACCTATCCCCTTTCTCAGTGCATGCGGTTTGGGTAGAGAGATTTCCTCACTGCAGAGACAGACACGAATCCATCAATCAGAATATTCCAACTTCCTGCTCACAGTGATTGGTTCAGGGATGTGCATGTGACTAAAGATGGGCCAATGAGACTCAATCATACTTTTCTGGATCTTTCTGGAGGGAGAAACTCTGTTCCTTTGGTGGTGAAGACCATATTAGACAGTTTCTAAGAAAGTTAAACATAAAATTATCATATAACCTAGCAATTTTACTCCTAGGTATATACCAAAAAATTGAAAACAGGTGTTCCAACAAAACCTTGTTTATGGATGTTCATAGCAGCACTATTCACAATAGCCCAAATGGGAACTAGCTCAAATGTCCATCAGCTGATGAATGGATGAACAATTGTGGTATATCTATACAATGGAACATCCAATCGTAAAAATGAATGAAATACTGATTCATAGAACATGGATGAACCTTGGAAACACTATGCTAAGTGCACTAAGCCAGAGGCAGAAGGTCACAAAGCGTATGATTCCAATTATACTAAATATGTAGAATAGGCAACCATAGGATCAGAAAACAGGAGTTGAGAGGGAGGAATGTGAGTGACTGCTTAATGGACACATGGTTTCCCCTTTTGGGGTGATGAAAGTGTTTTGAAACTAGATAGAGGTGATGGTTGCACAACTCTGAATGTACTAAATGCCATGGAATAGTACAATTTAAAATGATTAATTTATGTTATGTGAATTTCTCCTCAATTAAAAAGAATGTATTAATGCTTCTTGTAGCTATGTCTCCCACCACAGCAGGAGGGCTTGTTTGTGCATGGAGCCAACAAAAGAGGAAAACAAGAGCTGAGAGATGAAGAGAGTCATTTGACAATATTTGAGCCCTAGGATCTGCCTGCAAGCTGAATACATTATTTCTGGGCATTCATATCTGTGGTCCAATAAATGTCCTGCTCTTCCTTAAACTAGCTGGAGCTGAATTTCTGATTGTAGCACAAAGAGTTTAGATGAATACATGAAGTTGATGGAGCTAGCTTTATATCTATTAATAAATATGTGTATGAAAATAGAGTTACGTCTCCAGCCCAGACATCTTTCCTGGGCTCAAGACTTGTCTACCTAACTGCTCCTTGACAATTCTACTTAAGATATTGGGCATCTCAAACTCAGTGTGTACAACAACACCGGACTCATGCATTCCCACCACCCAAGCCCACTTCACTCACAATTTGCCCAATCTCAATTAATTACTATTGTAATTAGTAATCATAATTATCATTACTACATGTTTTTGGAAGCTCATGCCTAAAAACTTGATGTCATCTCCTCTTACCCTCCACATTCAACCCATCAGCAAGTTCTCTTCAAATCCCACCTCCAAAGCATGTCCAGAACCTGATATATTTCCCTCCACCTCTGTGGTTAGAGTCATTACTTCTGGACATTCAAGGTGGGAGAGGAGCTGAGTGAAGCACCTTGGCCATCCTGGTCCTGTGTCCTCAGATTCATCATCCTCCCTTGTCCTCCCCCCATAGACATGGTTCCAGGATCCCATATCAGTGAACTTGCATCTGAGTTTGGCCAATGGGAGGTGCTGATGGGAGCCTGGGAGGAAAGAGAAAGGGACAAACTGTGGTGTTTCTTCCCCTGTCTGTCTCCTGTGGTATCTTTGTGTAGCAACTCTGGCTCCAGATCCCATGGGGCAGTCCAAGCCTTTGCCCTGGACTCCATTAATAACCCTCTTCTCTTTGTCCCTTGTCCCAGTGGTTGTAGATTTCTGCTGTTTTCTGATGTCTGGCAGGGCCAGAATGGAGCAGGTGATACTGAGTTGTGCACGTTCAGGTTTGGATCCTGTCTCTATTTAGAATTTTGATGTTTTCTTCATCATGGAATCATTTTCTGCATCAATCTAGACTTTGAAAGGTATTGCATTAAAATAGGATTGCTTCACTGTCTCATGTGGCATCTCAGTCCATTGTCACCCATGCAACCAATTCTCTGCATTAAAATCCTGCTGTTTGAAATGCTCAGGTGGCTTCTTTTTCCTGGTCAGATGCTGACTGATAGAGTGCCTCATGCAGATTTGCATTTACACATCTATGAGGTTGTTATGCTCATTTTGCATATGAGGAAAAATGCTCAGGAACCCTCAGTCATCTGCCAAGTGCTGCTGAGCTATGTTGAGGAAGAAATGGATCTTGGACCTGGGGTCTTTGGGACTACAGAGTCTTCAGTCTTTAGCATTAAGCTCTGTGGTCTTAATATATATATATATATATAAAATTTTCAAAGGACTCAACTAAGAACAAAAATCCCTTTTGATAAGGAGGAAACCTTTTGAGTATGGAGAAGTCTCTTAAAAGGGTCTCTATATGGGCTCTTTCAAACTTGACATTTATATGCAGAGAATAAAACCATGGGAGGATTGGTGATATTTGAATGAAACTGAACATGCTCGTATTCTTCTCTGAGCTGATTGGTCTCAGTAAATCTGCAGAAAATATTACGTCTCATTTTTCTTCAATTCTTTTGTCTGAGTTTGAGCTGAGAATATTCCCCCCCTGCCCCTTCTTTGTAAATTCTCGTGATTTTGGTTATATAACAGGACCAAGCCATTGCCTTCACTGAACAAAAGTCTCAAATGAATACATATCAATGGTAATACCAGTAATTAACAGTTTTTCTCTGTGGTGCACGTCTGAAATTGCTTTTATTGATTTATTTTGACTCTGTTCCATATAGGACAATTTTCCAGCTTGCACAAACATATGCTTATCTCCTTTCGGTTCCGACAATTCTGGGCTGTTTTAAAAGACTATTAACTCCCTGGGACAGCTCTGACAGAGGAGTGCATGAAAGGGAACTAAGGTGCCTCAAATGAGCTGTAACTTGGAGGATTAGCAATGAGTGTGAAGGATGGAGGGCCTCGTAGCTTGAGGTTTGATTTTCTGCGTTTCCTTTCCGATTTAACTGGAGCTTGGAGTTGCGTGGAATCGTGTGTGGGGAGAGGAAAGAGTGATGAAGTAGGAGTCGTCCAGGAGACGGTATAGGTCAAAAAGGAGAAAAGTAGAACAGGGAAAACCAGTCCCCAGTTTTTCTTTGATTTGGATAGCTCTGTTTCCCTGTGATCAATCTCAGTTATATGATTTTTCTTTCCCTCAACCAAGGGAAAGAATACGGACTACAGAAAGGCCAATTTGTTTGGATGGCTAGATGGGCCATGTTTATTATTTTTCTCTAGCATCGAGCCCTTTTATTAAGTTTAATGTAGAATATTTATATGACACAGAAGCAAAGGAAGAAGAGAAGGGGAGGGGAGGAAACTCGTTTTAAATATTTCCAAACATTCTGTGGTCATCCATGCAAGCATATCCCCCCATACATGTGTGACCCCACTGAGCATAACCACAGAATGTAGTACTGAATATACTATTCTGTGACCCATTTTTCAAATTATTAATGTACTATGGACCTCTTTTTATGCCAGTAATTATACATAGGTATCATCATTTTTCATGGCTGAATAGTATTCCACGGGATGGATGAATGTACTATATCTAACCAATCACCTAGTGTTGGACATTTAGTTGGTTTCATTTCTTTCCTGATTCCTTTTACTTTTTCTCCCTCCTTCCCTTCCTTCCTCTTATATAACCTTTATGAAATGAATACCCTTGATCTGTTTACAGGAATCTGAAGAATTTGCTTAGAACAAATTCTTACATGCAGATTGTTGGATCGGAGAGCGTGCCCATTTTTTAGGCTTCTGACGCATTCACTACTCTGTTCTCTGATACTATGGTACAGAGGCATACAGAGAGTATGGCAATTTTAACCCCAGAATCACACCATCTGGGAAGGCATCTCTGGAGGTGTGATGTTTGCACTGAGAACTCTAGGATGGGAATGAATTAACAAGGCAAGAGACAGGGATGGCAATAGTGGCGGTGGTAGTGGTGGCAAGCGTTCTAGGCAGAGGAACCCACATGTGCAAAGAATGCTTGGTGGTAGG
>VBSM01002153.1:8989488-9027175 GCA_008086735.1 Cheirogaleus medius | reverse complement strand
GGGGGGGGAGGGGAGGAGATGTGGATAGAGGGAGAGAGAGACCATACAAGGCCTTGTGGACTACACAAAGGATTTTTGCTTTAAGAGATATTGGAAGTTACTAAATAGTCTTAGCAAGACTGGACATGGGGTGATGTAATTGCATTCATCAGAGTCCTGGGTAGAGAAGGCATCACTTTCTCATGTGACAGATGGACTAGAAAGTCTAAGTAGCTTACACAGGCCTCTCTCTTTCTGTAGTACAAATCAGGGTTTTGTTTTTGGCCATACTAAACTACTACTTATGGGTCAACGCATGAATAGGGAACTTTAACAAAAGATCATCAAAATACACTGACGGGCTAGAGTAGATGCCCTTGGCACTTCACCCACATCCCTAGGACACTCTTCTCTACATGCTTAAGGTTGCTTCCTTAATATTTTCAGCTCTCCTCTTGAGAGCTTTTCTTTCCTGGCCACAGCAGCACGAAGGGCACACTGGAAATGCCAAGGAGTTAACATCCCCGGAAGTCACCCGATGGCAGACGGCGCTAGTGGATAAACACTGCAGCCTTGCAGTCCCAGGTTGCGGAATAATTCTGAGGTGTGTGTGCTCCACCTTGCTAGGTAAAACCCAGCCTAAGGCAGAAATGTTCCTTCCATCAGATTCCTGCTTCTGTGCAATGTTACTAAGAGCATGGAGCTCGGTAGGCACTGAGGCTCTGCACCCGGAGGTTTTGCCAATGAGCATGAGACCAAGACTCTCAACGTTGGTTTCTCTCTCCCACTCATGGCCACAGAGCTGGTGCCAAGGGGAGATGTCCATGGGAACTGTGCATAAACTTTGCCTGGGATGCATTTCTGCTCAAGATAGGATTTGACCGCGGGCATCTGCAAGCATAGCAGCGACAGTGTTGACACCATGCATGGGGCTGAAGGCTTAATCACCAGCTCCTGCTCATTTTTCTCTAGCGCACCTGCTGCCTTCTCACCCCTGACACCTTCTCTACCCAACGGGTCCCTGAGGCTGCATCAATAATTCATATGAGAACCAACAGTGCCAGGCCTCTCGCATGCCTTTCAACAGTCAATCAGATTCTGGCCTTTTCCCTATCTTCTGGGTCAGGCTTGGTGCTCCGTTTTCCTGAACTGCAGGCAGCAGCAGGTGAAGAATTATCTTCAGGGTGGACACTTGCTGTCATCTCCAAAGGGCACCACTATTGGGGATGTGAATTCAATACTCATAATTATAAGTATGCTGATGCCAAGCTTCCTTAGGGAAAATTTTTTCCTCCTTCTATCTGATATGCTCATGGAGATGAGGGGGTGAAATTCATATCTGGAAGCAAGCAGTCGTATCAGAAATAATGTCTTGAGGCACCAGGAAAATGTAATCAATATTTACCTGCTGAGAGGTCCCATGATGGGAAGGAAATTGACTCTCTTCCCCATTGCATAGATACCATTGTGGCGTCCTGCTTGCTTTGTGTTTTTGGCAGAAGGGAAAAGCATAATCTTGGTTCTTCGAGGGGGATAAAAAAAAACCCATGGGACTATTACATCATCAGTCTGCATAAGATAACCATTATAAAGGGGTGGGGAACTTAAAATATCCAAGCAGATCTCTTAGTTTATCTGCCACATTTCTGTTTATTTGTGCCCAAACTATTGCAGGCTGGTACATACTTTTTTTTTCTTTCCTCCACTCCTTGCCCAGAATAAATAATAATTGATGACACTTGTTTGTGTCATCTCCATGGAAAAGTGTCTAGGAGGGGAGAAAAATGTATGTGAGTTGATAATGTTTCTCTAAACCATTTTACCATAAAGCTGGATTTGTGAGTACAGAGAATCCTCTAAAACTTCAATGCGTATCATCTAGTCGATTATTTTTTTCCCCAGCAGAAGCGTACTGGTCTGAGTTTCTGGTTGCAAACACAACAGAATGGATATTAGTGAGATTGAGCAGAGAACGGGATCTATTGTTTAGAAAACAAGTAGGGAGCAGAGAGGGCAATGCCTGGCCAGGACTTGATCAAGGACCAGCCGGCTTGGGGTGTCTCTGCTGGTGTGGCTACCTGTGTACCTATCCCGCAACTGCACTGCTCAGTCAGCCCCGGCTCCACGAGCATCTCTGAAGGTTGCTGTCTTTACGCCCTCTGTTCAAATTCCAAGTCCCAGAGAGAGAGCGGCGCCTTTGGCTGGGCTTTCTTTGGTCTGCTTTGTCCTTTGCTAGATCCACAGTTCCTAGGGTCTGACACATGGTGGGTACTTAATAAACGTAAGTTGAGAGAATTAATTAAAGAAGTGGGAGGGATGATGTGGACGCTGGGCCACTTCGAGGGATAAATATTCATCACAAGAAATATCTGTCATTCCTGATAAAAGAAATGGTCACTTTCAGAAGCTGTTTTTTTTTTTTTTTTTTAGCAGCAAGAAGAGTCAGTGAGCAACTCATGCACTGCAGAGAAAAATGTGGCACTGCAACATGGTTTTTCACCCTCAGATTTTCTTCTAGGGAAAGTTGACATTTTTGTCTGTAAAGTGAATCAGAGAGACCTTAGCAAGGAGCATGGAACCTGTCAGAGCTATGGACAGTCTCACCTCTCCCTACGGGGGCAAGGAATAAAGGGTGAGTCAAGCTTCTCTGCTAAATCCTTTGGAGAAATATTAATAATACCACTTGGTGTGGGGTATTCAGGGTGGCAGCTTTGTGGGAGAGGAAATATGGATATAGTTGTTTAACCTCCCTACCTTGATGACATACTTCAGGGCCAATATTTGTTGAACTCATAGGTACCATGTGACAGGCACCCTTCTGGACTCTCCATATGGTCTGATCCTTCCAATCTACCAAGCAAGCCTAGGAGTAGGTATGACCACTGCTCCACGTTACATCTGGAGGACTGATTTATGTGAGCTATGCCAAGTTGCTTGAGTACTTTCCCCCTTTCAGAGACTCGTAGATAGATTTGTCTGCAACACCAAGACAGAATGGCCTCTTCCAAGGGTGAGGGAGAAAACTGCCTACCTGAGAGGCCCCATCTTAAAGCATCCATTTGCCTTGAGGAGGTTGTGTCGTGCTATAGGCTGAACGTTTAGGCAAAATTCGTATGTTAAATCTTAATGCCTAATGTGATGTTATTTGGAGGTGGGGCTTTTGTCAGGTGATTACATCATGAGGGTGGAGCCCTCCTGAATGGGATTAGTGCCCTTTAGAAGGGATGGCCAAGAGCTCCCCTGCCCCCTCTGCCATGAGGACACAGCAAGAAGGCACCATCTATGAACCAGCAAGAGGACCCTTCACCAGACACTGAATTTTCTAGAGCCCTGATCTTGGCCTTCACAGCCTCCAGAACTGTGAGAAATAAATTTCTGTTGTGTATAAGTCACCTCGTTTATGGTCTTTTGTTATAGCAGCCTGGATGGACTAAGACACACTGACAAAGATTTGGCTCAATGGGCCATCTGCATTTGATGGCACTGGGGAATGCAATAATAATATTTACATAAGAGAGCAAGTTCATGGGGAACAGTTGCTAGAATATTCTAGGAATGCCTATGGCTATCCTGTAGGGCAGTGGTCCCCAACCTTTTTGGTGCCAGGGACTGGTTTCATGGAAGACAATTTTTCCATGGATAGAGAAGAGGATGGTCTTGGCATGATTTAAGTGTATTATATTTATTGTGTAGTCAAACCTCTCTGCTAATGATAATCTGTATTTGCAGCCGCTCCCCAGCACTAGCATCACCGTCTCAGCTCCACCTCAGATCACCAGGCATTAGATTCTCCTAAGGATCATGCAACCTAGATCCCTCCCATGTGCAGTTTACAGTAGGGTTCGGGCTCCTATGAGAACCTAATGCCGCTGCTGATCTGACAGGAGGTGGAGCTCAGACAGTGATGTGAGTGATGGGGAGCGGCTGTAATTACAGATGAAGCTTTGCTCATCTGTCACTCACTTCTTGCCATGTGGCCCAGTTCTTAACAGGCCATGGACCGACCAGTACTGGTCCATGGCCTGGAGTGGGGTGGGTTGGGGTGGGGACCACAGCTATAGAGAATTCTTCACTGCATTCACCCACAGGGTTTGGAGTAAGGCTATTGAGGTTCACACTTTGCATCTGCCCCTGATTTGCTGCCATAAAGGAAGCACCTCAAATATTGGCTGTTATTGTCCTTACACATGGGATGTTAGGAAATGCAGCATTTTTCTTGTCAGGACATGGTGCTAATAGAACCACAATTGACTTTCTTCACAGTGGTTTAGTCACTGTAATCAAATGAACATTATCTCAAAATGTACCTTTATTCTGCGATCAAGGAATCTGCTATGACTTAGAGAGAAAGACTAGGGTTGCTAGATAAAAACAAGATACCCAGTTAGATTTGAATTTTAGATAAACAACATTTTTTTAAAATATAAGCATGTCCCATGCAATATTTGGAACATATTTATGCTAAAAAGTTATTTGTTGATTATTTGAAATTCAAATTTAATTGGGCATCCTGTATTTTTATTTGCTACATTTTGCAATCCTAAGAAGGATTTGAGTATTGCTTCATCTCTCACTACTTCTGTCTTTATTTTAGACTCTTTCTTCTCCCTTCCTGCTCAAAATGAAATCAGAAGTCATAAAAGCCTTGATAAAATGACAAGAATTTTAATGGCCTAAGGCATTAATTCATCCTTGACAGGAGACATAGCCAATCTATTTAGGTTCAGTGATTCGAAACGGCAGTATTTTCCTATTCCTCACCTCTTCTCCACCCCCCACCAGGAAACCAGGATGGACCAAGAAGCAATTGCTTTCATTCTTAAGGTTTTTGAGGGAAAACTTATATAGAGGTTGGGAATCTAAGGCTAAAAGTAGATGTCAAAGGCCCTTTGAGCAGGTGTTAATTCTACTCCCTTTGTACCCTGGTGCTCATTTTTTAAATAGTGACCATATACAGGTACAGATGCTGAGGAGAGACACGTCCCAAATCTGAGTGACTAAGACATGCTTTCTCATTTCCACACTATAATCTGAGATGGTCTTGATTTTCATTTCTGCTAATCATCAACTACCAGTGGCACCAAACATTTTAATGTTTAAAACTTCTGCCCTCCCCACCTCCCAGACTCTCTCAAGCAATTAATGGTCTCTTGATATGCACTTAATCATCCAAAAGGAAATATCTGTCAAAAGAGCCCTGCAGAGAATTCTTACACACAAGTGAAAATTCCTTTTGTAATGCAAATCACCCATCTTCCTCGTTTTATCGGTTTTGTAAATTTTGAGGATTTTGTACATTGATTTTTTTAAAAGCAGGATGTTTTTAAATGCCATTGGTACCTTGGATTCAGTTCCTCTTTCTTCCTTTTTTCTTCCCCTATTATTACCCTTCCTTCTCATCTTCCTCATCCTCATTTTTTCATTAAACCCACAGTTGAACATGACAGCTTAGAACAGTGGTCCTCGACTCTGGCTGTAGTTTAGAACTGCAGGAATAATTTTAAAAGATATGGATATTCAGGGCACTCATCCAGAAAATATGACTTAAATAGTCTGAGGTGGGTGCAGGCATTGATACTGTTTACAGGACCCCAGGTGATTGTGACTGCAGCCATGGTTGAGGACCACCAGCCTAGAGGTAAAAACAGAGAACCTGGACTGGAGGTCTGAATTCTCAGCCCAGCTCTGCTTCTGAGTGTGTCCTTTGGCAAGTTATCACCTCTCGGAGGCTCAGCTTTTCCATCCATAAAATAGGGATGCTAACACGTGCCATGCATGTCGTGAGGGTTAAATGAGATAATACAAGTCAAGCCCTTAGCATATAGTCACCCCTTATTAGCGCTGGTTGTTGCTATCTATGCTGGGGGTCAGCAAACTATGGCCAGCAGAGCAGATCTGGCCCACTTCGTGTCCTTGTCAATAATGTTTTATTGAAACACATCCATACACACTTATTTACCTATTGCCTATGGCTGCTTTTGCGCTGCAGCGGCAGAGTTGGGGAATTGTGACAGAGGCCATGTGGCTTACAAAGTCTAAAATAGTAACTCTGAACATGGAGAAAAAGTTTGCTAACACCTCATTGATGCCCTCCTGGAGCTCACAGTCTCGTGGGAGGAGGTACCTTAGCTACCTCCCAGAAATTCCAGCTGAGAGGCAGTGTGGTGCCTTGGAAAGAGCCTGGGATTAGTTTCTTTCTTCAAATGCTCCCCAAACCATACAGGTGACCTTAAGTAACCTACTTTTGTCCTCTGTGTCTCAGATTTCTCATTTTTAAGGTAGAAGGGTGTGGCCAGATGATTTTTTTTAATTAATTATTTTTATTTTAAAAGACATCTCTAGAGATAATGATACAAGGCCAAGGGTTATGTCTTAAAAATGAAATTGTTGGTTGCTCCCTATGATTGTCTGATTCCAGGCCTGGCATTCTGTGGTGCTCTCTAAGCACAGGTATGTCTATGCCCTGGGTATTGGGCCAGGAGGCCTTTTTATTACAGTTGGGGATGGTGATGTACTAGGCAGATTCTCTCCTCCACAGTACCGTTGTTTTATAGCAAATCAATGCGACTCTGCGTCTCAGCCACTCTTCCTACTCCAGAGGTTTAGAGAGAGGTTTATAAATCCCTCTGTGGTAGGCAGAGTGAGATCTCCAAAGATATCCAAGTTCTAATCCCCAGAACCTGAGAATGTTACCTTATATGGTGAAAGGGATGTTGCAGATGTGATTAAGTTAAGGATTTCGAGATGGGAAGATTATCCCGGATTAACTGAGTGTGCCCTAAACACAATCACAAGGATCCTTATAAAAGGGAGGTAGGAAAGCAGAGAGAGATTTTACTATAGAGCAGGTGGTGATGTGACAACTTCAGTTGAGAGAGATTTGAAGATGCTAAGCTGCTGGCTTTAAAGATGGGAGAAGGGGCCATGACCCAAGAAATGCAAGAAGTACAGCTTCAGAAAGGCTGGGAAAGGCAACTAAATGGATTCTTACTGTCTAGAGCTTCTGGGCGGACCATGGCCCTGCAGGTACCTTGATTTTTGTCCCTGTGAAACTGATGTCAGACTTCTGACGTCTAGAACTGTGAGAGGACAAACGTGTGTGATTCTAAACCACCGTGTTTGTGGTAATTTGTTACAGCCACCATAGGAAACTAATACGCTGTCCTCGCGTTGATAAGCAGCCCATAGATCCTAAGGTGAATTAGCAGTGTGCTTGTGAAATAAGTCTCATAGCAGAGAGACAATTAATAAAACTTGCTGTGTTAGTCAGCCACGTGCAAGGACTGGAATGGAACAGGGAGAGGGAAGGAGAAACTGAGGGAGAGTGGGGAGGGGTAAGAGAGAAAATATGGGAGGCTTGAGGTCTTCCCCACCTCTTCATTTCCATCATCACTGGATTCTAGGCCAGCCCCCACGAGCTCCACCCCCGGGAGATACATCTTGGTGTAATCCACTCCCCTGGAGTGCAGTTGGGACCCAGGACTTGATTTTAAGCAATCGGAGATGGCAAAAGTGATGGATGTCACGCTTGTGACCACATTTCGTTCTGCAAGACTCAGTCGTAGCAGGTGGAGAGACTCTCTGGCCAACCCTGAAGAAGCAAACATCCCTGTTATGAGCTGTCTATGGAAAGAGACACATGCCAGGGAACTGTGTATGGTCTCTAGGACCTGAGAGTGGCCTCCAGATTACAGCCAGTAAGAAACCAGGGCTCTTAGACAGCTGCAGGTGAATGAATTCTGCCAACTACCCAGATGAGCTTGGAAGCAGATCCCTTCCCAGTCGGGCCTCAAGATGAGGATGCAGCCCGCCCGACACCCTTGACTGCAGTCTTGTGAGACCCTGCGCAGAGGACTCAGTGATGCTGTGTGCCTGACCCACAGAAACTGTGAGACAATGCATGTGTGTCCTTTTGAGCTGCTAAAAGATGTATGGTAACTTGTTACATAGCAGTAGAAAATGCATACAGGCGCTGCCAAAAAATAATCCTAGAAGCAGGTAGAGTAAGTGACTACCTAAGGAGTGTGGTTTGGGGCTACTTCATGTCTTTGCTTTCACAGAAACGTTCCTCTCTGCTGGTACCCACAATGTCCATCTTAGTGACTCTTTGTAATCGAAGTTGTCAAAGATCTATTTAAAATAAAAATAGTACCAAGGATGTGCAGAACATGAAATGATTATTAGTTTTAAATTTAGATTAGTTTAAGTATCTGATAAATTCAATAGTAGGTAGGATAAAGAATGGTACACAGGATAGATAAGTTATTTTTTTTTCCAGGCAGAGTCTCACTCTGTTGCCCAGGCTAGAGTGCAGTGGCGACGTCATAGCTCACAGCAACCTCAGACTCTGAGGCTCAAGTGATCCTCCTGCCTCGACCTCTAAGCAGCTGAGACTACAGGTGTGAGCCACCACCCCCGGCTAATTTTTCTTTTTTTTTTTTTTTGTAGAGACGGGGTCTTGCTCTTACTCAGGCTGGTCTCAAAATCCTGGCCTCAAGCAATCCTCCCACCTCGGCGTCCCAGAGTGCTGGGATTACAGGCATGAGCCACCGCACCCGGCCGATAGATAAGTTTTGACCGAGGCAGAAGGGTGGACCTGGAGTGACCCAGCATAAGAATAACATTTAACATTTATGGAGCATTAGCCACGTGTCAGATGTTGTAATATAGATATAAAATTTAATCATCACATCAACTTTATGGGGTAGTATTTTGACTTTCACCAGTTTACAGATAAAGAGACAGTGGCACAGAGGGTTTATGGAACTTGCTCAAAGTGCATGCTGCTAGTAAGTGGTGGTGTCTGAGAGGGACCGTACGCTGGGATCCTAGAATAGGCAGGAGATTGAAGAAACATGTAAGAAACAGGAAGGAGGGCGGCTCTCCAAGGAGGAATGGAATTTTAGGCAGCTCCGCCCAAGGGCAAATAGGCTACTTAAGAAAACGATGGCACCTGGGCTCATGGTGAGGACTACCTGAAGGACGTGGCTGAGAGTGACTCTGAGACCATGTCTGGGTTCTGTGGAGAGTGCTTTGATTTATTAGCTGTCTACCTTGTGCTTGGGAGGGAGGGAGTGAAGACACATGAGCTATTGATTTGTCATCTTTGACTTAGGGCCTCACAAGGGAAAAAGGCTCCCTGGATCATTCTTAAGTGATGACATAAAAACATGCTCCCAGCCTGATGCAAAGATTTAGACCACTCAGTAGCTGTGGGTGAACTCTTTTCTGCTCCATTCATATAAGTGTGTGCAAACAAAACAATAAAAAATTGCACGCATTTAAAAATTTAGCCTCTTTAGAGAGGGTGGAATAGACAAAAATTGGAGCATCTTCTTGGCTCACGATGATTTCCTCTTGTGACTGTGTTTGGGCCTCTCTCTATTACTCCTGGAAATAGACGCAATTCTCAACCTCAGGGGTGAGCAATGTCCCAAACTGGGCCAGTCTTACTTCTCCTTTCCCTGGTCGCAGCAATTGGCCTGAGCAAGAGCAGGACTAGGGTTGGTTGATTAAAATCCTTCTTTGGGCTTTTCCAAACTGGAGCTGGGAGAGGAAAGACTCTTTTCTTCTTTTATAACTGAGCTCTCAAGAGGGTACCCCAACGCTGCCAGTCACGGAGTCCCTCACTGCGTGCAGTAGGTTGGAATGAAGTCACCTTGCACTGATGTGATGGTTTTAGAGTTTCTGTTTCTACTTATTCCCGATTTTGTCTGCTCTTTGATATACAGCATATTACTTTTGTGATCCAATATCTCCTCCCCTGTTTTTTTTTTAGCTTTAATGGGTTATAGTGGACACATAATAACTTGTACATAGGCTAAGTGTACAATTTGATGAATATACATTCATTGAATTGTGATTCATCAAATCTCAATCAAGATAATGAACATATCCATGATATCCCACAGTTTCCTCAAGCCCCTTTATAATTCTTCCCTTTACTGCCCAACCTCAGGTAACCACTGATTTGCTTTCTGTCACTATAGAGCAATTTTTATTTTCTAGAATTTTATATAAATGGAATCATACAGTACATACTTTTTTTGGGGGGGTCTGCCTTCCTCCACTTAGAATAACTTTGGGATTCATTCATGTATCAATAGTTCATTTTTTTTCTTACTGAATTAAGTGTTTATTTACTCAGTCACCTGTTGATGGACATTATTTTTTCAGTTTTTGACTCAGGAATAATCGTGTTATGAATATTTGGGTGTAAATGTTTGTATGGACACATGCTTTCAATTCTCTTGGGTAAGTTCCTACACGTGGAGAGGTTGGGTTGTATGATAAGTGTGTGGTTAACTTTTTAAGAAACTGCCAAACCACTTTCCTGCTTTCAACAATGGTTATACCATCTATGAGGGTTCCAGTTGCTTTACGTCTTTGCCAACACGTTTTGGAGAACTTTATCTGTAGGACTTGTGAATTGGGATATTGAAAACTATTTACATAGAACAAGTGACACCCAGTGGACATACGTAAAAGCTTAACACAGGTACACCATGACTTAATTGCATCAGCTCGGGACTGTGCGTGACTGAGTGATATTGACCCCTTAGAAGGGGAGACATTGCAACAATAAGTAACATTATTTATTGTTCTGTTCACACATCTTATTGTTTCAGCCAGCAAATGGGACTCAGAGATTAAAAAGGAGTAACAGTAACGGTTAATGTGGTTAATTTAAGCACTGGTTTTTTTAAGCACATAATTAGTTAATAAGAATTTAAAAATAAGCTTATAATTGCTGCCAACATGTCTGTGATGGAGAAGAAATGTTCTGACCATGGCAGAGCACTTGAATCCAGTAACGTAAAAGACAAAAGCAGTCGCTTGCCAATGCTCGCCTGGGACCTTGCCAAGTCCAGGTCCACGTCTAGCTCTAGACTGGATGAAGCCAAGCAGAGTGACTAGGAGCGATGGCTACTGAACTGAGCGCCTTTCTTATATCCTGATGCAGCCACACGCCAGCTGTGTAACCTTGGGCATGTTGTTACACTTGCTCTGTGCCTCAGTTTCCTCATCTATAACATGTAGATACCACATGTATCTACCTTATAGGGCTGTTGTGAAGATACAATGAGTTACTGTGTGTGATGTTCTTAGAATACCAACACTCAGCGCACACTCAATAGATGTCATTATAAATAATGTTGGTATTTTGATTATGGTTAGCTTTTTTTGGCCCATATTCCTGGTGAAGAAAATTTATGTTTTGTATCTTACCTAGATGTTCCAGGCACTCTGCTTTATGATGGTGATCTCGCTTCTTTCCATAATTTATCATCATTCCTGTTTTACAGGCGAAAATCCTGGGGCCCAGCGAGATTAAGAAGCTGTAACTGGGGGAGCCAGGATTCAAACCAAGGATTTGAGATCCTAACACAGACGCTCACTCTATGCGTCAAGCTGCTCTCGTGAGAAGAGGCAGCCAGCATCAGGGCCAGAGATGGGTACCGCCCTCAGAGAGGAGAGGGAACGTTCCTTTGTGCCCTAGCCCATCTGGCACCCCAGTGCAGAGCTCCGCTCTCAGGCGTGGAAGGGAAAGTGCTCCTGCTTACGGCTCCTGCTGCTTCCTGAAGGTTACCAGTCTGCATTGTTCGTGGCGTCCTCAGCCACAGGCCTCCCGCAGCCAGCTCTGAGGGAACCTCGCCAGGTAGAGGGACGGGGGACATTCCGAGGTCTTTCGGCAGCGGAGATCTTGGTGCCATCTTTGACTTTCTTGTGTTGCTACAACATGATACCATAGACTGGGTAATTGATGAAGAACAGAGATTTATTTCCTACAGCTCCAGAGGCTGGGGTGTCCAAGGTCCAGGGGCCTACATCTGCTGCGTCATCCCACGATGGAAGGCAGAAGGGGAAGAGGACACAGACGAGAACGAGCGAATGAGTGAGAGAAAATGGAAGACACATTCATCTTTTTATCAAGAACCCACTTCCAGCACAATGAGCCCGTTTCCACCATAAGGGCATTAATCCACTCATCAGGGCAGAGCCTTCATGACCTAATCGCCTCTTAAAGGTCTCACCCCTCAACACCGTTGTACTGGACATGACGTTTCCAACATATGAACTTTGGGGGAAACATTCGAACCATAGCAGGTGTTTTTCCTTTTGGTCTTGGAAGTGCATTTGTCACTGAGCGTGGGGGCAGGTGACCTCACTGTGGGTGACAAGGACACTGTGCAGGATGCAGGCCCCCCTCCCACAGCGACCGCCTAGGGCGTTAGGAGATGGACTGGGGACACAGCCTGCTCTCCAAGACAGCTGCTCCTGAGGTTTAATGGGCGTCGTCAGCCTTGCTAATCAGGCACTTTGTGATTCAGGGAAAACCGCAGAGGCAAAGGGAGTGGAAGAGACATTTAGCAAGCCCGTCTCTGTAAACACCGGGAATGGCATCCTTGGGAAGACGGGGAGAAGCAAAACAACGTGAATTGTTGAGCGGGGACGAAAGTCCCGAATACAACAGGAAGAAAAATCGTGCCTCGTGAAAACCATCCGAAATATATGACGGGTATTAGGAACAAGACAGCCATGAAGGGTAAACTCGGAGAGGGAGACCAGGCGCGGGGAGGCGGCAGATGTGGGGTGAGACGATGACAGCCGTGAGCACGGCCAAATGGGAAATATGATAAACTCTTAAGTGCAAGCGAGAGAGATTCAAGTAATGAGAACCTCCGATAAGACAAATACAAGAAATGAAACCAATTTTAGAGCAAGACTGATGAGCTGAATGGAACCGACAGCCAACGAAGGCACGGTGGGAGGGATGAGGCATGAAGGAGACAGAGTCAAAGAGAAAGAAAACGTCTCGGCCGCCACGGCTGTCAAATGGCTTTGACAAGGGAGCGGGAGATGGACGATGAGGGCTAGGGCTGACGGACAAATCCCCCAGCCCGGAGTCACATAACGTTAGAGGGATTTGCTTGGTGGCCCGTGACCATCACTACTCTGGGATGCGCATTCTGGACCGACGATGCCGGTTCCTTTTCTGTTGGGATTAGCTCCGAGGTGGAAAACTCTACAAAGCAGCTGTAAGCTCTCAGAAGTCATGTTGTGTTTCTGAACCTACAGTCCCACAGGACAGGGTGCTCTATTTTAACATCAAAGCCGTATGGTGCTCCCCCCACCAAGAGTCTTCCCTTTGGTTTTAAGTCATAGGGTTTCAAATCTGTCCTCAACCCTCACTGTGTATTCACCTAACAGAAGGGAACAGCTGGGTGGGAAGGGATGCAAATCTTGGGTATCAGTAGACTGGGTTGAAAATGTTAGCTCCATTGCTTACTGACTGTGGCTTTCCCACGTGGAGCAGAGATGATCCTAGGATGACCGAGGGGAGCTTATGGTAGGATGAGCCGAGTAAAGTTCTCAGCATTGTGGCGAGACCGTGCTAGATGCTGGGACGTGGAACAAGACACAGTCTAGCTCCACTGAGTGCAGAGGCTTTGAAGGGAGGCAGGTGAGTTAATATTTGCTTTAATAAAGCATGCGGGATGCAAACAGACTCATACCCAAGCCCTAGAGATGTCGGGAGGAGGGCTGTGTTTACTTCTTGTAGGATGTAGTTGAGGACATGGAGAAGCTTTTCATTCGTAACCAGTAGTTCACTGTTAGGAGAAGGACATTTCAGGCCCAGGGAACATTGTAGGAATAGGCACAAAAGGACGAGACAGTACTGCAAGTTTGGTAAACCCAGGCATTGTTTTGTTTCTAAAAGTGCTTTTCATAGGAGGTTAATAGGTAGAAGGAAAGAGGGCTCTATGTTTATGTAAATTTTAGGTTAAATAAATAAGCTTTTTTAAAATTGGAGGACTTCTCAGTCTTAAATCTGCTTCTATGTAAGTGAATCTCCAAGAGGGCTGATAGAGGATATGGTATTTTTTTTTAATTTATTTGAGCACAGAAAGCTTTTTGAGAAGGATCTTGCAGCCTAATCTTGGAAGTGATATTTCATCACTTTTGCCATTTTCTATTCATTAAGAGCAAATCACTAAGTCCAGTCCACACTCAAGGGGAGGAGATTACCAAAGAGCGTGAAGACCAGGAGGTGTGGACCATGGAGGACCACATTGGAAGCTCTCTACTGCAGAAGACTGACATTCTGACAACATGGCTCTGTGTATGCCTCCTCTGGAGGCAGCAGAGAACTGAAGTTAACCTAGGGTCAGGGACAATGGGGTATCTTTGTTAGTCTGTGTGCATAGTTGGCCAATCACAGAAGGATGTCTGCCCCCCATCTTGATGCTACATCAAGTAGAATTCTCCTAGAATCAGGAGATAGTCCCAAGGGAGGGGAAATCCCGTGAATAGCTGACATTGAAGAGGAGGCACGTGTAACATTTTAATAGATATTGGCAAATGGCTGTCCAAAAAGGATGTACCAATTTTTCACATACAGAATTCAAACTCCTTCTTTATTTTCTTTCTTTTTACTGGAATATATGTTATGCAGATAACTGCTGACTACAATGGAGTAGAAGTGATAAGAGTGAAAATGTTCGTGTTCAGTCCAAGTCAATGAGAGATGAATCACAGACAGGAGATTCAACAGCCAAAGAATGGCTCTGAGATTAGATTTTGTGAAGCTCAAGGAGGGAGAGTGACTTGTCAAACAGCAAATGAAAGTCAGGCTGGGAAATGTTGCAGAGGAGAATGGAACAAAATTGACTAGAGGAAGGACTTTGAGTAGAATCTAGAGAAAAACTCCAACTCTGGAGGCCAAGCTTATCCTAACATCGGTCTAAACTGACTGTAGGGTCATTCATTTATTCATTCATTCACTCATCCAGTACATGTCTGGAGTGCTTACTATGTGATAGGTGTTGTGCTGGACTTTGAGGACATAACAATGGGCTAGACCAGGAGTAGAAGACTATGGCCAGTGGGCTACATGATCTTATATGTTGGTTGGAAGACAGCCAGCCTCATTAGTTTATTCATTGTCTCTGTTTTTGCAGCAGGACAGCAGAGTTGAGTTGTGGTAGAGGCTGGATAGCCTGCAAAGCGTAAAATATCTATTATTTGGTCCTTTATAGAAAAAAAGTTTGCTGACCTCTAGGCTAGACAGTCATGGTTCTTACTCTCATGCATCTTGCCAATCCAGCAGAGAAGATGGATATTAACTTCCCAACTGTGATTATCATCCTGGCAAAGTCACCTAAAGCAGTGATAGAACACAGCATGGCACCACCTTTGATAGGGTGGTCAGGGCATACCTCCCTGATAGACAAGGGATTTTTAGGGACTTGATGGATGACCAGGAGGCAGCTTGCAAAGAACTGGGGAAGAGGTTTCCAAACAGAAGGAAGGGAATGTGTCAAGTCTTCTTGTTGGGAAAGAGCTCATCTCTTAGAAGAATGAAGAAGAGGTCAGTATGGCTGACACACGGAGAGTGTGTTGAGATGTACTTGGGATTAGATCCTCAGGGCCTCCCTGGCCATGGTCAGGGATCTGGGTTTTGTCTGAAGTACAATGTGAAGACCCCCAAAGAGTTTTAGGATCAGTTTCATGAATCTCAAAGGTTAGACTGTCTTATTTAATTAGCCGATTTGAACAGAGGTATTGAGACAGTTCAGTACCAGTATCTGTCTTGACATAAGAATTCAGGAGCCCAAACTGGTGCCAATGTGTGGACCGAAATAGATTGGTTTATTCGCCGATTGATGAGGCATGTCAGGGGAACCACAGAGGCAAGAAGCCCCCAGATGCTGCCAGAGCGGTGGAGCAGCGCAGCCCGGCTCTGGTGGTAATTTTGTCTAGCGTGTCCTCTCGTGGAGAATTCACAATGCTTGGATGATGCATCCCGTGCTGGGGTCTGGTCCACAGACCCGTCCTGGTCATGCTCATCACGGGACTTTTGCAGTGAAGAAAGGAGCAGATGATTCTTTAAACTACTAAGGCTGTAATTTTTATCACGTATAAATGAAGTAAGAGTCACAGACGGCTCATAATCACCATGACAAACCCTCTTTCTCCAACTCCTGAACACCATTTCCATGGCAGTGACTCGTCACAGGTGCTAAAAATGTTTTTAGGTTGACCTTGCAGGTGCTGCTGAGAGTGTTCAGGCTTGAAAAGAAATGGCTCAACAAACCAACTCCATGAGCCCCTCCTTGACATTGAGCAAGGAATTAATTCGCTTTTTCCAGAATGTACCTTATCTTAATGCCTTTCTAATACCCTTTGGGAAACATAACAATTTAGTCTTGAGTTTAAAAACTCTAAACCTACACCTTCCCTCAGTGAATAGCTGTGTAATAGAATAAGCTTTCAAGGGGTCTCCCGGTTTTATTAAAAAGCTAGTATTAAAAACACTTAAAACAATTTTGCTACTTTTAAAAATCACCCCACTGAAAAGCTAAAAAAATCCAAGAGGCAAGCTTCTTTGGACAAAGTGTTATTGGTGAATAATGCAGTCGTTGGCTGGGCACAGTGGCTCATGCCTATAGTCCCAGCACTTTGGGAGGCTGGCGGGAAGGGAATCACTTGTGCCCAAGAATTGGAGGCTGCAGTGAGCTATGATTGTACCACTGCAAAACCCTGTCACAAACAAAAAAACCCCAAATAATGCAGTTTTAGCTGATATATTCTAGGTATGCAATTATAAAAATGAAGCTTTGTATGTCTAAATGCAAACATTTTTTTTCCCCAGGGGTAATCACGTTTGATGAAAAATATATAATATCATGTAAATAAATGTGGAAGAATTCTTTACAGTTATTTTGTAATCAAGAACACCACAAATTAACAGTTAATATAATCAACTGCCTATAATACAATATATAATTGCCATTAGAGAGAGCAAAGGCAAATACAATAGCCAGATCATAAATGGAGATTTTTTTCCTTCATATGTAGGTTAGAGAGCTGGCTTCGTCCCCAGAAAAGGGAATGAAAAGGAAGAGGCAGGGTTACCAGGACCTAGGAGCAGACGGCAGCAGGATTGGTGCTGGGAGCGTTCACAGAAGCTGGAGATTGGAGAGCCAAATGCTGCTATTGGAACATGCTGATAGGAGTAGGAAAACAGAAGGAAATTCATGCATCCCTTCCTCCTCTAGCATCTCCTATGAGCAGAGCTTAACAGGAAGCCACCTGGCAAGGGAGTGTGTGAAATTTGGTTTGCAGAGTCTTAACCAACATCACGTGCAGAGTACAGGAGAGTGGACTTGGAGATGAGAGGCGATAGGTAAGTAACTGGTACAGTAACATCCTTCCGTGTAAATAAAGCATCTTTGAATAGTCAGAGCCCCTTCAGGCTGGCCTCTGGGTCATCTTAATTTCACCCCATTAAATTTTGACAGCTTCCTTGATTTTGCCCTGAAATATTCCAGGTTTATCTTATACATTTTATGCCCCGACCTCAAGTCAGCCATTTATGTAAAAAGCCTAGGTTCCTTTTACCAGGGAATGGTATGTAGAGACCAAAATCTGGGCATGATGAGTGTTTATCTAAAACTTCCATTTTAGGTATTCAGTTGAGCCACAGCCCATATTCTATGACCTACCACCAGTTCAGGAGTTTTGACTGTGAATACTCTTTGCCTTACTGTTAATCTTTTGTGGAAAGAGATGATTCTAGGCTATTTTAAAATCCCCTCATTACTGTGCTGGTTTTCACAAGCTCCATGCTTCATCTTCAAACTTCTGGCTTTTAAACTCTACAGTGTATGTCAAATTGACAATATAACTTATAAGTTATTATTCTATAAAAATGGTACATGAAGCGTGACACTAAAATTGATCAAGTAGACAAAAAATAAGTTTCAGTATATTTATGTTATTGGGATCTCACCATTGTGGGAAATGAATATAAATTGGGGAAATAAAACTTTGGGCTACCACCAGGCATTTTGAAACCTAGTGACATTATCACGATCTTTGCTCTGCCTGTAGTCTCTATTCACTTTACTGCATCTTCAGATTATTTCCCAATAACTGAAAGCACCTAATTATCCAATAACTTCCCTGCACATAAAAAGTTATGTGCTTCATAATTTCACACATGAAAAACTCCATGAGATTGGTGAAGCTGGAAAAATGATCTTTTGTTAATTGTATTGAGTACACATAAAAGCTCAAAAATTTTAAAACATACTTCCCAAATCTTTGAATACAATGAATGCTTTAGGAAGATATACCATATTTATTTTGACTTTAAGAAACCCCCACCCCACTGCATACTTCATCAAGGACTCTGTTTTGAGATACACTGGAAGGTAGGGATTCTGAATACTGCTCCTTCCTACTGTCTTGGTTCAAATCAGAAGGGAACACTCACTAGGAACTAGATGGGGAAATCAAGTATCATATTTATTCCTAAGACTCATTGAGTCCCAAATAATTGGGTTCCCTGGTAAAACTGGATGGGAGAACAAAGCTTGCATCTGATGTCTCCTGTTATCTTCCCCTGTATCTGGGTCTTAAGCCACCCACTGACAGCACTGGGTGGTAAAGCCATCTCTAAGTGCTCTTGCCCAGAGCGCTCAACAGAGGTTGTTAGCTCAACCCTAACCCTAACTCTTTTCCCTGTCCACTTTATTACCTCGAGGACTTCATAGGAGGGGGCCAGAGCAGACCTTAACCTAGGAGGGCTAACTGCTAAGCAGCACAGAGGAAGCCTGGCCTTCTGTCTCAGAGATCCACGGAGGTGGGTCCTCAGGACTTTCACCAATCAGATGAGTTAGGAGCAAGGGAAGATGGAGTCAGTGGTTTAAACTGCCTTTTTGGGGACCTCCTCCTGAGGGTGGACATCTTGGAAAACACTCTTTCTTTGGAAATCTGAGGACAGGGAGATAAGGAATCTTCCCCTTGGGAAGAGGAACCACAAACTCGAATGCCTTCAGGGGCCAGGTGGATGTTCTACCATCTGTACGTGAAGAGAGCCAGGCAGGAGTGTGGGGATGCAAACCCTGCTCAGCACTTGCAGTGCCTATTCAGGTCCAGCTGATGTGGGCACATGGAAACATGGGTTTGGTGTTGCCAGACCTTCTGATTTTTCAGGAGAAGTCAGAAATTAGATTTTTTTAAATACAAAATTTGCCATGTAGACCAAACAGAACATGTCTATGTGCTAGACTTGGCCCAAGACTTGCCAGTCTGTAATGTCTGTAACATCAAAGGATGAGACAATGAAGCATCTTTTTTTTTTTTAACCCCTGGTTAGGCTGGTGATACAAGCCATTATTTCCAAGGATTAGAATGAGAAAAAGAAAAATCGTGGATATACTGGTATTCAGATTGCCTGGCCTCTCTCCTGTCTCCCTGCCCTACCTCTGACTTGAGACAGACTCAGCCTCTTTCTCTTGTTCATCTACTTTCCTCAGTAGCTTCTTCATTTTTAAGTCATGTGGTCCTGGGACCATGGCATCCAACTCACTGACGGTGGCTGAAGTTTGCTGTCAATCTGATTAACCGAGAGAGAAACCAGAAGCTGTTCTCCTGCACAGATGAGACACGGGGCCGCATTATCAGACTGGAAAGGCCAAAGCTTCATCTAGCATCAGTGCAAGTGCCACTCTGCATTCTGCAAAGGCTGGAGCAAGCGCACGCGACAGCTTTGGACAGCGCTCGTCTGTGGCACATTGGTGTCTCTGTGCGGCTGGCAATGGCCTTAAAATGCTAAGTGCAATTAAAGGGTTTCTTCTTAAGTCTACCTGACAGCTCACCTCCAGCGCAGAACACTTCCTAGGCAGAGAAACTACAGACGTTCATTCATCATTCAACAAACATTTACTGAGTGTCTACTGTCATCTGGGAACTGTTAGGCATTGATGGTCAGCATCAAACAAGAGAAACTTGGCCCCTGGCTTCAGGGAGCTTACATCCTAGCCAGTGGAGACAGGTAAGCAAATACGCAAATAAAAGATGATCCAGCTGGTGGTGATGACATGAAAAAACTAAGGTGACAGAGTAGTGACCCAAGACAGGGTCTCTTTTCATTGATGTGGCTGGGGATTCTCTCTAGAAAAATGACATTTGATCTGAGAACTGAACCAAATATACTTTTTAAATGTCCATGTATTTTTTTTCCTACTAGATCCTAAATAAGGAAAGAATAGTATTAAAATTAAATATGATTAAGGTCTAGAAATGGCATATACCAAAACTGGTTATCTCCTGGTGGAATCATTCAAGTAGTAATTTAATATAAGAAGCATTTATTGAGCACCTAATATGAACTCAGTACTATGCTACCTTCTGGGAATGCAGTCATGCACAAACGATATTATACAGTTATAAATGTGAGGAGTATTATGAGGGAAACAACATGCCATGGTAAAGAACAAAAAAGTGGGGCATCTAATTTAGTGGGGTTAGAGCAACTTAAATGGAGACTGCGAAATGAGAAGGATTCAGTTCTATGAAGAATATTGAGGGCGGGGATTGGTAGGAGTATTCCAGGTGACAGAAGCAGTATGTGCAAAGGCCCCGGGGCAGGAAAGAATTTGTTATATTTGGAGAACTGAAAGAAAACTTGTTAGGATGGAGCAAAGGGGTCAAGAGAGAAGACTGGAGAAATTTAGAGGAGCCAGATAGACAAGCCCTGGGATCACAGAGAGGAGTTTGAATTTTATGTGAAGAGCAATGAGAAACTATTAAGGAGTTTTACATTGGAGAGTGACATGATTTGAAGTGTGCTTTTTTTTTTTTAAAAAAAGATCACATAATATTCTGAGTTCTACTTCCCCAATTGCCCTCTACTGTCTACCCCCCACATGCCCTGCCCATTAAGGAAAAATTAGGGGCAACATAGAAATGACATATTACCTTTGAATCTACATGTGAGACGAAGTATAAAAGATAAATGTCATTTTTGGTTGGTTGGGTGAAAGAATGGATAGTTGGGGACAGTAGAAGCAAGGAGACCTGTTAGGAAGTCATTGCATTCATCCTGGTGAGAGATGATGATAGGTTGGAGCAGGGAATCAGAACCTGTGATTATAATCCTGCAAATTGATCATTATACAACTCCAGGGGTGTCCAGGGGGTGTCATTTAGTATACAGCAAAGTAAATGATGCTTTCTGGAGTTAAGCAGTGGACCAGCCTCAAGTCTGGGATAGGAGTAGCAGGAATGGGGAAGAGAGAGAGAGAGATGGTTGGATTTAGGATATGTGATGGTTTAGATGCGGGAGACAGAATGGAGGGACAGATCACTTAAGGATGACTCGTAGGTTACTGACTTGGGTAATTTCAGAGATGTTGGTGGCATTTTCTTAAATGAGGCAAGACTGGATATGAAACAATTTGGGGGAGGACAAAGCAAGAGGTTTCTCTTAGATTTTTTAAGTGTGAGTTATTGGGAGACATCCAAGGAAAGATGTCAAGTAGGTAGCCGGATATACAAGTCTTGAATTCAGAGAAGTCTGGGCCAGATACAAAATGTGGAGTCATCAGGATGAAGATGATATTTGAAGCCATGGATGTAGGGAGAGAGAGACATGAGGTGCTGACTCTGACTTAAGGAGCTTGATAGGTAGGGGTAAGAAGAGAAGAACTGGCTAAGAAGATGGAGGAGGAGCCTCTGAACTAGGAAGGAATTAGAAGAGTGCAGTATCAGAGGAACATGGGTGGTTTTTGTCCTCAGGAGTCATTTTTATTTAGCATAATAAATACAAACACATGCATTTTTGTCTCTGGTGATGCAATTGCCTCTACATTTTTCTTTTATGTGTGGTGAGGGTGGAGCTTATTTCTGTCCACAAAGTGACCACTTGCCCCTATGAGCAGTGGCAGGTGTTAGCAAGATGTGATTCAAGGGTGAATAGGACCTAACACTCTAATTTCACTTTCAAGTAAAATCGGTACAACCAAAGCCTGCCTGTTGCAGGAAAGTGGTTCTCACTGGGGCCATTTTGTCTCCTGGGGGGTATTTGGCAATGTCTGGAGAATTTTTCATTTGTTGCAACTGCAAATTGGGGTGGTGGGGAGGGGGGAAAGCTGCTATTGGTATCTGGTGGGTAGAAGCCAGGGATGATGCTGAACTTCCTACAATGCACAGGGCAGCCCCCTCAACAAGCATTACCCAGCCCCAAATGCCAATAGTGCTGGCTGAGAAACCCTGTTGTAGTGAGTGCAGAGTTAAGTTACTTATCAAGATATTACTGTTTTTTCCTGAAGGACCTCCTTGGGGGCAAAAGGGAACTCTGTCCTTATCTCCTAGGAGCATCTCTGCCCAGACATGGAAGTTGATGGAAATGATTCTCTTCACTGATGTTTCACACATAGGCATCTCCAGGCATCTCTGAGATGAATAATTTCTGTGGCTCGGATATACAGATTTTTTTTTTCTGGAGAGAGATGTAATCTTTGTCTTGGAAGAGAATTATAAAGACAAAAACACCAATGTTGTATTTAGTTTCAGTTATGCAGGGTTCCCAAAGCTGTTATCCTCTCTTGCTTTCAAAAATGTCATTTATCCTTTATTCCTGGTCTCATACATGGATTCAAAGGCAATGCGGCATTTCTATATGGCCCCTGATTTTTCCTTAATGGGCAGGGTATATGTGGGTGGGCAATTGGGGAAGAGAGAAAATTATGCAGAACTATGAATATTAGATCTTTAAGGAACTTTAGAAATTATCTCATTTGACCTCTTTATAACAGGATACTTTCAATAAGCATATTCCAACTAGCTGTATACTCACTTTCCTCAACTTTGGAAGAGCCCAAAAGACTACATGAAAAACTTGAACAGTGATATAAAACTGGCCTGCACTTTGCAGGTCTAAAGGAGATTAGCTGTTAGGTGTTCGCTACAGAGGGAAGAGGAAGAGTGTGCAGTGCCACAACAAAAGAAAGGCTCTAGTGCAAATTATTAATGATTATGTTAGATAATTATTTGCCAATTAGAAATTAAAGCAATAAAAAAAGTTAATGCAAATGTTTTTGAACAAGAAAGGAAAAAGAAAATAAGAGATTCTAGAGAGCTTGCACACTCCGTCTTTGCCATGTGTGGACACTGTGAGAAGGTGGCCGTCTACAAAGCCAGGAAGAGAGCCCTCACCAGACACTGACCCTCCCTCCCACCTTCATCTTGGAATTCTAGCCTCCAGAACTGTCAGAAAATAAATTTCTGTTGTTTAAGCAAGAACAACTATATATATACACGTACATACATCTAGATCCACATAAGAATTAAGGTGAAGGTGAACTGGGGAATTTTGTTCACTATAGACAGCTTCCTGCACATAGTAGGCACACAGTAAATATCTGTTGAATGACATACCCAGAGAAGTCAGTGCAAAGGCAAAGTGGATTGATTTGTGAGGGTGGGAAAGGGTGGCATGCTCATGAGGAAGATGACATTACCTTTCCTACTCTTTTCCCAGCAAGGTGATTAAGAGAAATAGATAGTTAAGAGGGATAATAGGAAATATAATATTTGTATGCAGTGCATGAAACAGAATATCTAAAAAAACAACCACTTAAAAAAGGAAGTGTTTTATTTTCCTCACATAATGAAAAGTTTGAGACATTGAAGAAGTCCAGGGTTGGTGTGGCGACCCAGAGATGCTGCTGGGGACGTGGGTTCTCTCTGTCTTTGCTCTCCACCAACCATTCTTTGCATATATCTTTGTCAAAATGGACACAAGGTGGCTGTTCTTTGTCCAAGCATTGAGTCCACATTCCAGGCAGGAAGAAAAGAAAAGGGCAAGGATTCTTGTGTCTGTTCCATTTTATCAGGAAAACAGTGGCTCTTCCAGAAGCCTCACCCAGTACACTTCTACTTACATCTCATTGGCCAAACTGGGTCACATGCTCAATCCTAACTGCAAGGGAGTCTGGGGAAAATGTTTGTCAGTTGTCCTGGGGAAAAAAAAATCTAGATTCTATTAGTACAGAAGAGTGTGATGGTGGATGATAGTTACAGAGCCTGCCACACTTCCCTAATTCCACAGTTGAGGGGAGTCAAGGCCCCCAGTAGGGAACCTTGTTCTTTCTAGTGAATTCAGGTCAACAAGGAAGCTTCATTCCAGCCTGTCTGACTTGCTTGAAGTCAAGAGACAAAGCAGCCTAGAGCTTTGGCAAAATAACATCTTTTTATTGCCACCTCGGAACTGGGCTTTGGTCTCCACCAAAGGTCACATGGAGGGAGCCAACACACCCTCAGGACTTAGGAAATGTTGGTGCCAAGTGAGAGGAATTAATACAGCTGTGTCGGTCTGATTTTTTGGCCACTATGAGACCAGCACTTACTGCAGACATCGCATTTGGCTGAAGAAAAATAAACCCGAGCATGGTGCTGAGCCCCAGCGGAGCAATTCCAGACATGACTGAGATCTAAGCTCTAGGCTGCAGCCGACCAAGGGAGAGAAATGGTTAGCACATAGTAAGCACTCAATAAATGGCAACTGTGGTTATTATCTTTTAATGGGTAATATTGATCAGAGGGGAAATCTGATGCATTGTAGGATGAAATGATATTAGGGTAATGAAGGAGGATATAAAGTATGCTTGGTTAAAGGGTTGGCTAAAGTATAATTATATTTTTGTGTGCAAGGGGGATAGAGGAAGGAAAAAACTGAGGTTGCAGGGGATTCAGGATTCTTTTTCTACAAGCGAAGGGAAACCACTGGGCCTAGGGCAGGAGGGTGTTGAGAAGGGGAGTGACGTGATCAGATTTATGTTCTGAAAAGATCACCCTCTAGCACTGAAAAAGGGACAGCGGAGTGAGGGTGGAACCAGGGAGGTGGAGGAGGTGATGTCAGTAGTGAGGTGAAAAACGGTGGTGGAAGTAGGGAAGAGTGGTCCCATTTAAGATGCGTTCTGCAGGTAGGGCAGACAGGACTAGCTGACGTGCTGAAGGACCAGGTTTGGGGGAAAGTGGTGGAATCAATAGCTTTGGGCCATGTGACATTTGAGATGCTTGGTGGACGGTCAAGTAGAGACTTAACTAGGTAATTGTCAAGTGGGGTCTGAAGTTTAGGGTTGAGGGTAGGGCTGGAGAGGCACATTGGAAAGCTCTTATTGTATAGATGGTATTTAAAGCCATGGTGCTGCCTAAGACCATGGAGTACATAAGCATAGATAGAGAAGAGGTTCAATGACTGGAACCTGGACTAGAAAGAAGGAGTAGCCGGTGAGGAAGGGGGAAATTAGAAAGTGTGGTATCTAGGAATCAAATCTTGGAGTACTACTCAGCGACAAAAAACAATGGTGAACTAACATCTTTTGTATTATCCTGGATGGAGCTGGAGCCCATTCTACTAAGTGAAGTATCACAAGAATAGAAAAGCAAGCACCACATGTACTCATCATCACATTGGTACTAATTGATCAACACTTATGTGCACATATGGAAGTAACATTCATGGGGTGTTGGGCAGGTGGGAGGGGGGAGGAGGGGATGGGAATAGTCACACCTAACGGGTGCGGTGCGCACTGTCCGGGGGATGGGCACCCTGTAGCTCTGACTCAGGCAGGGCAAAGGCAATATACGTAACCTAAACGTTTGCACCCCCATAATATGCTGAAATTAAAAAAAAATATCCTAAACAAAAAAATCAAATCGGAGAAAAAGCCCAAGAAAGAGGGGGTGATCAAGGGATCCTCAAAGCGCGACTGCCCTGAAGACTGAGAGCTGATCATTGCCTTGGCATTGTGGGGGTGTCAACAAGAGCAGTTTCACTGGTGTGAAGATGACAGCCTGATGGGAGAGTAGAGTTCCAGAGACTTCCCTAAGGCTTTGTGAAAGAGATCACGGCACGATTGGCTTGCTACGTAACGGGGTCTGAACTCCATCAGGAGAGCAATAGCAGTTCAGCAAGAGGAGTGACACACTCAGGTCTGCACTGTAGAAAGAGCGCCCTGGCTGTAATGCGGTAGAGGGGAAGTCAACTTGAAGACTGTTGTTAATGATGGTGTCCAGCGCCAGGCTAGCAGCAGCGGGGACAGAGAGAATAACTTTATTTGAAAGAAACCAAGGAGATAGAATCCACAGAACTTGAGGATCGATTGGAGGTGAGAGGTGGGAGAGAAAGAGGTAGGTCTAAATCCTGACCTTGCCACTTGGCATCTCTCTGGACTAGTGCGAGTCTCTTAATGTCTCTGTGCCTCAGTTTCCTCATTTGTAAGATGAGGCTAATAATAATACCTACTTCATAGGGCTGTTCTAGAATTTAATGAGAGAATGCATGTTAAATGCTTAGCACAGGGTCTGGCCTATGGTAGCTATTGAGACCCACACACAGAACCTTAGAACATTTTAGATGTCCTTCACCCCTTATCGAGCACCTTCTTCTTGCAGACTGATGGTGACCTCTTTCTTAATAGCAATAAGAGCCGACTTACTCTCTTCTGAGGAAGGCAGCATTAACCATTTGTAGGAATCCGTAGCTCAGGGAGACTTCTTTGCCAGGAAGATGACATGATCCATATCTAATACTAGGTGTCATATATTCTACACATTATTATTTCATAGCACCAGTGAGACTCAAATATCAAAAATCACTTTGACTAAAGGGATTCACTCAGAAAGAGGTGGATACAATTGGCTGTTCTTGTGATTGGCATCCAGTGACAGGTTTAATGGGACAAAAATTTTACATGCAGGTCAATTTGCATATATCATGCCTTCAATTTGCCCACACAAATTGGCCACTTAGGTACACAATTACCCAATTAGTGGGAGTCATTTCCTAATTGCGGGGGCAAACCTGATAATTGAGCCCTTAAATGGCTAAGTGCTCACGATTCGCTTCCTTTCAGCAAAGGTGGCACTTTTGAGTTTCATGTTAGAATTAAAAGAATCTGACAGCTAAGGATCCCTTTCCTAAATAGATGATGGTGTCACTTCAGCATGAGCTGAGCATGGAGGTTAAGTAACTTAAGGAGCTATTAGATCTAGAGTTTCCACATGAGGACTGCAGGTATTTTACAAGATACCATGTTGGAATTCCTGATTCTCGGATGCACCCCTGGACCATCAAGGAATTTTGTCAGTGGATGCTGATGTTTCTACCTACTTTGGGAATCACCCTTGCCTGGGTGGGGGTGATGATACTTCCCTCTGGCTTGTGCTTCTCCATTAAGTGGGATGCTCTTGCCTCAAGGGAAGGAATGTTCTCTTTATCCATCCAGCATGCCATTGTGTGTCACCTCACTGTTTCTGGCATTTGGATAGATTTATGGAGGTTTCTATTTCTGTCCAGTTGAAAAAGAGCTCCTTGGTGGTGTCAGCCTATTATATTGGACTTGAAAGTTTGATTCTGGCCCAGATCCTAGTTTGGTGGAAGGCCACCGGAAATTGTTGTGTAGTTGCTTGGTGAAAGCACCTTTCCTTCCTTCTTCCCTTCCTTCCCTTCCCTCCTTCCTTCCTATTTATTAAAAGAAACTCAGTAAAATTGAGAGCAAGACTTGAACAGATGCTACACAAAAGAAGAGACACAAATGGCCAATAAACATAGGAAAAAATTCTGAGCATCGTTAGTCATCAGGTAGATGCAAATGAAAATCAGTGAGATACCACAAACCCTCTAGAATTATCAGCAACCCCAAATGTTGGCTTAGAATGTGATGTAACTGAAATTCTCTTACATTGCTGGCATGAGTGTAATAAGGTACATCCACTTAAAAAAAACAAAAAACGGTTTGCCACCTCCTTAAAAAGTTCAACACATGCCTGGCCTATGGTCCGGCAATTCCACTTCTAGGTTTTACCCAAGAAAAAGGAAAACATGAGTCCACAAAAAGATGCGTACAGGAAATGTTCACAGAAGCTTTATTCATGATAGCCCCCAACTGGGGAAAGCCAAAATGTCCAACAACAGGAGAACAGATAAACAAATATGGTGTATCAATCCAATGGAATGCTACTCAGCAACAAAAAGAAGTGAATTCATGCAACAACACAAAAATACTGAATGAGAATATTTCTATGAAGTTCTAGAACAGGTGAGAATAGCTTCCCTGAAGAAGTGATATTGAATTAAGATCTACAGGATAATTAGGATAGTGGTGTAGTGAAGGATCACATAGTTCAGCTGGAAGTTTGAAGGCAGGAATGGTGGTATAAGATAAGGTGAAGGGAGCATGGTTAGCCAGACGCAGAATATATTAGAGTTGGTAAAGCAGCATCGTGAGAACAGAAAGGTAGAAAATGGCGATTTGGAAAGTGTGGAAAGCATATGGGTTTGTCCTGAATCACCATGGCCAAACCAGGATCATTATCTTGCCTTCCAGTTTTATCCTTTCTACAAAATTGCTTTGATTTGTGTGCTAATACAGGTAATATCAGCTGCTGTAATGGATAGTCTCTGAAATCACAGTGGCTTCACCCACTAGAAATTTATTTCCTGCTCATAAAAAGACTTTTGTAAACAGGCAGCCTTCTATGAGGTCGCTCAGCGACCCAAGCTCCTTTCGTTTTGTAGCTCTGCCCTCTTCTCTTGGGGCTTTGGAATCCTCTGTTCTGCTGGCTAACAAGGGAAAAAGAGTGGAGAAGCCACACCTGCTTCTAACCCACTTTGCATTGATTAAAATGAACACTACTTCTACACAGTTAATTGGTGAGAATAAGTCACATGGCTGCACCTCATTGCAAGAGATGCTGGAATATGTAGTCCTTGGATGGGCAGATACTTCCCAGCAATAATTCTATACTCTGCAAGGGAAGAACCCATCTTTGGTAGCCAACTAGCCATTTGTGTAGCAATTAACACCTTTCAGCGAACCTCACCTTTTTTCCTCCACTTCTCATCCAATTGGAGCTCATTGCATTGTGCTTTATTGGGAAGCTTGCATGCCCAGAACAAGTCCCGCCAACTGAAACCGAAGTGCTGGGCTCTCCAGCCAGACAAGCTTACCATGGGAGCACTGAGGTTCATAAATCACAATGCAGAGGCAGTTTATCATCTGAAAAATGAGGAGGAAGGGCTGCCAAAGCCCGGCTCATAAAACAGATGTTCTTTTGGTGGATAAGAGCAAAAGAGATGCAAGACTACAGAAATTGAAAATCCAGGAAAGTAGCCATTCTACCTTATATAACAAACACAACATCCCTAAAGTAATTCACTTTCTCTCTTTTCCTACATCCTACTCTGCAGTGGGAAAATAATTGTTTTTCCTGATTATGTTTCACTTTAAGTTGGGATAATAGCTTTTTTTTTCATGTGTTTCCAATCCCTGGAAGTGTGAGCATTTATTTTTTTCCAGTGCATGATGAATGCAATGATACTATACTGATGACTGCAAGTAAGATATGTTCCAGGATACGAGCTGCTGTACCATCCTTGTCATTAAATCCTACTCAGAATAAATAAGCCACATTTCAGCTGTAGCCATTCACGCCACTGGATGGCATGAAATATTAAATGACAAAGGTTAATTCCGTTCTCAGCCAAGAGCTCCTGTCTAATTTCCCATAAGGTTGCACAACAGGTCAGTGTGTCCAGCTTAAAATAATAGTCTGAATAGTCTGTGCTAGCCTTCACCAGGAAGGTTTTTTTTTTTTTAAAATCATGGCTATGCTGATGAAACTTGATTTTGCAGTGGGAAAACAAAGATGACTCCTGCTGCTCCTGAGGAGCTGGGGGCAGGGTTGTTCCCAGGCTGTGCAGCAGTGGTCTTCAGAATTTGCCTCTAGTAACTGATGCTTTGTCATTTTCTGCTAGTTCCCTGTGACTAATAGGAATTTCTGGGGTTCTCCATACTTTGGACACTGGTCTTTCACTCTTAATTCTGTTTTTCTTATCCAGTGATTGTTTGCGTAAAGTGAAAGGGTTGTTGCTTTAAATTACACTGATGCCTTATTAATATGTTAAACAACCACACTCAAGCTATATTCACTTATTACAGTGCATTATGCAATGCATTAGTAATGAATGGAAGTACTTTACTTAAAGATCTGCCTATAAATCAGCTGAACATGGGGGAAAAGTCATTGTTTATTTATGATGTCTGGAAAAGGAATTATAGAGAGCAGAGCTTATGTATCCTCTTATTCTAAAAACGTTATGAAACATTGATTATATGTTTGCCATTAAGTTTGTGTTCCTGTTGCCTTTATGTTCCTGATATATTATTAATCTTCCTTAAGCATTAAACCTCTGAAATCTGCTTTAGATGTAAGAGTGGAAAGCTTCGGAGCTAGACAGTAAAGTTTGAGCAGAAATTGGGTGTTTTTTTCTCTTGCTATGTTGAAGGCACGTAGGAAGACTATTCAAAATATGCTGTCCTCATGGGAGTGTTATACCACTGCCCAGGGACCACTAAAGGCTTGCTTCCTAGTAAATGTAAATTAGCAAATATTCATGGAGTATTTAGTCTTAGAACCGATGATGGGACCACGGAGCTGTTTGAAGGCATGAAATAAAAAGGCATATGACTAGGCAACTCTGGGAAACCCTTATCTACACTGTAACAGGCCCTCTTAACCAGATTTCTGGAGCAAAATAGTCACATGAAATTATAACAAATAGGAAACAAGATACCATTTTATTGTTCAGCTAAGATTCTGCTGAGAACTTGATTTTAGAATTTGCTGGTAGAGTATGCTAAAGTAAATATGTGGCCTTAGGTAAGTAGGTATTAGGATCTCTGTTAGTGTCTAAACCCCCAAATCTTACTATCGGTTATCAGAGGAAGTGGTTTGCATGTCCTAGGATGTGTATGAGGGGAAGAGCAAAGAGCTCAAGATGACCTGACTCGCTGCTCTATAAGGTTTGGCTTCTTAGATGTACCAGGCAGAGGAAGAGGGACTCTATCCACTAGTAACCATGGCTCAGTCATTGTCCTGGAACCTGGACTACTATAAGATTATTTCCTTCTCTTGTGGAGGAGGAGGAAGAATTGAGTAAAGAGCTTTTCTGAACCTTCTGTTCTTGCTGTACCTACTTTGTGCTGGGTTTTTACTAGGATAAAGGACATACAAAAGTAAATAATAATCAGTCTCCCTTTTACAACTGCTCACAATCTAGCAGTGGAGGTAGACTTGTAAACAAGTTAGTTACAACACACTGCAACAAAATAACAACAACAACAACAATATCTTGAGTGCTTATCATGGGCAGTGGGCAAACTAAGGTTTTTGAAGTTGTGGAGGTGGCGTAAAGAAGGGAGTGATTAGCTCTGGCAGGATGGGCTCTCTGGAGGAGGTGACATTTGTGCTGCAGCTTAAGGGAGGCATAGGAGTTCTCTAAGTGGAAAGGAGGTGGAAAAAAGTGAATTTAGTAATGTTGCAGGATACAAAATTAACATACAAATATTAGTTGCATTTCTATACACTAACAACCAATTATCCAAAAGGGAAAACAATTCCTTTTCACAATAGCATCAAAAAGACTAAAGTAGTTCAGAATAAATTTAACCAAGGAGGTGAAGGACTTGTACACTGAAAACTATAAAACACACTACTGAAAATAATTAAAGCAGACACAAATAAATGGAAAGACACCCTGTATTTATGGGTTAGGGTAATTAATATTGTTAAAATGTTCCTACTACCCAAAGAGATCTATAGATTCAATGTAATCCCTATCAAAATTCCAATGGTTTTTTTTTTTTTTTACAGAAATAGACAAAAACATTCCTAAAATTCACTTGGATCCACAAAAGGCCCCTAATAACCAAAGCTATTTTGAAAAAGAACAACAAAGCTGGAGACATCACATTTTCTGATTTCAAAATATATTGCAAAGCTGCAGTAACCAAAACAGTATGGGACTGGCATAAAGAAACAGACATATAGACCAATGGATAGAAGAGCCCAGAAATAAACCCACTCATGTATGGTCGGCTGATCTTTAATAAGGGTGCAAAGAATGCATAACAGGGAAAGGATAGTCTCCTCCACCAATAGTGTTGGGAAGATTGTATATCTAAATGCAAAATAATGAGATTGGGTAGATTATACGTTAAGTGTTCTTATCACACACTTAAAAATAATAAACAGTGTGGGAGGAAACCTTTGAAAGCAATGGATATATTCATGGCATAGATTGTGGTAATGGTTTCATGAGTGTATACGTATCTCCAAACCCATCAAGATGTATTCATTAAATATTATAGATGCAGCTTTTTCTTTGTCAACAATGCCTTCCTAAAGGCTTAAAAAAATGGAGGTGAGGGACATTCTGTTCAAGCCAAACTGTGTGTTTAAAATGAAATAGGCTTGAAATAATCTGTTGCACTGTAGGAAATCGAAATATCTTGGTATCTCCAAGGGAAGCCAGAGCTGCTATTCGATCAGTTTGAATATTGAGGCAGAGTGAAGTTATAATGTACCTTTTATGCAAGGACAAGAAACTTGGGTTTTATCTTATAGAAAGTAGTCGGGTCAGTGAAACATAAATAAAGGAGAAAAAGAATAGAACTGGTTCCATGTAAAGACCATTCTGGCTACAAGTGGGAAGATGGTTTGGAGGAATGAGACAGGAGTCAATGAGAAACTGAATTAAGCAGAAGGGATTATTTGGAGTGGGGTGCAATTTGAAAAATATGTGGGAAGGAGAATTGATGATGTGGTGGCTAATTGGACATAGGAGTGAGGAAGAGGAAAGAATTGAGGATGATTTTTATGTTTTATTAGAAGGCAGCCCTAGTACACAGACTGGAGTCAAAATTAGACCTCATTCCTGGTACCAGTTTCTGCTAGAGTTCTTTGGCTGAATTGAGCAGTTTTTACATGCCTACATCCCAGCCTATGTTGCCATAAAGACATCCATGCGGTGTCTCCGGGAAGTAGTGTGTGGGCGCTATCTTTACTCCCACCCTCAGTTCTTCTGTCCCACCATGTTGAATCTCAATTTTTTTCCCTTTAAAAAGAGATTCATACATAATGAGTGAGATGTGCACCATCTGGGGGATGGTCACACTTGAAGCTCAGACTTGTGGGTGGAGCAGGCAAGGGCATTATCGCAACCTTAAAATTTGTACCCCCCTAATATGCTGAAATAAAATAAAGATTGGGGCCGTGCATGGTGGCTCACACCTGTAATCCTAGCACTCTGGGAGGCTGAGGTGGGAGGATAGCTTGAGGTTAGGAGTTTGAGACCAGCCTGAGCAAAAGCGAGACCCCCATCTCTGCCAAAAATAGAAAAAATTAGTCAGGCATTGTGGCAGCACCTGCAGTCCCAGCTACTCAGGAGACTGAGGCAGGAGGATGGCTTGAGCCCAGGAGTTTGAGGTTGCAGTGAGCTATGATGATGCCACTGCACTCTACCCACGGTGACAAAGGGAGACCCTGTCTCAAAACAAAACAAAAAACAAAACAAAGAGTGGACTTTTACTCATTTATACCGGCATGAACATTACTGATAACACCTCAATGGTATATATCCAATTGAAAACTGCATGTTCACAGTGACCAAAGTCAAATTCTTAGTTCAAATCCTGATTCAGTTGTTTACTAGCTATATAACCTTGAACAAGTCAGATAATGTCAGTTTCCTCACATACAAAATGGGGATTAAGAGTACTCATTGCTGAGTTGTTTTGAGACTTAGAGGAACATCTGGCATGTAGTAAAAGTTCAATTAGCAGTCACTTTTTTTTCTTCTTAAACAAATAGCATTCTTAGTGGTAGAACTTCAGGCACCAGAAAGGGAAATAGGTAGAGATTGCTGTGTTTTCAAGGCCTGACCAATGGCCCTGAGAGTTTATATTCTATGGTTGTCACTACTCTGCTTATATGCTTTGCTTGGTGCATTATTTTCTTTTTTGCTGTAACTTCTAAGAACAAGTGCAAATTGTTATCTCATATGCAATAGACACCTATGGTGTGTTTTCACTTCACCTTTTAGGCAGGAACATTTATACAGGATAGGTCTCAGTCAACTGTAAGATGCAGAGATTAGGTTGTGGCCAAGGAGGACAGGACAAGGGTAGAATCACCCTGGCTCAGGTGGCCAGAAGCACTGGGAAAAAGAAAAACCAGTATTGTGTTAACCCAAAGTGCTCCGAGTGATTATCGTTATGAGACATTTGCAAGATATGTAATGAAACGAGCGTTGCAGATACTGTCAGATTCTCCAGGAAGAGGAGAGAGAAAAATGTTTCTAGCACAGAGATTTCCATTTATTTCTACATAAAAGGAGATTATATAGGTTCACTTTGTGATTTTTTCTTCTTCTGACCTCATATAGAGCAGTGCTCAGAATACAAATCAGGAAATCTGAACAATGTCTATTCTTTATGTAATTCCAGGGAAAGGTGATCTGCCATAAATGCTCTGAAAATTGAACGATGAGCTATAAAGATGTCATAAACATTTTCTTTGGATGTCCAGTGGATTCTGAGAAGCTTAACACTTGAAATTGGCATGATCAGTTCATGAGATGCCCTCCCTTAGTTGTGCTCCCTAACAGCACTCATTATAGTACTAACCTACCCTAGGAATTAAGGTTATTATTTTATTTTTAGTAGTGATGGGAAAGTCATGGTTTGGTCTCTGATAGGCTTTTCATCTTTATATTTCTATATAAGAGAAATCTCAGTTGGCTCCTGCAGTAATCTAAGGGATTTTGGATGGGGAATAGTTCATTTCAATCTTTCACTACTTGGTCTCTGAAGTCGGACAAACTGGGTGCATAATCTCAGCTCTATCACTTACTTGCCACGTAACCTTTGCCAGATTTATTTGAGCCTCAGTTTCCCTGCCTATGAAATGAAGATAATATCTACTCATAGGGATATTGTAATGATTACATGGGAAAATGTAGATTATTGGTGCAGTATCTGACATGTAGCACATACAACTCAGTAAGTGTTACTTACTATGGATTTGACTTTAACACTAGGCTCTTTAAGAAGTGAAATATATATATCTTGCCTATAGGGACTAAAGACGACATGGTCAAAGAGGGATATGAGGGCACCTGTTTGCTACCTCTGCATTGATCTTTACCCTTGGTCCCAGGTCAGGGTATTGTCTGAATATTCCTTCTTGAAATGTATGATGAGATATCAAACCATGGCTTTGACTACTACTGGGCTTCCATCTTCAGATATCTGCCCCCAAAGGCATCGGGTGGATCTCTACGGTTATCTGGAAAGGTAAGATGAGCATCTCTGTGGTCTTATCCAACACTATGGCTCAATCAAAAGCATCCCTCCCAGGCTCCTCTCCTCACAATCCATTCTTTTCACTTGTCCTCGTCCTCCAAGATTATTACAGGCAGGAACTACTGGAGGTTATTTTGCATCAGCGTCATTTCTAAGACCACTCTGTATGCACTTATGTCCAATTTTTTGTTGATGCAACCGTTTTTTCTTGCTTAGGGACAAAGTTCATTAGCATCTGAAACTAAAGCATCTGCCAGGCTGGTTGGCAGTCGCCAGTACATCATCGTTACTTTTCCTTTACTGCCATAGGGTTTATAGTTAATAACACTTGGCTTCTTCTGTCTCCATCTTCCCTGATACAATAATTGCAAGCAGAACTTTAATAAATTCCCTCTTTAGGAGCTGTGTACATGAAACTATAGGACTGTTTAGAAGAAGCTGGACTTGTTCTTTTAAAGACTACTCCCCTTTCCTTCCTACTGAAACCCATGACAGCGGAATTGGAGGATGGGGGCGGGAGGGGGACTTTGAAAGGAATGAGAATAGAGCTACATTTGTTAATTCTAATTTTTTTTATTTCAAATTATTAAGGGGGTACAAGTGTTTCAGGTTATGTGGATCATTTTTGTAATGCTGAGTCCTGGCTATAAGTGTTTCCATCACCCAAATAGTGTTCATAGTATCCATTAGGTTGGCTTATTCCCCTCCCCATTTCCCCCCTCCATCCGGTTGCTCTCCACGGAGTTTTATTTCCCTCTTTTCACTTGTCTGCTTGTCGGTTAGTTCCAATTTAATAGTGAGTACATGTGGTGTTTGTTTTTTCATTCTTGCAATATTGCACTTCCTAAGTTCCATACAGATTGTTGCAAAAGGTATTAAATTCATCTTTTAATGGCCAAGTAGTACTCCATGGTATACATATACCATATTTTATTAATCCACTCATGAATTAATGGGCACTTGGGTTGATTTCACATCTTTGCAATTGTGAATTGTGCTGTAATAAACATTCGAGTGCAGGTGTCTTTTTGATAAAATGACTTTTCCTTTGGGTAAATACTCAGTAGTGGAATTGCTGGTAGGTCTAAAATACCCCCATGGCAATCATGGCAACAACGAAAATTAATAAATGGAATTTGATTAAACTAAAAAGCTTCTGCACAGCTAAGGAAACAATCAACAGAGCAAATAGCTTATGGAATGGGAGAAAATATTTGTAATTTAAACATACGATAAAGGGCTAATAACCAGTATTTACAAAGAACTCAAGCAAATCATTAAAAACACCCAAACAACCATATAAAAAGTGGGCAAAAGACATGAACAGCTGCTTCTCAAAAGACAAATGGCCAAGAAACATATGAAAAAATGCTCAACGTCACTAATCATCAGGGAAATGCAAATTAAACTTTGTTTTAACTCTTATTTAAATAATTGTATCTGGTAGCTTAATAAACATTTGAAATCATGAGAATTCAATCTAGCAAATGTTTATTGAGAACTACTATGTGTAAAGCTCAATGGAAGACACAGTTGAGGACAGGAAGGTGAATGAGACAGAGTCCTTAAGAGGAGAGGTGTAATTAAGAAAGAGGCCCAAGACTAGGGTTTACAGCAATGAAATACTAAGCATAGTTGGGCACTTTTTGACTCTAGTATGCAGTGGAATTCTAAGAAAACTTGCAAACTTACTCACAGTTCTACTTGGAGGCATGTTTGCTTTCATATAGAGCTACGCATACTTTCCCCCCAGTACTTTATTGAGATATAATTTACATAGACTAAAATGCACAAATTTCAAATGTATAATTTGATTATTTTTCTACTTCTCTAAATACCTGTACAAGTACCATATAAATATGATCTATATCTTTAGATCATGATAGAGTTTATTTTCTTGAACCCAGAAAGGTCCTTTGTTTCCCTTTGCCATGAATTTCCCTCCCTAGACATAATCTCTATTTTGACTTCTATCACCATAGATTAGTTTTGACTATTCTTGAAATTTATGTAAATGGAATGCTACAGCACATACTGTTTTTTTTTTCCCACTGAGCATAATGTGCCTGAAATTCATCTGTTCTGTTGCTGTATTAATAGCTGATTCCTTTTTGTTACTAAGTAGTATTCCTTTGTATTCCATTGTTTTTCCCTTTGCCTTTTGGTGGACATTTAATTGTTTGCAGTTTGTCTCTTATGAATTAAGCTGCTATGAACATTTGTGTACAAGTTGGTGTGTGGACTTATGCACTCATTTCTCTTGACTAGCGTGTGCAATTGCTACATCATAGGGTATGCACGTGTGTAGCTTCGTCAAGTAGTCAACCTGTTTTCCAGAGTGGTGGTTCTGCTTTATACCACCATTGACAGCATACAAGAATCTCTGCCGCTCTTCCTCAGACCTTCTAATGTTCTCTGAAGTCAGAGAGACCCTGGTCTAGATTCAAGAGTTGCCATGTAGTAGCTTTGTAATCTTGACACAATTATTTAATGTCTATGAGCCTCACTTTTCCCTGTCTATAAAATGGGGATAACCACCTTTTGCAATGTTTATGAAGACTGGAAACTATGTATATAAGACTGCTAAAGTGAATACTCCAATATATGGTAGCTGATACTGTTATTATTTTTTTTAGTTTGATACATACTTTAATTAATTAATTAATTTTTTATTTCAGCATATTATGGGGGTACAAATATTA